>VZTF01003555.1:0-197312 GCA_013397755.1 Cnemophilus loriae | reverse complement strand
TGCGCGGCAGCATGCGGCTCTGGCTGGGCTTCGGGCTGCTGCTGAGCGCCGAGATCAGCGCCGTGACCGCCGCGGTGAGTACGCGGGGGCGGCTCCTTCGGGCTGCGCGATCGGGTGCACACGCGGGACCCTCTCACGGGGAGNGCCGGCACCGCGCGGGGTTGGCAGCGAGGGTCCGGCGGGGACGGGCCCCGCAGCGCTCTCTCTCTCCCACGGCCCGGCACGGAGCGCCGCTGACTGGGGAGGGAATAGAAAGCACGCACCCACCCGGGGCTAAAAAGTAGCAAGTTGTGTTTCCACGGTAAAATATAATGAAAAAAAAGAAAAAGTAAAAAAGAAATAATATTTATATTAATAATAGTTTAGTGTTGACTGCTTGGATTCAAAGTGCTGTGCACGCTGGCTTTGACCCCCGCGATGGGCAGAAGGCTGGGGACTGGAAAGGATCCTAATGTTAATGGTTAAAGTTGAATTTTGGCATCTTTCCGGATGGAACTAGGTTGTGGCATAGACTTGTAGAAGCGAAAGCATGCAAGTAGTCTGAAAGTTTTGCTAAGGGAGCTAATTTTATCACTATGATAATAGCGATTAGCGGTCCTTAAGTTTAAAGGACTCTCTTTCCTGGCGCTCCTGAAGTATTTGGGCTGTTCCTTCTGTACGTCTAAGTAAAGGGCAGTTGACTTAATAATTTGAAATAGGTTATCTTTTTGTGTTTCCTTGTTTCAAAGGACTTGGTTAGGTTGATACCTATTTTAGTGTATTAGTGAAATTCAGGAGTGCAGAAAACTTATCAGTAGCTGTAGACACATAGATTTTTGTCATGCTTCCTGCTATAAATGTAAGATCTTTTATTAACATTTCAATCAACAGTGGAAGTATGCGAAAGGATTATTTTAAACTTTTCTGCAATTTCAGATGAAATTAAGTCCTATAATGAATTTTGATACCTCTGTGTGACCAATGGGATAGTATGTATGCATTAAATCAACTGAAGTAAGCAATGCACTGAACTTCTGATGTCTTGTCTGTTGCTCCTAGGTTGATAATATCAGGCTTACTGTGATTGCAATAAATCACTCAGTGGGGAATCCTCTCAGGCAATTCACCCATCACTTGGCATTAAGCTGATTAAACTGTATTCCCTTAAGCTTATAATGAATTTTAATTAATTAGAATATTTTGAAGTAAATTATTTACATATGAGTTCTGAATTTAGTATATCTAGAGATATAAATACCTATCTGTGAGATACATTCCCACCTTGTGCTGTAAAGTGAAATCATTGAGTAATCCATGGCTGTCAACTAAAGACACAAAACTGTGTAGAGAAGAGGGGCTTATTAAAAGAAGATACAAACTTTAGTATCAGTTGTACCATTTGAGGTCTTCTGTAGCAACTGTGAAGAGGCTCTGTTCTAGAAATGTCCTGCATGTGCTGGATAAATTATTCCATTAAAATCAAGATTTCTTAAAATGTAACCTGGAGCTATTATATTATGAAGCTATTCCCATAATTAACTGTTCTTTGTGTGTTAAGCTGACTGCAGATTTACAGTTCCTCGTCAGTGCCACCAGAAAACACAAGTATGCAGTGGAAGTTGAGCTCCTTGCAGTTTTGTCGCCTTAGATAAACTTTCAGCTGTACATGGGTGGCCTTTCAGTCAATTCAGGTCTGCTGGCATTGTCCACAGCTCCACACTGTTGCCTGTCGCTAGCAACCATACAAATGGTGATGGAGATGGCTGGTGGCCTGCACCATACCAGGTGTGAGTGGTGATCGAGGGACTTCTCTTTGGAGCCAGGCTGATGCCTGTGCATGGTTGTGGCGGAGTGGTGTGAAGCACTCTACATCTGGGCAGAACCTCTTCTGCTTTTGGAGAGCTGGCAGAGCTGACCCAGTACTCACATTGTCCTCAGATGAACGTGTTCCCATTGTTTACATTTAAAGAGTATTTGTATTAGCAGAAGGTTGTGTGGTAGTGGAGGTTGTAGCAGTACTCTGCAATAGGCTGAATGGAGCAACCATGTTTCTTCAGGAAAAAAAAATGATGCTGGTTCTTTCCTTCCCCAAGGTAGCTTTTATTGGCTAGTCCTTTTTTTTTTTAACGGCAGTTGTGCAGCCACCACAGTCTTCTTAATTGTCCTGTGGCCTTCCTCACAGAATTGGTGAGGCCGGTGGGCACCTTGGAGATCATCTAGTCCAACCCCCTGCTCAGAGCAGGGATAGCTACATCAAGCTGCTTAAGGCTGTGTCCCACTGAGTTTTGAATATGTCCAAGGATGGAGACAGCTCAGCCCCTCTAGGCAACCTGTTTCAGCACTTAGTCACCCTCACAGTAAGTGTTTCTTCATATGTGCATCATGGTTGTTCTGCGGTAACTAACTGAGGCTTGGGACCATGCCTGTGAGTACAAGCAAGTGTGGCAGAAGCAGCTCATGCTATGTTGGTGGTGGTGATTCTGCAGTCTGATTTCACAGAGTGAAAAATTGTTTTTATCTCTGACATATCTGTGATTAAATACATACAAGGAGATTTGGAAAGACTGCTCTGACAGAGGCATTTGACGTAGCAAAGCCAGCCTTGAGCCAGCTACTGTCATGATCACGTGCCTCAGTACAGAAAGAGGGAGCTGCTCTGTTGCAGCTCCCACTGGTTTTAATGTGGCACTATAAGGTGCATCCAGATGTGACACTGGAAGTTTAATGTTCTTTAGTTTAATCAATTATAATTAAAATAATAATTATAGCTAATGTGGACTTTTGTGCTGTTCTGCGTTTTTCTTGGAAGATTCATTTTCAGGTTACAGTGAGTGCACAGTGGAAGGCAGGGCAGTAGATTAAGATTTTTCCAGGTCAGGATAAGAGACTACTCCCATGAGACGGTTACAGGAGAAGCTTGTTTTCATGGATCTCTGCAGGGGCTCTCATTTCTGACACTCTTCAGGCTGCCATTTCCTTTGGAGTAAGTCTGTTTCCTAACATTAGTACTGCTTGGTTGAGAGTGGACAATGCCATGGAAATCCCTGTTTCGTGTTTTGGTACCTTGTCCATGCTGCGGCAGTGCTGGTCGTTGTGCTTCGTGCAGCGGAGCGAGATCTTCAGCTGCTCTTGAGCCCTGGGTTGGGTGACCTTCCACACGAGTGGACTGGCTGCCATGTAACGCTGGTGGAATGGAGGAGATCTCCTGGCCACCACTGCTCAGCAGCGGGCTTAGCATTCTCTCCAAGTTCCCAACTCATCTCCCTTTTCCATTTTCAGTCGTGGTGAAATGGGTGCTGGGACAGAGCTGAGAGCAAGCTCTATGGAGCTAATAGGGAAAGGCGTGCCAAAACAGTGATAAAAGCATGCATAAATTTTTCCACAAGAGCAGTGCTGATTCCACTAGTGCTACTTGAGCTGAGTGTGTGGTGGCAACTGGGGATGCACTGGTGGGAGGCCAGGAGGTTCCTGTCCCTGGGTAAGCCCTATATAAAGAGTGGTGCCCTGTATGTGGCCAGGCAGAGACAGCTGTGCTGTATTGTCCTCATGCCTTCCTTGCATCACTTCTCCTGTTTTTACATTACATTTGGGAGCGCTTTCTGACACATGCAGTTAGAAGCCCAAAGCAAAAAGAATATAATTGCTTCCAACTAATCTGAACAATTTTTCTATTCTCTTTTCATTAAAAATGTGTTTTACTGACATGGAGATGTATAGGGCACATAAACCAAGAGCAGATAAAAAGAATGACCTGGGCTTTTGGCATGTGGTTGAAGAGAAGTCGTATGACTGAGTCTGAATCACTGGTAGCACTTCACTTGGGTGTGTTTTTACTAATGAAGTAAGGCAAGGTTGGGCAGCTGCCTTCTGCAGCAGTTCTTGTCTAGGACTGCCTTTGATGCTGAGACGCCTATTCCCTGAGGCCATCTGACACTCTTGTCCCCGAATGTCCTCAAGGACTTGACAATACCAAGAGTCTAACAAACTCTGGCAAGTGTTAATTCAGGAGAGAGATATGGTCACTCTGGTTCCAAAAATATGTCCAGAGGGGGAGACCCAAATGATTTCTAATGAGTGAAGCTCCTCTTGGGCTAGAAGGCTTCAGAGAAAAACAGGAAGTGGGTTTGGTTGCCCCTGCCAGGCTATGGTGGGGTGTGGGAGTCTGAAGAAGACAAGTGCAGTGCTCCCTTTTCCTCCTGTTGGAGCAGGATGTCTTGTCAGGAAGAGGTGTAAGATCTGGGGTGGCTGAGGGTGCACCAGAGAGGGTCATGAGAGCATGGGCAGGATGGTGGCCTTCCAGCCTGTGGCGAGCAGTGTTTGCTGGTGAAGTTAGGGAGTGGTAGGCATGGGTTCACCTGTCCACCCCCAGCAGTGGGGGTTTATTACTCAATATGTGTACACAGAAAAATGCATGGGCACTTCTGGGGACAAGGGGACAGGCCTAGTGACTCCTTGCTCCCAAAGGAATGTCTTTATACCTGTTGTCCTTTCTGCCAGCTTCTCTCTCTCTGGCCACTTCTACAGCATCATGGCATGGGGTGCTGGAGGTGGGAGAGAAGGGCAGGCTGTTTTGGAAGCATGTACCTGCGTGCTGCCAGCTGTGTTGGTGAACTCAGTCTCTGAACCTCCCTGAGCAGTTGGTCCTGACTCATCTACGCGAACTTCACTCCTGGAGCCAGCTGTTGAGTGTCAGGATACGCAAGTGCGTTCACGGACTGTCATCCCAAGCTGCACAATTTTTGCTTCTGAGTGTTTGTATCAAATGCCTGCAGGACTACTGCAATGTTTCATTGCAACTTGTCTGCTTGGTGTTTATAATCCTGGCTATCATTAGGTTGTATAATGCCTGAGGTTATGCTGGATATATATTCTGTCAGTTGCCTTGATTATGTAGGGCGATGTAGGAGAGCTGCTGCAGGCAGCTAAGACTATTGTTCTAAAATGTCAGAAACCTTCTTTAGGAATAAGCTTAGGAATATTGTTCTTTTTATAGAACTAGACTAAACAAAGGAAGATTCAACAACCTCTACATGAGAATAAATTGACTTACTTCATCAGTGTTTAAAAGTTACATAGTACACCCTTCCCAGAATTTCCGCTGACTTTCCCATCATAAACACTTAACACCTTAACACCTTGCAAGATTTGATCAAAGAGAAGAATTTGGTCATGGGCTGTGACCTGAATGGAAGAGCAACCTGTGGCTTTATTGAGTGTGAAGGTGTGAAGTACTGCTGCAATGTAACGATGTTTGTGGGAAGATAAATTTTTGATTTCTCTAGGTTATGACTGGTTGGAATTATTCTTGGTGATTTAATACATCGGAAAAATATGTGGCATTAACCTTCCAAGAGTCTTTATATAGCACTGTCTTGGACAATGTGTCAGTAAAGTAAAGAACAAGTTAAAACATTATCAGTATGTAATTACTACCATTATGCTGTTGTAATCTGAAGTGAGTTGCAGTAAAGAAAAAGGCAGATGTATTCTTCATAAAGACTATAACTAGTGCAAAAAACTAGTCTGTTTTTACCCTCTGGCATGAATAAAAAGTTAAAGGATGAAAAACTGCCTGTTTAATCTTCCTTTATCTCTGACATATTCTCTTACAGAAGGAGGAGCTTGAATTAACTTTCTAAATTGAAAAAGAAAAGTATAGTGTATATGTTCAAAAGCACTTCAGCTTCCAGTCCCTTGTACTTCTGCTACACTCCATTCAGCTCAGGGCTCACTTTTTACCACTTTGATATCTCAAAATATCTCAAATATGTATTTTTTTAGGAAACCTCCTAACATTGCGGGCTTTCATTATATTTCCAACATGGGCAAAAAACATTGCAAGCCTTAATGTTGTATTAACTCTCCTTAGCTTAGGTGATTGTGTGGTGGTGGTAGGAAATGTCCTTTTTCACCTCTGGTTTACCATGTTATCAAGCATCTGAAAACTTGTACTTATGGGTTCCGATGAGAATTGTATTCCTGCTTTTATACCTGTGCTGGGGTGTTTCAGTGACATTAGTGCAGTTGTGGCGCAAGGTGCTGAGGCCTGTGTGCAGACGGCAGGTGCTGTGGGACCCAGCAGCTTGGGAATCTGCTTGGGTGGAGATGAGTCAGCCTAGCCTCACAGCTGGCAAAAAAGCTCCCTTTTTTTGGCTTGTCTTGACTTACAGCCGCATAATAAAAAGGACATGTCCAAAAATGAAATTAGGGAAGCCGAAGGAGAGCTGGAAAAGGATAGGTTTCCTTCTTGATTTTTTTTTAATGTTACCTTTATATCTAAAGAATGCTGTTCTCACTCATGTTCTGAAATAAATGGCGTAAGATTTCCCATGAATGTGCCAACTTAATTTATAAAATGTGTAATTGTGTTTTTAGGAAAGTTATTCAGCTACTTCTATGGAATTTCTTGTAAGCTAAAGGGTTTATTTGTGTGATTTCAAGAGAATCACTAATCATCTTCTGTTCCCCTCCTTTCCTATGCTTTTTTCTCTCTGTGTGCATCCGCTGCCTTCACCTTTACTGCTGCTGGCAGACAGCCTCTTTCTTGCAGGGTCTGAGGAAGGGTGTGCTTCTTCAACAGAACAATGTGAAGGACAAAATACAAAGTGCTGTCAAGTGTGTGGAGTAAACAAATTGCAAAGTAATGATTAAGTTTCTTTCATCTTTTTGTGGCTTTCATCTGCTTGTGGCAGTGACAGAGACCGCATTTTGACATGCAGGTTTTTAAGACAGCTGAGAGGGAACCAGCAGAAGAAATTATCAGAGTTATAAAACAAATCAAATAATTAGTTTAATACACTGAGATTGGTAGGAAAACTTAGAATATTTTAATTAAAGATCAAATGAGTTTGGTCATTTGCATTCAGAAGAGATGTAGTTTTTTATAGAAGACTGAAGCATGGTACAAACTACCCATTATCTTCTCTGTAGATTACTATGTATACCTTATTAAAGAACATTGGAAATGCTGCAACTGGGAAACAGAAAGTTTTTAGATAAAGTCTGTCACCCCCGTGGAGATCCCTGCCCAACTGTTAAAGTGGGAGCAGAAGAGATGTGCTGAATAGCTCTAGTTTGCAAACTCTGTGCTTCATCTCTGAATTGAGATAAGATGAAAGCCACACATCAGGTTTAAATGTTGAACTTTCTTGAAAGGTGCCAGAAGTCTGGTGGTGTTCCCTAACATTGCTAGAAAAAGATTATTTGAGGCAAGTAACATTCATCTCCTCTACCACCTTTAAACACCAGTGTCCAGCCTTCTCTCTGCCCATGTGTGTCTCAGCTGCTCTGGGATTCATAATCTCTCTGGCTACATGGGAGGTCTGAGGTTTCAACCTTTCTTCTAGTCAAGATGCCCTCTCAATATGTCTTCTGTACACATGGATGTTGTCTTAATGCTGGGGAATGAACCTGGTAGAGCATTTCTAAATGGTTTAGTGGGAGAAAGAGTTCTAATTCATCAATATGGTCAATGATCAATGGCATTTTTATGTGAGGATTCTTCCTATAGATAATTCACATTGGAAATTCATGATGAAGTATGTAATCTTTCACGCAAAAAATCACTAACTTAGTGGAAAATAAATTGTTTTATTAGCTGGTTCTCTTTTAGTAGATGATTTATGGGGTTCTTAGTTTAGTATACAGAAATCAGAATCAGAAAGGCTCTTTTTTTTTTTCTCTTTGTCATGACAAATGTTTCAGTTGTAGCTAAGGGACAGGACAAACTAGCCCATTTTCAGTGGATAGCTATGTGCTGACTAGATATTGTAAGTCTTTTGGTCTTATTAGTCCAGTTGTTTATCTAGTGGAAAAAAAAACCTTATTTTCTAGTCTACTGAAGACTTCTGTTGAAATATTTGTTAATCTAAAAGCATTGAAACAAATCCTGAGTTTGTAATGAAACCCAAATAAGGCTGAAAAATTACACTGGTATGGACTGATGGGGCTGTAAAGAATTAGAACAAAAGTTTAAAGAAAAATTGGTGCATCAATAGTTTGTATTCATAGTGCACATATTAAGGGAAAAATCAGCTTCATGAGGGTAGATTCAAGCATTCCAGGAATTTTCACATTGTACTTGAAGCTTGTCCCTTTTATGGCAATGGTAAGTCAGTTATCTGCTAGCAGAATAAAAAAAGGATGAGTTCTGGCTGCCATAAAGCCAAGATATATGTGCAAGCACTAATTGTGGCCAAAACTCAAAAGACTATTTTAGCTGTAGATACACGTGAGTTTTTAGCAGTTTGTTAGAATAGATGAGGAAGACTAAAGCTACATAAATGCTTGTAATGTAACAGCTTTACTTGAGAAAATTATGAGTAACTTTTTATTGAAACTTTTTTTTTTTTTAGCTGAAGTGTATTGACTGGAGCTATATCTTTGTTAAGAACAGCTGCATTTTTTGGAATCAACATGGACATTTTTAGAGAAAAGCAGGGAATAGCAAGAGATGTGAATGAAAGTGAGAAGAGAGTAAAAAGCTAACATTATCCTAGGAAGTCTATGTTTTCATCATTTATTTTTTTTTTTTTTAATGGCACAGTGAATCTAAGGAGTCAAGGCTGTGTGACAGTGATTCTGAGGAGTCAAGGCCTCATGACACATCTTCAGGGGTCAGAGTAGAAAGCAGGGCAAGAAAAAAGGTCAGGAGAAAGGGGAAGAACTAAGTGCTAGAGCCCTCCACTTGGTTTTGCTTAGCTGGACAACAGCTGTGGGAGCTGGCTCTGGCTCCTGGCTGCTGCCACCAGTTGTGGGGACCCTCCAGCTGGCAGTCCCAGCCTGGAATGGGTTGTTTCTGTGATCGTTACTGGTAAATATCAGCTGGGAGAAGACTTAGACATGGATTCTGGTGCTGTTAATTCTTACGCAATGTAATCCTACTGTCTGTGACTTTCTATTACTATTTTAAGACTTACTTCCCAGTATGGACCTTGGTGATCCAGCAAATGTTGTACCAGTGCCTAAGGTCGTTGGGTTAAATAATGTCTCGGCTCATGCCCTTGGGAATGCCAAAATAATAGTTCAAATCATGCAGAAAAGTAGATCCATCTTTCTGGGAACATGCCTTTGAAAATGTGCTCTGATTCACACTGGTCAGACAAAGAGTGGATGCTGATTTGTGATGCATTTTCCAGGAATTATGTGCTTGGTTGGGACAGAGCTTGTGATTTTAAATGGACTGGATGTGTCATAACCATGGAAAAGCTTTGAATGGTAGCCCCTGAGATGTGCAGGCAGGCAACTGCTAACCTTGCAGTGATTGTAGCTCAGTGCTCTCTGTCCTGTCAGGTGCAGACTCATTTCCTCAAAGTTGCTAATAATTTCAGCTTCCATTTAATTAAATTTTAGAATAGTCAAAGGGGCTATGGATGTGGAAAGGTGTTTTTCTAGAGTGTCAGGGAGTCCAAAGAAGATGATGGTGACAGGACAAAGCCGACAAACTGCATAGGTCAAAAATTAGAAAGATTGTTTTGTGAGAATGCTTCTATGTGCAGTCATTATAAGAATCACGTTTTCTTTTTAGTGCCTTCAAGTAAAATCTTTAAAGGAGCAAGCTTAGCAAGTGATTACCTTATGCCTATTTGTGTTCCCACAGCCTTTGCAAATATACACACTAAAATATAACCCTACTAAAAGGTGTTTGTTCTAAATGCCTTCCTTGCATTTAAAAAAACTTTCTCATTGATACCACAGGAGCTGCTGGTGCTGGAATTGATTTGGCAATGTGAAAGCCAGAGAAGAAGGTCTGTTTGATCCTCTAGATACACTACTTTGGATGCTGCCAGGCCTGCTGAAAGTGCAACTGCACAAAACAGAAGTAGAACATTATCAAGACCAACTGACCCTGTGTTAAGGCAGAGATAGCATCTACGTGGTCCCTGTGTAGCTGGCACATTATGGTTTTGGTCCAGAGTTTGCAAATTAACAATTCTGTGTACAACTTTAGTTACTCACACAGTATGAGACACATCTGTGCATTGACAGACGTGCCTGTCTGGACTCTATTTCAGTGGATGACTTTTTATATTGTTCAATGTCAATACATCAATATCCTTTATTTTAATAGTGTCCTGTTGACTATAATTAAATAGAACCAATTTAACTTGCAAAAGAGAACAGCATGCAGAATTTAATGCAATGCCAAAACAGTCTGTGTACTGAGTGTCTTCTGTTGAGCTCAGGTTTATTTTAGCTGGACTGTTATCCTGTACCACATGGCCCACAAGCAGTTCTTTGTTTTTTGTAAATCCCCATTCAACGTCACAGATTAAAGTCTGAGCATTTCATGGCCAAAATGTGAGAAGTTCTGCGTTTCCCTCCCTGGGCCCTCTCAGATGTGTGCCGTGATTGGAATGGTAATGGGCAATTACATGGGACGGGTTTACACATGGCACAGTGTGTGTCTGTAATGTCCAAGGGAAATTGTGAAATTGATTGATATGGGAAGCTGCACATGTGATTATGTCATGTCGGGTATTGTTTTGGATAATACCCCTACTTTCCTGATAAATGTGGTTCAGCTGTCTAGAAAAATATTTCATAGTTCCGAATCCAGAGGTCCATAAATCATATCAAATCAGTCTTGAAAACAGAATGAGATTTTTGCAAAGTTGTATATATTATTGTATGAAGTACTGCTGAAAATAATTGAATGTTGTGGTGTGCTTAAAACATGAGCCTCTTGTATGAGTTTTTTTGTACCTGAGGACAAGTGACGAATTTCTAGAATGTTACGTAAAATTTAAAGCTTTTGTCCAAGACCACTCATTAAAATAGAATTTGTAAGTTTGCATGTAAAGTAAGCCGTTTCTTGTCACGATTGTTTGCTGTGTTAGAAAGTATAAAGTGCAGAATTCATGTGCTTAGATTTATAGTATTAGATGGAAGCTGCATTTTTTAAATCTTGAGTCACACCCTGCTAAAGGCAAAGTTATGATGTACATTCATGATTAACCTATCTCATAGTTGTCACTGATCATGGGTAATGATTTGTGTGTTTCCCTAAGTACCGATTGTTATTATCTTGATAGCCCAAAATCGAGTGGTATAATTGATAGGAATTAGTCATTTGACTAAATTTTGGTGCTGATGCTTCCATATCTGACTGGCTGCAGGAATTATTTAGTGAACCATTAAGTGTAAAACTGGGTCTGTTTTTGGAGAAGCCATCAGCTTCTTTAGGCTGGTTATTTATCTGCCTTTTTTTGGGAAGGTGGAAAAGGGGTGGGACTGTAAAAGTGTCGAGGTACTTTGCATGTTATGATGAAGTACTGAGGTAGCAGCTGGGTGAAGAAATCGTTTTTAAGTATATTGTCTGGGTAAAGCCAATGGCTACACTTTGTCATTCCCCTGTGCCTTCCTGTGTGTGCTGTGCTCCCTGGGGGACAGATGGTGTTTCAGCCTGCTCCTTACACCTGCTTTACTGTGGTGCATGGAAAGGATACGCCACCTTTTCTTTCCTGGCTGGTGCCTTCTACATATTAAGCCTTGCAGGTGAATGAACATGATTTGCCTTTTACCTGCTGTCAGTACCTGCATTTGAAGCTGCTGAGGCTTGGACTGGCTGGCAGCAAGGATGTGCTCCTGAAGGATGAGCAGCAGAACCTGCTGCCCATCATCCCACGGGAGAGGCAGAGGAGTGCATATTAGCTGGTGGGCTGTACATCCCCAGTCAGACCCTTGGCAGGTGCATCTGCTTCCTGCGAGCTCGAGGATGTCCAGTGAGAATCCATCATTGCCTGTCCTGCCAGGACAGGAGAGGTTTGCTCTCCAGTAGAGCCTGAAGTGGTAGCACTGCTCCATCCCTGCCTGAAGTTGCCTTTGAAGCTGAACTCTCCAGCTGACCGCAGTAGGGAGCCAGAGCAATGCCAGTTGCATCCCCTTCAAAACCTACAGGCCATGAGAAAAGGGAGGGAACAAGCTGTAAAAAAGTCAGAAAATATCTGTAAGATCTATGTGTCTTTTCTTACTCTTAAGGTTTTTCGACAGTTTATTTATGGCATGAGAAATTACTTTGTCACTGAAGAATTATTACATGCAGAGAAGTAGGTTAGTGGTCTTGATCAGCAGAGTGAAAATGAGTTTCATCAGCTTGGTTGTCTGAGGATGATTTTATCTTGACAAGTCTATAGATGGAAAATAGAGGCTGGTCAGATGTTCTGTGCCTCTTTTCCTCCCTTACAGTCAGCCTTGCTCTGTTCCCCAAACTGAAAGTCCAAAGTGTCATGTCTGTAATCACATTTTTTTGTGCTTGTTTCATTGCTGGGGCTTGGCGATGATGAGCCTATCATCTCTTCCTAAAAACTCAGTCAATTAAAATATAGCACATGAAAATATATACTATTGTCTAATGTTGGGAAGCCATTAAAAGCTTCTGGATGCGTTGACAGGTGAGAAACCACTTAGGTGTTGTGATCAAGATAAATTACCAAGGGAAAAGAGTCTCCTCAGGCTCTCGGATGAGTCATCAAAGAGATTTTTTTTTTTAAATAATAAAGACATTAACAAAGAGACATCCTCTAGAATGTTATCAGTAGAGTACAAGACAACCTTTTCTGTATAGTTTGGCTTATTTTTCCCACTCTTAAGTGAACATTTCAAGCTATCTTCAAAGGTGGTGGATGTATTTCTTGGTATCCTAAGTTTTTCTCTTTGTTGTAACTCTTAACATTGCAAAGGAGACAGATTACTAGGTGGTCTTTTAGTCCAGAAGTGATTGCAGGAAAGAGAAATTAAGAATGTAAGGTTGACTGAAACCCAAAAGTTTTGTGGCTGTGCCCAGCAGGCTTGTTATTTCTATTTTTTAAGGACAACTGACAGTTGGTACAGATCAGAGCATTTAGAATCCCTGTGAAATGCAGGAATACATATGGGCTTTTTTGGGGGGGGAAAAAAAAAAAGGCAATCTAAAAGGAGTAAAAGGTGACTTTTCGGTTTTTTGTGTGTTTTGGTTTTGTTTTTTTTTTTTTTTCAGGCCTTATCAAGAAATACTGGAAAGAAAAAATTTGGAGAAAAATGCAAAAGAAATACATATTATGTATTTTTGTCTTAGAATAGGCAGTAAAGTAACTGCTAGGGTAGTGAAAAGGTATTACCACTGCACTTTTATTTATCAGAATTCTTTCTGAAATTATAAATAGTTTGAATAAACAACTTCATTTTGAAACCTGCAGTGTCAGCCAAACACAATTCCTGTACACTGCAATCTATTGTATCTATGTACTATTCTCAGTCCTGTGCAAAGTATGCCGTTGTGTACTGGCATATTCGTTTCTTGACTAAGATTTTTTTACCAGAAGTATCTCCTTTATTTTTATTACAGAGTGAAGTACCTATGCGCATACTTGTTTCTGAAATATTCATTTCTTTTTAGAAGTTACTGATACTAATACTGACAGTTTATCTTTTTCAGCATTTTCTTTTTCTCTATTCTAGACATATGCCATTGGTGCCTACTCACAGAAGTATGTGCTAGTAGAACCCCCTGAGTATTACATGTAATATTCAAATTACATACGATTTATTACAATTTATTATTTATTACAGTTATTACAATACATTCAATATCATTTATTTCATGCAAACATATCTAGCATGGCTCACTCATTTTAGGACTAAAAGATGCATTATGCATAATGCTGATTAAACCTCATTTTGATAAGCAGTTATCTATTGCAGATACTCTTTTTTTGTTTCCCCTCGTTCTATTTTATTTTTCTTCAGGAAAAGTGTGATACCCTCCGGCCTCTCTCTCCCAACACCTTTAAAACCTGTGAAGACCTCTCACATCTAAGTGAGGACCAGAGATCTTGATAGATAATCAAAGAAGAATAAGAGTTCCAACAAATGTGTTAGCCCTTGCCAATAAAATTGTCATAGCCTGTATTCTGATTCAGTGGTAAAAATAAAATGGTGGGGATTTTTTTTTTTTCTTTCAGGTTAAATTATGAATTTTCTCTCTGTGCAGTCTAAGGTTTTATTTTCAATTTCATTTTGTTCACTGAAGTGTTCATCAGACTTTTTTAGATATGAAGATATGGGCGTTGCATCCCGTCCAAAGGTGGGGTGTGTGTTTCAGAAGTAAGTCCCCAGTGTTGCCTCTGGACATACACCATGTGCTACAGACCCCTCGAGGGCTGTCATTTTTTATCTGAAGGTTCCAGTGCAGTCATTGCATCTCCAGTGGTTCCCCTCCCGCTGCACATCCACCTACTCTCTCAGCTACAGGCAGAGTTGCAAACAGGTTCAGGTACTGCAGTCTGAAGAGATGGATCTGGCATATTTGTAAGGAGCTTGGCCTAATACCAACTTGGTACCATCCTTTGCCTTTCCCCTTTTCCCTTTGGTGCATGGAATGAGCTCTCCTGCCTAAGCAGCTGCAGCTGGCTGCCTGGATACCCTGTTTGAGCAGATTGCACGGATCTCTAGCTCCAAAACGCCGTTC
This sequence comes from Cnemophilus loriae, assembly GCA_013397755.1. Lineage (NCBI taxonomy): Eukaryota > Metazoa > Chordata > Aves > Passeriformes > Corvidae > Cnemophilus > Cnemophilus loriae. Next base: position 182,887 of record VZTF01003555.1, on the reverse strand, counting down.
AGCTGCTTATCTCGTTCCTGTCCAAGGATAAGGTGAGCTTGGAGCTGAGCTGGTGGACTGATGGAAATGTTGCAGGCAGTATCCAGTGCAGCTGCGGATGAATGTGGCTGAGTGCACGTATGGGAGCAGAAATCCAGTCCCTGTTTTGCCACAGGCTGCTTTGGCAGCCCTAAGGCAGTATTTTTAGCTTCCCTGTGTCTCCCTTTCCTAAAAGTGAAGTAAGGATAACAAAATCTCCTGATTTTCAAAGTAAGATATAAGTAAGTTGTGTGATATTCTGTGATAGGGATTATACAAAGCTTGAAAGTGTGTAATAAAAATTAATTTGATGGAGATTGAAGATTTCTCAGTATCATCAGCTTCAGGAATAAAAGGAGTTCACACACTCAGAAGTTGGCAGCACACTGGCCCTCATGACCTAACATGTAACTCTGGGTTGCCAAGCTTTTTCCTGTATTGGCCCTTGCTGCTCTCATTTTAGGTGTTTCTGCAGTAACCACAGAGACAAAAACTTTAAATACAGAGGCTAAATATCAGAATGGGGAAAAAGACAAATGATCAAGGGGAATTTTGTGATGAGTTCAGGATAGTGCACCAGATTAATTTAGGATTTCCATCCAGTGATTTTGGCTATGTCTCTCTGATCCTCTTGGAGCACAAAATAATTGCTAACTTTAATTACAGTATATTTAAAGGCCATTTTCTAAATTGTTTCTGCTTAGGACCCCAAAATAGACAAATCTTGTTTTTTTCTACCAGAAAAGGCAAGTAGTCACAGAATTATTTAGATGAGTAAAGGTAGAGGAGGAATATAAAAGTGGTAAGACAGAATAGCTTTAAACCTGCATACCTTATGATGCCCGCCAGTTTTGATGAGGTAAAAACAGCCAAGATCTCCATATAAATTTATTTTAATGATTAAAAATAGTCTTTTGGAAATGGAAATTTTAACTTTTTAATTTTTTTTTGCAGTTTAACGTGAAATTCCTTTCCAGTGAAAGAAGAGGAAATGAAGTAAATGAATAAAGGAAAGGCTTGCCAAACAATGATAAGCTTTGGTTTGTTGTAAATAACTGTAAAAAGTTGAGTGTCATTATAGGAAATTATGTTACCTGTTCTCTTCCCCCATTGCTAATTGAAATTAGGGTGGGACTGATTTTATTCTTTACAGTTAAATTTACAGCACTGAACAAGACAGGGAATCCAGGCTGTTCTCAGCTGGATAACAAACAGTAGAGCTATTCTTTTGGTCTGAAAACCCTGACCTCGTAGGGAAAAGTGATCCAACTGCTTCCAAAATAGGCACATCTGTATACTGTAGTACTTTGTCTCTCAGGGATACTTGATGTGTGCTCCACCAGTTGAAGAACGGGTGAGGTAAATGTAGAATTCCAGAATAAAAGGCGTGAAACTACACCTAATTCCAAAAATTTTAGGCATCCCTGAGTGTTTTTTATTTAGAAAAGTTCGTGTCAATCTATTTTAGGAAATACATCAGACAGCTTCTGTTCTTCATTCTCCTCACTACTTGTAGTTTTTGCTGAACACTAAAATACTTTACTTGTCTTAAATACACTTACAAATATTAAATCACTCTATTGCATCATTATGAAAATAAATTTTTTCTGTGTTCATGTGCTGAAATACAGAAATTAAGATGCAAATGTGAAGCAAGCATCCCATCAGTTGAATTCACTCTCATTTTCTCTTGAAAGTGCAAAGTTTTTGAGATATCCAGAAAAAAAATTGAAATATAAACGTGACTATAAAGTGAGGGACGGATGTGACTTGACTTTTGTAAGTACTATTTTTTGCTTGTAGACAATTTTCCATGTGGATTTGAATAGGAGAGCTCCCAGCCACTGTCAGCTCCTTGCCTCAGTAATATCAGGCAGCAGTGAAGTAAGTATTGCAGAACCCACTGGTGGGGAAAAAGATCTGCTGCCTTTCCCTAGAGAGTAATAAGAACAAGCAGCCTTCTGAGCAAGCCTTCATGCTGCCATTGTAGTAGGATTAGGAGAATAGTTAACCACACCAGTAAGGTATTGGCAGTCAAGGTTTTTGGTCTTTGTTGTAAATGCTTTGTGATTAATTTAATAGGGTTGGACAGGATAGGGAGGCAGGTTGGACTGACTTGCTGGCTGATGTGTAAGTGGCTGTGTCCCACAGGGCTGCCAAAAGAGACATTTCCACTCCTTTTTCTCATGTATGTCAGTGTCAGTGATGGTTTTGCTGTAGCCCATTTCAGCCCGGCTGGTTCCCAGTGTTGGCTCCTGGAAGGGCTGGCTGCATGACAGCTGCTGTTGGCACTGGAGAGGGAGCGGGACCGTGGCCAGACCACAGCTGTTAACAGCAGCAGGGACTGGGGCTGTGCTGCAGAAACTGTGCTAACCACAGCTTCAAGGTATGGTTTCACATCAGAGCTGGACTGACCTGGAGCAGGGGTGCAGGATGAGCGGGGTTGACCTTCTGCTCACAGCCAGCTATTAGCTGGCTTCTGCAAACTGCAGCCTTGCTTTCTCTCAAGTCCATTTGCATGTGGAAGGGCAGTGGCCACTCAGTGCATGATGTATAGTCTAATGCACTTCCCTCTCACCGCTGGCCGTGTGCTGACATATTAACACGTCTTTGTACAGAGAAAATGCTTAAGGAATATTCTGTTTTCATAGTCAAGCTCTGTGCAACCTAAACATGGGCCCCTTTTGCATCATTCTAGCCTTTAATTGCTTAATGGTTTTCACAGGATCACATCTTATTCAATACAAGGAACAGAATGTGCTCGCTGAGCAAGGAAAGATGCAGCAATTTTTACCTTACTCTTCACTTTCTGGACTTGTTTCTTACTTAAGATCTAATAATCAAGTTGTGCTTTCAAGGCAGAATAAATGCATTCAGCTTCTCATGAGCTTCCTCTGGCATTTATCACAGTAATACCTGAATGTTTTGAGAAAGCATGCGCTGATTTTTATATGCATATTCTGCAGAAGGAAGGAGGCAGTGTGTTGCTGCACTCAGTTTTTTCATCCCATTCTGTCTGTGCAAGCCAGAGTGGTGCTTTAACCTTTCCTGAAGATTTCTAAGCTATTTGCTGACTCTTTGGGAGAGGAAGCCTGGAGAAGGTAATGTCAAAAGTACCTCCTAATTAGCATTCAGTAGCATTTCATAGTCTGCTTTTAACACAGTAACTTCAGCTGAAGCCAGGACTTTGAGATCTTTGGTTTGAGAAAAGATCTAACACTAAACACGTAGAAGAAATTGGGAATGTGTAATTAGTGACTGCCTGTGAAAAGTGTGGAAATGATTTGTGCAGCGTCTTCAGTTGATTTCATGGGAGAGGCAGGGACTGGATCCCATTCTCCAGGGCACCACTCAACTGCCTTAACCAGGAAATATCTTTCCAATTGTCTGTCTCAGCTCTCTGTGCATCCTCCACTACAGCAGCAACCAAGCAGCAGACATGCACGTGGTCTGCTTTAGGATTCCAGAGCCTAGTGATGAGATTTCTTATTCTCCATATTAAATGGGTCTGAGTGGGGCTGGTGCTTGCCAGGGATAGGCTCTCTGATAATAGGTATCATACCTATTTTCAGAAAGGATAAATATTTTCTACAGAGAGAAATGTTTTCTAGGAGAGTTCCTTGCTGTGGCTTGCCAGGCAGGAAAAATGCAAGGCAGATGGGGTGATGTGACCTTGGCCAGGCCAGGCTGGTGTGGAGGGCTTGGGTTGCCTCAGACCAATAGTAATTTAATGACTGCAGCCTGTCAGGAGAGCAAAAGAGCTGCTTGAGAAAAAAGGAACCCTCTGCTCAGTGCAGGCTTGTATGGAGCTCTCACGGAATACCTTAAATTTGCATTTCCGAACTTGCTTTAGCTTGGAGGGAGAATATTGTAGATTTAAAACCTCCAAAAGTAATTCAAAGAACAACGTGAGTTGATAAAAAAAAAAAAGGAAAATGTAGTCATTTTTCCATTTTGACTCTTTCAAGAAATAAATTTTTTCCCCCAATCATAAGGTTATGAAGTGTAGCTACATCACAGAGATTGTGATGAGATTACCAGTTCCCTGCTGCTTCTAGCTATTCTGTCACTTTCTCAGGGCAGGAGGAAGGTGTGGTGTTTAAAATCCTTTATTAAAGGCTTCCCAGTTACTTATTTAAAGCAGTGGTGAAATGGAAATTCATGTTTCTGTGTCTCATCCAGACTACTGTTTGGTGCACCAAAGAGGCTTTTGCTTCTCCCTTTTAATTTTCTCATCCGAATGTCTTTCACCTGACTGTATTGGTTACTTTCCTGTTACATTGTCTGTTTATCTTACCTGTCATCCTTTTTCTGCTGGTTCTTATGCCCTAATAGTCCACTCCCCATGTGTTTGATTGTCATTTCAGTCTTACCTATCTTTCTTCATGTGAAACCATTTGACCCTACATATATTGGCAGGCCCACAAGTTTTGTGTGTATTAAGGAGGAAAAGAGTAGGCAGCAAACTACAGGTTTTTGATGTCAGCATTGTGTATATTTGAGTATTTTGCCCTTTTAACTGCTGATGAGCAGGAGTTCCCAGTTTACAGCTGCTTAATCTGTTTGATTACAAATGCTTAGTCTGTGGTCCTCCTTTGGTGTTCCTTCCTTTCTGTTGAACTATTGCCAGATACAATTCATATGTCTGAAAACATGGAAGAGTTCATGGAACAACTGTCTTTTTCCCTGGAAATAGTTCAGTGGGCTTTTGCTTTGGCGGGGTTCTATGTTGTGTTTATCTCTGTCTCCTTCTATGCTTAAAATTGCCGTGAGAAAACAGAAAGGTCAGATGCTGCAGGACTTCCTTGCAAACCTGCTTTCTATGTCACGGATATGGAGCTTTTAAAACTAGCTAAGAGCTGTGTTGAAACGACTGGAGAATGATAAAATCTATGAGTTCAGATGAAGCAATGGTGAGACAGCAATATGGTTATTTTTAGGCCTTATGTAGACAGATGCAGGTTTTTGCAACCTGTTTTGAATTATCTGTGGTAACAGAAAAATGAATATTACTGTTAACTGTGTAAAACTTGAGGTTTTCCTAAGCACGTTTCTCCTTAGAGAGTATCTTTCAGAAGATCAGCGTTGGCACTGTGACAAGGCATCCTCCTACACACGGTGCCTTCTATGCACTGTTGGTAGCAGGTAGCCCCAGGCATCCACTGATGGCAGTGAGCACCTCAAAAGTAATCATAAACCTGATGTGCATTATACATGTATTAACCACACAGTGTATTGGGAGATTGTTCTAATTATCTGTTTAAAGTGGTAATTAATTTAAAAAAAGGTCTTAAGTTGTCCAAAAAGATCATGATATGCCTTTTCTGAATAAAGTAATTTGACACTGTGAAGCTGGATAAGCAGCGTGATGTAATTTTATATAGCCTTTAGGACAAAAAGAAATGTCTAGTTTTCAATCTACTAATAAGCTGAGCAGAAATACAGTAGAAGGGAAAAATTAGGAAGGTTGAGTGTAATATTGCAGCAGGTGTTTCATAGCTTGCACATTCAACAGTTTCGAAGCTTAAAAGGACTAAACAGCTACCTGTTATTCAGTGAGCTATAGATTAGATCTTGAACATTGAGTTAGGGCTGTACTAAGACTTAGAAATGAAGAAGGAAGCTATAACAAACCTGACAGTCAAAAGTTCCTGCTCCACTGGAGTTCTGTGTTCTGATTTTGCTAAATGGGGTCAGTAAATATAGATGAATAGTTGCAGGTAGGTATCATGGTATAAACATAGTCTGCTAAGAACCACTAAAAAGTTGGAGGAATTACGGGGTTGGCTGCTTTGGCTACTGTTGGTGTTGGTTTGAATAAGAATTGTTTTCCTTTTATTCAAAGTGAACAAATACTAGGATTACATCACATGTCTTTTAAACATTTATGGGTGTTATGACTTCCACAGTGCATAAAACTGCAAGGAAAATAAGTTGCACTTCTTGAACAGCAAGATTTAAAATTCTCACTGTTGGTATTTCATTGGTTTTTAGGACCAGTTCTTTCTGAAGAGTTTTGCTTTTAATATAAATGATTAATTGTTTTACATTTTCAAAGGAATAATAATGACATTGTGCTGCATTCTAGATAGTTCGGAGTTTAGGAATGCGACTTTTATTTTAAGGTTGCATGGGATCTCCCAAAGGCATTTCACTTTTGACCTTTAGATGAAATAAATGGATGTTCCCTCTTTGTAAAACGGACAGAGCCTGCTGGTGGAGTGCAAAGGCATTTCTAATTTAGCACAAAGTCAAGCTTTATGTGAGGAATTAGATATACAGATTAAGCAACAGTACTAAAATGAAGTAATGCCAATATAATGCCAATCTTGTTTTCACCCTAAGTAAGTTTACATTCTTAGACTCAGACTGCTAATGTACATCTGTGTTATTAGCTCCGCCTTTAGCTTCTTTCCTTTAATTTTCCATTCACAGTTTCATAGCAAGAGATGCCTGTGCATGTATTTGTGTGCTGAGGGTCACGCTTTATTTCTACCAAAGTCTGGGGTATCTGTATCATGAGGTAATACATATATTCGTTAGCAGGTATATCTAATTTTCAAAGTAGAACAGTTTTGATTGTAGTTGATGAGAAATACGTAGATACTTAGATTATGACTTCTGCAGTACATAAATCTTAAACTTTGTCTTCCTTTTATTATAGTGTTTCTATCATGGTAATTCTTTTAGCTGTTCTTCAGGGCACTGAATGTGCAATGGTTTTGTGGCATTAATTTTTAAGATAAAATATGTGTATAAATGGATTTTATATGTTGGAGAAAGCAAAATAAAAAAATGCCATACACTGGAAGCAGAAGATGAAGAGATTTATTGTGATGCTCAGGAATCTGTAAAAACCCATTCATGGCTGTGAACCAGACTTTTTGACGTGCAGAACCAATCAGAAGGAGGAGGCTCTGGAATTGCCAACTGGTTTGTCCAGCTTTCTATCAGTGGGATATGGCATTAAGGGATGACCACGGTTTCTGTCGTCAGTCCTGCCCACCCCAGAAGAACTGTACGCAGATGAGCAGTACCAGTGATCACTTGTCTTGGCTGGGGATGTGGCCTGTTCAGTCTTGGTTGAACAATGCCACAAGAGGAAGCACGAATATTGTTTCCAGTTATTTAATGTCCGTACAAAGTAGGTCAAAGTGACGTCGAAATGTCGACTTCCATTTTCAGGCACCTGGTTTAGGTGTACCGACAAGGATGACAAAACTTGTCAACACTCTTCTTCTCTATCACCTCACTTCTGCTGGACTTGCATATTTGAGGGAAAAATCAAGCAAAAATATTGTACAGATAAAGTATGAATCACTCACCCATGAACTGTTACTTTGAATCCCAAGTGGTATTGTATGGAGTAAAGTATATCCCAAGGGAAGAGTGTGGCACCTCGGTGCTACAGTGCCATGCATTTGCTTTTTCAGGAAAGTTATAAATGAGTTTCAGTATTAAAATGGATTATTGTTCAGTTAAAATTTTTTTACAAATTTAGGTCAAAATCTGAATCTTGCACAGCCCCCATTTCACTGAGATGCAGGACATTTGGACTTGAAAGGCATTTCACAGAAACAAGATCTTTCGAAGGGCAGGTGCTTCTAAAACTGTTTTGAGAGGCCTGAGCTTTGAATAACCCCAGTTAAGTGCAAATTATTTCTTTGTTTCATTGAACCTCCTCACCTCTGTAGTTTGAGTCCTGTTTTGTATTTAGATGAAAGAATTGCAGAGAAAGTTAAAACTTCCAGGCGCAATAGTGCCTGCAGAGTTGCTTTTGTAGATGAGAGATGGCTCCAGCAGATGAGGAGAGAAAGGATGCCTTTGTGTAGGCTCCTGCTTTGCTGCTTTCCTCTGACTATTTGTTTTGTGGATACACTCTTGAGCTTTAATGAGCTTTCTATACCACTTGCTCCCAGTGCTGGGCTCTGGTGTTGTGAAGAGACTGGATTCTCAGCTGTCTGTCTGCCTTTGATTTTATCAAAGGTAGAAACGAGTGAGGGAGAGACATTTCACTTCCCAGTATCCTTCTCAGTAATTAAAGTGATAGATGGGGAGACCATCCAGCCTGTCCGCTGCTTATGCCAAGCACATTGGACTAGGCACCGAATCCACTTTGTGCTGGTAAGGACACAGAAAAAGGAGTGTTTGTCTTGTTGATTTGAATTGTCCTGTGGGCTTGAACTAACATACCTGTCTGATAGTCAGGGATTTTTTGATTTTGAAAATCCCTGTGCAGCTTTTAATTCTGGTTTTGTTTATGGGAGAGTGGAAGGTTGAGTATAGTTGTAAAATGAAAATTCTCGGTAACCTGTTTGGAGCTATAGGCATATGAATTTGGGGAAGGTTCTTTACTTTAAAGAAATATGAGTGTGTTAGAATAAACAGGTGGAAAATTGGAAACAAAAGCATTGGTAGAGCTTCCAGTTCTCTCCATGGCACAGGGGCTGGGGGACCAAACCACATCTGCATAAGGGTGATGGTGGGAAGCAGTGTGAATCAGATGCACCCAAAATACAGTTTCCTGTTTTACAGAAGCAGCAAGTTCAGCGATTCCCCTCTCTGTGTTGGCTGCAGAAAAAAAACATTCTTGTGTTCTTCCGAATATTTAACCTGTCATCCAGTTACAGCTGTGAAAAATACAAAAAGATTGGAGTCCATAAAAGGAGATAATTTGAAGTTAATAGGGGCAGCTCTGTATCACACAGAAATGGAACACAAGCTGTCATGCCTTTCACTTTTGTGTTCTGCTCTGTTAAATTAATCTGCCAATTTAATTCGTGTCTGTACTAAACAAAACTTTACATGATATAATAGAAATTAGCTTGTAATTCTGCCTTGTTGCCTCGGCTCTTCCATAATACTGTAACTTTCTGCCTGTCTGGGGACAGCAGGGTGGGCCTCAGTATGGGCTGAAAGGCAGGAGAATACTTGAAGCTAAAAGGTTGGTCAAAATGTCTACCCTGCCTCTGCTGTGCTCCCTGATACAGATTAACCTAAAGTGGTTAAATATACAACTTGATTTATGAAGCACAAAATTGCTTCAGCAAATGAAAGCTACCTAAGCCTGTAGATGTAGGATATTTCATTGCCCTCCTTTTTTTTTTTTTCCTTCAGTTAATAAGTTAGTACAGTAGTTACTGAACTGGTGCAGTAAATGAATTTCTGTGCATCTGAGTGTGTTCGATGAGCCAGGAGCATCAGAGTCAGGTGAGGATGCTGATGATTGCTCCTAAAGTTTAAGTCAGATGGATTTTACAGCAGGGACCTGCATGTGGGAAAAATTTTAAATTAAATCACTGGAAATGAAGATTAAAGAGGAAGCAGCTGTGCCCAGGTGGCTGATGGCTGTAATGGAGCTCTCTTGGAAGTCTGGATGCCCTTGGTGCTGGGTGCTGTGCTTTCCCTCCCCTACATTGCTTTAGCTATAGGCAGGTGGGAGACATGGGGCCCCTGGCTGTCCAGGATAAACCCATTTCTGTTTGGAGTGGCTGCCATGTTTCTGACCACCAAGAAAGTAGGGGACAGAAGTAAGCCTCTGTTTTGTCCCTTTGTTCCCTGAGAGAGGACCCTGGAGCTGCTGTGGAGATGAGAGTGACAGCATAGACACAATGCAGGGAAAGGTGGCTGTTAAGGTTGGAGGTCAAGTGAAGACATAACATATGGGAGCCCTAATACTTGCAACCTTGTTATGCTGACCAAATGTGACTAATGCTTGGAAGACTAATGGTCAGATGCCACCACTGGTCTGTTAATTGAAGATGGCTTTTGTCGTAATCTCCTGTTTTGCAACGTTGGAGATATGCGTCACTAGATGTTTACTGTTGAAGATTACTGATGTTCTTCCAGACTGCCTTGTGTGTGCTCAGTCTTGAAAACTTGAGTACAATTGTTCCACTGTGAATTTTAGAAACATATGTTCAGGGATATATATCTTTCATATTCCATTTGTGCAGCTGCAAACAAAAACTTGGTACTATCTCTTACTTGAGAGAAAAAATAAAGAACGTGCTGTACCCATGGATGAGTCATGATTCGTTTATGTTCTATGAGAAATTTTAAATGCTATTGCATGACCTTTGTCATCTTTGTGTACAGTGGAAAAAATATGCCAAGCCAGGAATATCAATGAAAGTCTTCCCAATAACCAAAAACAGGCAAGTAAGTTCCCATTGGGTCTTTTTCTTTTTCTTTTTTTTTTTCTTTACTAAATGGGTCTTTACTGTGGAACAAATGATGATGACTGCCTGAGAATTTACAAGCTAAATAAGCTTTGAGATCATACAGCCTCCTAGGCTAACCATCATTATCTGATCTTACATCAAAGGAATGGGGCTTTTTTGGTGGGCAAACCGAGTCTGCAGCAAACATCTGCTTCTGTGTTTTGAATTGGAAGAGTTATTTAATTTATTAATTAGTGGGTGATTTGCATAACGCATTTATTGCAAGTGTGCCTGTAGCTATGCCCTGTTCATTTGGTGCAGTACTGAAATGCATGAAAGACAGTAGGGGAAATATCAGAACTTCACACCTAGACCTGAAATAAAGCTAGAGCATCTAGGGCAAGGTACATCTCCTGGGTTTGTTCTCTCACGTGCTTCAAGTAGTGTTATTGCCCAGTGCACTGTGTAATGCAGCAAACATTTCTTATCCACCCCCTTTCTCCCCAAGCATCTGGGATTCTTCTTCATTGAGAGTTAATGTTTGGCTTGGAACTAATCTAACAGCTTACTACAGCTTGCTCTGTGGACCCAAGCATGCCCTGTAATGGATTAGATACACGTCCTTAGAATAGGAGGGATAATGTGTCTGCTGTCCAGGGATATTTGTGGGGGTGGCAGAGAAATTAGAATGGACAATTAATAAAATGCTCTTTCATTCATGTCAAAATTTTCATGAAGTTTCATAATGCTGTTTTTTGTGAGTGCATATTTTCCTAGTCTGTGCTCTTGTCTTACAGTTTTTGTCACTTAATATCCTGTTTATTAACATACATCCTACAAAAATGAGCTGTTACATAAGTATATACCAGTTTCATTTTTCATAGGAAAGTGGGAAATTGAAAGTGACTTCTTAGGCTGGAAAGGAACATCGTAGGAGAATTGGTCTATTGAGACAAAAAAAGGGAATTTTAGGGATGTGGGCCTTTTAGATTAGGTTTTCACCTGTTCAGATGAACTTTTAGAGATTATAAACAGGGTGTGGAATTGTGACTTGTGGTTGGTGATGGTTGTGAATGATAGTTTCAATAATTTCTGAAAAGGGAAAGAAGTAGAAAGTAGTTGGAAGAATAAAGTTGAAGTAGACTCTCTTCAACAGACTCTGGGATGCTTTGGTAGGATCTTGCTGGAAGCAAGACTAAACAGTTAGTGTTGTACTTTTAAGCAGCATAAACGATACAACCGCAATGGGGAAATCAGAAAGGGTAATCAGAAACTAATTGAGAGATGCACTGAAGAGATTGAAGGAGTTGGAGCACATTCCACAGAAAATGGCAGTGAGGCCAAATTACTAGGAACCCTTATAAGTAAGTAACACAGGCATATAGGGACAAACTTGGAAAGGGATGAATGAAATAAAAGGATCTAGGGGCATAATAGATACGCCTTGTGCTTACAGATGGTAAGAGAAAATCGAAAGGCGAGAAGTTGCACCTTAGTAACTGGAGATGAAAACCTCATGACTGAGGCTTATATGTTCAGGTGGTTAATGCATGCATCATCAGGAGTCTGAGCTATCTTGGGGAGGAAGCAGGCTAGAACCTACTTAAATTAGATGGTTATTTTAAAGTCATTTGACCCCCATGACTCAGGCTCATGGCAGCACTCGCAGTCTAGTTTTTTTTAAGCTGCAGAGCCATTAGATGAAGCAGTCTCTCTCTCCTGCCCCTGCCCACTCCCAGGAGCTTACTCCCACTCCTGAACTCTGCGCCTTCTTGTGCTGCCACAGGAATTCATCCAGTTATGTGGCAAAACAGGGCAGGTAGTTGATTTGGCTCAAAAGTTTTGATGTTTTAAGAACGCTTTGTTATGTTAATTTTTGGAAAACTGCTTTTACCTACCTAGTCCACTGCACACTTGTGCTGCTGGTAGAAGGGCATCAGGGAGAGGTCTGCTTTCGGTGGCTGGGCTTACATCAACTGTTGGTGGACCTACAGCACTTCCTCATGAACGTAAGCCTGAAGTTCCAGCATATGAGGACTACCAGAGTGTAGCTATATGTTATGCTGACGTGATTGGCTCTATCTTCTTACTCTTAGCACTGTACTCTCATTACTTCTGTTGTAACCGCCCTACTCTGAGCCAGTTCAAGTTCACTAGCCTGTGGAAAGCAGAATTATTCTTTTAAAAATATTCTTCTTTTTAGGGGGGAGAACGGGATGATTCCTTTATGGTGGCAGTGACTGAGTGAGTTGACTGAGATAGACTCAGCTCCACCTTCGGTGAGTGGGCTGTAGCAATCTTATAGTTGTCAGCAGCTAGCTTTGAGAAGTTATGTGAGGACAGAGAAACTGTAATAACCCCCTGTAAACATTGGGAGAGGAATACCTGTGGACTGATTCAGACTACTCAGTTTTTCTCAAATTCCCCAGAAAGATCCCTGGCCGACTAAACAGAGTGGAAGCACCCATGTAAATAAACACCCACGCGGCTCATGCTGGCACCAGCTGTATTAAATCAGCTCTGTGGCTTGGTAACACAGTAGCAAGTGGAGAAGCAGCAGATAACAGTGATTTCGGTAATGATTTTAACATGTCTCATCTACTTTGTGATGCAAATGTCATGGCTAAATGTTGGGTCAGTTGGCAGAGGGAGACAGTACCATACCATCCTCCATGGGAGCCTTGTGTATCCTGTCTGGAAGAAGAGGAGGGACATCACTCCTCTGAAATGCTAGAAAAGAAAAAAAACCCAGGTCTTTAGCTATATAAAAAGTTGTTTGTAAGTGGGTAAGAATAAATTCTTCCTGTTCTCCAGGTAAGACAAGAATCAGTAAATTTATAGGAGAAGGATTCATATTGGTCACTAAAGTACTAAGTTTTAGGAAAGACCAGACAAGCACTAGGCGGAGCAGGTATAATTGATCCTCTCTTGAGACAGTAGGCTTAGTAGCTTCTTGAATTCTCTTTTTCAGATACTATTTTCTAGTATTTCAACTTCAAGAGGAAACATGATGCTCAGCTGCTAGTGTAGACCACCAGAAACTCAATGTGTAGACCATGAGCTACAAGATACCTTCAGTGAAATTTATTTTGCTTCAGAGGAGCTGAAGGACTGTTTGGCATTATGTGATGTCCTATGGTTCTCTCAAACATTAGCAATTAAACTCAGTGTGCATCAGTAAACAGTTGGAAAACTAATCAAACCTATTCACATGTTTTATTCTTATGTTTCTTTGCTCCCCATCTTCCCCTCTGTAGGATGCATAAGGGAAGTCCTTTTCAAAAATTTTTTTGTTTTTTTGTTTCAAGAAGGAGGCTGTGGGTGATTGTTATAACCAAAAAGGCTTTGCTTGAATGCAGCTCAAACTGTCTGAAAAATAAATGTACGAAAGGTTTAGAGGATATTTAGGTCTTTTTTTGGGATTGTGCACCAGATGGAGAGCCTAACTGCCTGTTCCTCCTGACTCTTTGTTTACATTTTATTCAAATCTCAGGGAAGAAAAGTGCAAAAAAAAATTAATTAAGGAAGAAACATTAGTGAAGATTTTCTTTTATCAGAGAAGTTGGAAATTTTAAAAATATGCTTCACAAAATAAGTCTTTACCTCTGTCCAATGCTCTTCTTTCTTGGTAGCCAAATTTATTATTCTCCAAGATTCTTCATATTGCCTGTAACTGAGAATTTTTAATCGTCTCTGAGACTGAGTGCTCATGGGAGTTATGAGGCAGTTTTGAAAAACTTCAGTGAATGTGGTTGAACTGAGTGGGGACCTGTTTGGGAGTGGAGAGCAGTTTTAATGTGTCTCAGGGTGAGGGATGTGTGCTGCCAACATGCCAGTCAATGCTGAAGAAAACTCCAGTGTTTCCTGAAAGGCTCTTTCCTTACCCCGCTTGCTTGCCCTCCCACGTAGCACAGCTTTTCAGCACTTCTTACATTTTACACAAAACATATGTATTGGGGCAGCTTAGCAAGAAGACAGAGCCAATATATTGTTCTCTTAATTTGGTTAGCATATGGCCTTGGACGTATGTGTGGCTTACATTAAATTACATGAACCATGGATTTAGTATTTCAGGGTGAGTTTTTTAAGCATTGTAGTTGTTATGAAGATAATGCTTCCCCTAGTGGGAAAAGGAAGACTGTATTGTTACAGTGACACATCTTTGTAATTTGAGATGACATTTCTTTTTAGAGCTTAGACTTTGTGTGTAATTATAATAAAATCCCAGATCTTTGGTATTCTAAACTGCTGGCAAACGCAGTTCAATAGAGGGATGCAAACAATTATTTTTTTAGTACTTTTCATCATTACTTAGAAGCCAAAAAGAAGGAGGTGTGTTCCCCCTGTGCTTGAGATCTACAAAAATATGAGATGCTGATTCATGAAAGTTAGCCAAGATGAGAACGATTCTTGATAGCAAACCAAAAAATTTACCACCGGTTAGGATTGGGTGGCAGCCCTATGTAAGTATCAACACACCCAGACTAGAAGAGCCAGGGATGGACAGAGAGACCTCCTTATGGTAACCTCTTTTCTTTTAGTCCACAGTCTTGACTCAGTCTCAGTTTACTGCTCATCTGTGGCCTATCTGGGCGACTCCTCTTTTTTCGCAGCTCACCTTTTCTCTGGTCATCTCCTACTCACCAGTCTTCTGTGAATCAAACTCCTTCATATTCTTCAAAGATTCTACAAATCTGATTTCCATACCTTTTCTGCCTCATCAACAGGAGACTCTCACAGTTCCCTTTCTAAGGCCACCCTTGCTTTATCTGCCCTTCAATGACATCTTCACCTTTCTCTAGGTACCATGGTCTAGTGCACTCATCACAGCAGCCTCTTCTTTTTTTGTTTTTAGATTAATTGTCTGGTCAGAGCCAGGATACATGATGCTAGGCTTAGAGTAGAGCTCATCCCAGTTGGGATCATCCCAGCTCATCTCAAACTTGCTGTTCTAAAAAATGTTGGTTTTTTTCCTAGAAATATTTTCTCTCTTCTCTTGGTAAACCATGTAAAAGAAACTGTGGAAACAGGTGTGCTCTGAGTACTATTTCAGTAAATTGGTCACAATACAAACAGATAGTCTGCTGGTATGAATGCTGGTAGTGGAAGCTTAACTGATGTCTGTCTTTGGGGGAATTAATTGAAATTAAATGCGTGTATTGTGAAGATCCACACAATACGTAAAATTTTTGCCTCCATTGACATGAATGTCCCACTGACCAACTGAACTTCCGGCACTGTCAACAAAGGAAATATAGTGAAGGGTTGTTTTTCTGTTTTTTATTTCTAGACATGTTATTGTAATTCTTCAGTAATGAAATACAAGTGTGCCGTGATTTGGAAGTATCTTAAATATCCTTGATTCTTACAGCCTGGTGATGACTTCACTCCTAGGAGAAGCTGTTTCTCATGCAGCTCTCCTAGAAGTCAAAGGTTAAAAAACTATGTAGACAAACAGTGACGTTTAAGAAAATTTCACAGTGTCATTTGAACCAGCATAGTTAATACTGTGTCAGAGTTTACAACATTTCCTGTTTTCAGTGCTTTGTAATTGTAATCTAATCTCTTTTGGTTTGGAGAAGAGATTAAATTGTTGCCAGGGACTAATTTTCAAAAACTGAAAGTACATGAAAAGTCAGCTGGTTTTGCTTGAAAGTGGAAATATGAAGTGGAGTAAGTTTCTGTGTTGAAGTGAAAATAGGAGGTCAAATGTTACATAGTCACTGAAAAGCGGTTGTTCAATTTAAACCTCTCTAATATTATTTTTTCTAGGTAAAGGCTAAGACTTTGTAGAAAATTTATTTCTGTAATAATGCATTTTTATAATCCACTTCTATAATACTTTAAGTATCACTCTGCTAAATCCTGAAAGTATCTTTCAAGAATTCTTAAGCTAGTGCTTGTAAAATGAATTTATTTTTATAGCGCGTTTATTATTATATGCATTATCCAGGTACCGCATTTGCATTACTAGAACAGCTCTTCCTACTTCATGGTCCTCCAAATCCAAATCTGGTCATACTACACAGGTAAAGAATGTGGATTGGTAGAGTAACCCAACAATTAAATATTAATTGTGCTGCATGCCTTCACAAGGTAGAACAAATCTGTCACATTACCATACAAGTAAGCTATAAAATAAAATCTCCGGGACCTGTCACTGGTGTGGAAGTTTCCACACAGGACATGGCTGAGTCACACCACAAATTGCCAGGACTGGGATTAGGATGTGAGCTGGAAATGTGTCTGTCGTTCCAGGTGTGTGCTTGTCCAGCACTGTAAATAAAAGAAGTCAACGTAAGGATTCCTCAGCATAGAACAACTTGAGCATTGTTTAGTTGAGCTTTTCACTGCCAAAGTACCCTTAAGACAACATTTTACTGCCAGTGGTGTCTTCTGGCCAAAAATAATGAAAAGCTTTCTGTGCTTTTACATGTATTTCTTAGAGCCTGTTGGAAGTTTGCTTGTGATTCAAATATGTAAGAGGTGGTACATATATTGCAAGTAGCACTCGAAATAGAAAAGACCAAGAGAGTTTATGAGTAAGGAAAAGGTTATAAAAATCAATTGTCCTTCTGCCTTTTACTCTAGAATGAACATTTTTATGAGGTATTTGAAATTAATCTCCATTGTTAAGAGAAAACAAAGCATTTTTAATGTACATGTTTTTGGTTGTTATCGTTTTTGTAAAAGGCACAATTTTTTTAATGATCCGTTACTTCTCCATAATTATTTAAAAATTCTGGAAATAACACGTTTGAGGTTCTGCAATGATAAAATTCAGACAGTTTCTTCTTTACAAAATGGTGACACACAGCCACCTAAAAGGAAGGAAGGATGTGCAAAATAAGACCAGAGGAAGAAGGATGCTGTCTTAATGAGTATAGCAGAATCTTTGTGGTACTAGTTGCTTGATGTTTCCATCTTCCGACAGATGCTATTTTTGTATAGAGTTTTTCCAAGGGATGAAATGGTGTCTCCGTGATCTAAAAAGCGATACAAGGTACTGCTACATGAGGCCTTGATTTGAGCATTCATATTTTTGGTGGGTACATTTCAAGACAACTGTTCAATACATACTGGGCTGGTGACATGCTTCTAAGATAAAAACAAATTTTTTTTGCTTTTGCAGTTAAATTAACTGCAAAATTAATTAAATTAAAGTTAAGTCTTTACCTAAGCAGCTCCTAACTATGGTTGTGATAGTTTGGATTATTTCAGAAAATCTGCCAAGTGTGGAGACATGAGATGACTTTATAACATGCTGTTTTTAATAGAGGATGTAAAATTCTTATCATGTATAAGAAAGCTGCTATGTTGAATATATATGCATTACTAATAAATAGTGATAAAGTCAGGAGGCTATACTGAAGGTAAGAGAATTCGTGGTGATCTTGTTTTACTTTGTCCAGTTGAGTGCCTCTTAAATTCTTAAAGCTCTTTGACTCAGAAAATTAGACTAAATGTAGTCATATTAACTAAACAAAGTGTGCCCAAAATTGTGCTCATGTAGCCAAATCTAAATAAGTAACAAGATTTTTCAAAGTTGTCGAATACTCTGAAGTTTCCGATCATAATTTTAGGTGATGTGATAGGTGCAACACTGTTGAAAGAAACTACTGCAGTGGTTTGGTTCTGCTTAGTGCCCTGTAAATTTGAAAATGTTGAAGTTTTGAAGTTTATTTGGATTTGTACAGAGGAGATATTGATGCTGTTGCTAAACTAAACATTGTATGTGTTGTGTCCAGTGGTTTCTCATTACTTATATTTTTAAAATTGGATGCTTTAAGTGTTGTTCCTATCCAGCAAAATGCTCGTTTAGTTCATCAAAACTTGTTGGATGTTCAGAACCTCTTGAAGGTGTTTCGATTCACACAGTCTATTTAGCACCACTTCTGTCTCTTTTTTGAAGAAATTGTGGCAAGGAGTCAGATACTATATCAAAATAAAAAGCCTAATGTATCTTTCTTCTGTCTGGGTCCATTTTTTGTTTTGGGAAATGGTATCCATCCTCCCAGCCATTCTGCTGGTGTGTACAGTTTGTAAATCACTGTAGAGTATGTTCCTTCTGTGAGACGCTGTGGCATGAGTATGTTTGTGATTGCAGATGTTTGGATTCTGATTTCTGTTGAAGTCTGTGGAGATTAGTTTTGTGCTTTTTTTTTTTTCCCTGATTTTAGTTGGAGTTGAAAGGAATGCCAGACAGAATAAAATTGCAATTCATGACCTTAAATGTGCCCCTTTGGAGAGTCCTACAGGTTCTGCAATTAAATGTCCTTCTTCTCTTCCTTCTCCAACTTGGGACAACCTGCCTCTGTTCTTTGTGCTGCTTTTATTTGTCAACCAGAACCGCTAATCATAGATCACAGAACCTCCTGAATGGGAAGGGACCCAGAAGGATCATTCAAGCCCAACTCCTGGCCCGAGGCAGGTCACCCCAAAAATCACACCGTGTGCCCGAGAGCATTGTCCAAATGCTTCTTGAGCTCTGCCAGACTTGGTGCTGTGACCACTTCCCTGGGGAGCCTGTTCCAGTGCCCAACCACCCTCTGGGTGAAGAACCTTTTCCTAATATCCAACCTAAACCTCTTCTGACACAACTTCAGGCCATTCCCTTGGGTCCTGTCACTGGTCACCAGAGACAAGAGATCAGTGCCACTCCTCCGCTTCCCCTCATAAGGAAGCTGCAATGAGGTCTCTCCTCAGTCTCCTCTTCTTCAGGCTGAACAGATGAAGTGACCTCAGCCACTTCTTGTACTGCTTCCCCTTCAGACCCGTCACCATCTTTGTTGCCCTCCTTTGGACTCTCTCTAGTAGTTTAATGTCTTTTTTATATTGTGGCACCCAAAACTGTCCCAGCACTCGAAGTGAGGCTGCCCCAGTGCAGAGCAGAGCGGGACAATCCCCTCCCTTGCCCAGCTGTGCCTGATGCCCCCCAGGACAGGATTGGCCCTCCTGGCTGCCAGGGAACTGCTGGCTCAAATTCAACTCACCTTCAATCAGGACCCCCAGGTCCCTTTCTGTGGCACTGCTTTGCAGCTTCTTGTTCCCCAGTCTGTCCGTAGATCCAGGGTTGCTGTGTCCCACACCCAGGGTTGCCCTCTCCTGCACAGCAATGCTCTTTTGCTGCTTTCCTTTCTTCACTCTAAGTGCTCCAAGTAGTGCCAGTCTAGGGTGATGCTTACAGAGGTCATGTCAGGTGATGATGGGGATGTGAACCCTTCCATTTCTGGTGACTCTGGGAACTACTCGAATTTGCACAATTTAACTATTAAAATGCTTTTAAATAAAGTAACTTCTGTTTCTTTTTAGCACTGTATATGACTTCAATTAAATATTTTATCTTAATGAGGTACTTTTCAAACCCAAATTATTTTACTTGATGATCAAGTAAACTGTTAGAGACAGAGAATAATAAATATTATAAAAACCTAATATAAATAAACATCTCCTTTAAAGCAAGCACCAGTGAAATTAAGGGAATAATTCCCTTGTAAAACTTTTGCTTACATTAAGTCTGGTTAAAATATGCTAATGGTTACTTTATCAAGCAAGCTGAATCTGCCCTAAAAACTTGAATTATCTAGTAATTGACTTTCTTCCTCTCTTTCAACTTCTGAATTACATCAACTAGAAAAAGATACCTAAGCCAATTCAAATGGAGTTACCATTTTCCTTGTGCAAGAAACATGAGCTGAGCCCAAAAGAAATGTGATTTTAGTTTAAAAAGAATATTTTTTAATAATTACTCTGTTGAAATTTATACACTCTTTTTGATCTTTACTGTGCAGATTTCTGATCTACAAGACAAACAGATGACACTTTTTAAATAAATAAAAAAAATTTAGAAGATACGCATAAACTCACTTAACTCCAGTCTGAAGAGTAAAGCCAGAAGTGAAAGGCCCTCTGATAGTCATGAACACTTGTTATGCATCTGTAAGGCAGCAGTCACAAGTTTAAGGTTGTGTATAGGCAGGATTAATACCCTTTTGGTTAACAACACACTTGTATTAAGTAGAGGTAGTGATTTTAAAGACTTCAGTTTTTAACTTTTCATGCAGTGTAAATATGAGATTTTTTTTTTTAAGTGTTATTTAGATGTGTGGTTAAAAGTGTGGTCTGTTCTAGGGAGCGATTTGGGAATACATCTGGCGCATTAAGGATGTTGCCATAAGAATGACATGTTCTGAACTTTGAGTTTTAGTATGACTTTTGCAGATGTGCTGGCATTGAAAGGCAGTCTCGTGACGTGACTTTGGGTGGTTTTGCTTACATTTATCACTTTTATTCCTGTTTTTTTGAGGGCACTTGTTACTTAGAATTGTCAATATTTGCATATTTTATAGTGAAATTATCAAGCTGAACATTCTTTCATTCATGAATCTACTTGGAATGTTCTGAAACAACTAGACATTTATCATTTGCAATGAGCTTTAATTCTAGCAAAATGCTGGTCAGTTAGGATTGTGTGAGATTTCACAGTTCTTTTGTACACGACTTGAGGATTTGATTCTGAGGGTAATTTTCTTGAGTTTATGCTTGTATGTTAGTGCTGGGAACATACTGTAGATCACAAGGATGTATGCTTAAGGATGAAGGATAATTATAAATTTTAAATTTCTTTCTAGATGTACTCTGGATGACACATCTTCTAGAGGTGTTCACAGGCTGGGAAGGTTTTTGGAAAGCTCATTTTCAACATCTGTCTGAGTTCCCTGAGATTTGCTAATTATGGTATAAAGCCACATTGGTAGTGGCACAATGTGTGATCATCTTTGTAAGTAGGAAGCCTGGCTAAGCTTGCAGTCACATTCCAAATAACTGCTACTGTGAATTCAGCCAGTATCCTTAATGATACAAAGTTGGTCAACCTGTTTTGAAAAAAAAAAAAAGGGACATAATATCTCACAAACCTGGATGAAATGGTGTTATTAAACATACAGATCATACGGGTATAGAAAATGGAAAGTGGTGATCTCATTTTTTTCAAGAATAATCTAGATAAGCATAACTTTAGAAATGCTTTCAATCTTCTTTCACTAATACCAATAAAAATGAAAGTAACTTTGTTGGTAAGTGAAAGTCACACTATTGGAGAAGGGAATATGATCAATAATATTTAGTTTTAAAGATAAACTCTGGGAATCTCCATCTTTTTCTGTCACAATAGCATGCAGTAGCTCATAAATTTATCAGTTTACCAATTTATCTCATAAAATTGTAAGTGCCTTGGAAAATTAAAGTAATTGTGATACCTATGTCAATCTTAAACCTCTAGATCAGACTGTTCCTAGACAGTTTTACCTGTGGCCTGGTTTGCAGTGTCTTTCCCCTTCAGTATGGAAGCATTTATTTGATTGATCTCATTGTGAAGGTAATTCAATAAACTAAACTGTACCATTAAAAAAAAATGTGGGTAAAAAAGTCACTGTATTTACTCCTCACTGAGTTTAATTCCAGTGTGGGTTTGATGTGTTGAAGTGGCAGGACAAGAGTAAGGCTGGGACTGCAGAAGGGAGAACAAACACGTGGCAGGTCTCATCAGGACGGGTCTCTGTGGCTCTACCTGTTGTGACCCAGCCCTTCATTGAGTCTCAGGAGGAATGGCCTTTGCTGTGTCCTTGGTCTTGCAGTTTGGGTGCCTTATACCTCTCATGGGCAGTATCTTTTTTGGAAGAACTCTGACATGGATACTCAGCTTGCTTCTATAATAGCCCGTGTTTATTAACTTCAGAAAATTTTGATTAATTTTTTGATGAAGTATGAGATCTTTAGTATTGACCTTTTACTGGATGAATGACCTTAAGCTTATTGTTTCTAATTCTAAATAACAAGCATGGATTTTGAAGCCTATTTGTGTCTGCTTAATCAGTGGAAGATATCTTATTGCTGAAACATTATCTGTCTGCTTCTTACAGTTTTTAAATAAGCTGCTCACAAAATATTTACAGCTGTATCTCAATGTTCATCAGTGTTTGCACTTCTGCTGACCTCTATATGCAGGAATACAGGTTAGGCAAATGTTTAATTTTACTCAGCTATAACTTTTCCATCACTCAGGAAGTTGCCATAGAAAAGAATGGATTTTCAGCCTCTCTTCTAAACCATGTTATTTCCGTTTCTGCAATGAAAGCTATTTACTTCTCTTTTTGTACCTAATTAGTACTGCACTTTTGTAAACTGTCAGATATCCAACACTTCCCTGGATGCTCATGAAGTATGCTTTTATTTACAAAATGCAGTCAGCAACTGAAGTGGTATAATAAAAATTGTGTTGTATGCTTTACAAGAGGAAAAAAAAATCAGTTTTTGTCAGCTTCCTGTCTAGTCAACAAAGAAACATAAAAGAAAGAGAGGACTGACAAGTTTGTTTCCTTTTGCGTCTGGCAAATGTTGTGCTCTAAAATAATATTTCCTGTGGCTATTTTGCTCTGATGTTCCAACATTTCAATTTTTATTAAAACTGGATTTTCAAATGTCAATTTGGAAAAGTACGAGTTGGAGAAAATTTTGTCTGTTTTTCATTTGGTCCAGACAAATAAATTAGAGTACACGTCGATAGCACTGGTTTTAACTTGTGACTATGATTTAAAAATGGCAAAAGCATCCAGCTGACCCGCCGCATAAGTAAAAGTGAGTTCCATGGCTGAAAAATAAATTAAAAAAAAAAAAAAAAAAGTTGTTTGACAATCAGTCTAGGTTATTATTCAGTTACTTTTTAAATACAAATTTCTCTTTAATAGATATGCTTATTTGCTGTGCAATGTGTATTTAGAACGTCACAATCCACTTGCAAGTGAAAATGGTTTTTGGACTAAGGACCTGATTTGTGTAGGAAGATGGGGGACTATAGTTTCTACCAGAATAAATATTCTGCTATGTTTATGTAAGGGTGGAATTCAGAGCAAGTTAGAGGTTCAGGCTACAGGACTTCAGGACAATATAAGCAACACTGATGATTTGCACTGCCTTTCTCTGAACTCCTTTATGCCGTAAGGCTCTTAACTAAGAACTGAATCCAACATGAGGTGTAACTGCTGCAAATGTGCATTTAATGAGACAAAGTGTGATATTAAAACATCTAATTTGCACCTAAATCCCCTTTCCATGTAATTTTGATGTTCATTGGATGGACAAGGAAGACAGCAACATCCTGAAAGGGATCCAATCCATCCACTCCTGTAAGCCCAACGCACACAAATGCTGTGAGCTCTTGCGAGTCATTCAAGTCATTGTTAGCTTTTACATTCCAGTGTTGTGATACTGATGCTCATCAGGTAGCAGAAGACATGGACTGCTCTCCATACCTCCTAATTCTCAGAAAAGTTTTGCAGTCCATAGGGGGAGGCTGTGGTAAAGCTCATCTTCATTGTTCTTGTTGAATTCAGGGAGAGGGGAATAAAATTGTCATCAGCTATGGGTGTCCAAGTGTGTTTGTTAAAGACAGAGGCTGTTGGTCACTGAGGGAAGTATTTTCCTGCTGCTGGCATTGTCTGTGAAGGATCTAGAGCCAGCACCTTGCTCCAAATGTAAGGTGATGCCTCAGAGGCATTGCAAAGTTTTGCGCAGCAGACTTGTGAGCTGAAACAGTGATTTGGGGGTTGCTTCTCGATTATCTGTACAGCTGCTGAATGTGACATATGGTTTGAGGGTTGGGGTTTGTTTTCAGGTCTTTTTTCCTCCTGTTTTCTTCTCTCTAGACTCTTTCTTAAAAGGCAACACCACTTGGAAAAGCCCGAGTCTTACCGCTTAGCTGGTGCTTCTCAGAGAGGAATAAAGCATCCTTTGGGATTATTTCTTTGTAACAGCAAAGGAAAGGGAAAAAACACTATTTTGACTTCTGGTCAATCATCTTCATGCTTCTGAGCAGGAGTTGAGTCTTCACTTCTCTATCGAGCAAGGGATTTTGTAAAACCATGAGCTTTGCACTAAAGAGGAATATCTTTTGCAGGCTGGGACTCTTCAGCAGTCAGACAGACCCCATATGCACGTGGAGTCTTTAGATATGCAGTAACATCCTTTCAAATGTAGCTTGAACTGAGTGGATTGTTTCTGGCGTGTGCAGAGTCTTTAGGAGAAAAGTTGTTAGTGTGTGCTGAAGAGAAAGCAGCTCATAATCAATGGCATCCTTGACTGGAGCAAAACACAAAATTCAGTGGCCTGTTAAGGATCAGAGAAAACAATACTTCCCTTTATGGCTTTTTAGGAGTCCAGACAGATAAATGGCTAATGATTTGTTGCTAAAATTATTAGTGTAACTGAACTAAAATTGTAAGACGGTGTTTAAGAGAAGATGCCCAGGTAGACTGTTGACTGGCAATTTGTTAAAATATTTGAGAAAAAATGTATAGTGTAGACTTCTGGTACTGCTTCCAGTCCAAAAATTATGGTGGTATTATAATGCAAACAGTTCAGAAACATATTTCACTTTAGGAAATAATCTTCCAATTTTAGACCTTCCCTGTGGTGCTTCAGTTTCTAGAGCTGACTGTCTGCAACAAGTGGCTGAAATCTTTCACTAGGGCAATTAAATACAGCTTTTTTTTTTTTTTTTTACTGTAGCAGTGTTATTGCCATAGGATGAACCTGTTTGGAAGAACTTTGAGATCTGTGGGGAAGAAAAGTGGGTTTATAGAATGAATTTTTGTGCATTTTGGCTGGCTGCTAAGTAGACTAAACATGCGACGTGCTTTTTAAATCTTGCATTTGACAAGGATGTTGAACTGCTGTGGTTACTACTGCTGTTTCCAGAATACCATAAGGCTCTTAAAATGTACCAATTAGTTGCTTATTAACAATCTTGTGATTCGTTGTTGAGTCTGTTGGCCAGAGTGAGGCCATCACTACCCTACCTGTCACCTCTTCCCAATATTACTGAGGAGAAGAGTGAGCTGGTGTTGTGAAGTGCAAACAATGTATTTAAAATTGTTTATATTAATTGTTATTATTATTTCATTGTCAGAAGTTTTGAAAAAGTTGAGGGTCCTTCTAGAAGAAAAGACAACTTTTCATGTTTTATTCAAGAAATAGCTTGGACAGTTCTGGTAAATTTATGCAATAGAAGTTGCATATATTCTAGTAAAATTTGCTAATCTTTAAATACTCTACCTGACAGAGACCTCCTGAGAGGGTTTTAGTGGCAAGTTGTATATACCTGCAATATGCCATGGAGGTCAGTGGAGTCTTCCATTAAGGTTTTCCTTGCAGAAGCTGCAACATTTGACAGGTACAGGCAAATCTTCCTGGTAACGTCAGAGGGGGCTGTGTGTTGGGGATGTTCGTGCTGTGCACGTACAGCCACAGCTTCGGGGAGTGAATGCAGCACTGGTCTGTCTGTGCTGAGGAACTGCTGCCCGTGCCTGTGCAGGGCCCTTGCTCCAGGTCAGCCACAGCCACATAAAGCCACGTTCTTTCCTAAGTAAGGCAAGTTCAGGCTCGGGAGAACTGGAGGGTAAGGAACTGCTGATGGGGAGCAGAGGACTAAGAAGGAGCAAGCGGAGCCTGGTCATGCAGCATACGTGACATGAAGGGAGGAGGCCTCCCAGGCAAGACCTTGCCAGTGGTGATGGTGTTACCTGGAAGTGCAAACAACCTCCTCCGCTGGTGATGGATCACACTGCAGGACGGTGGTAAGAGGAAATTAGGAGCTGCACAAGTGAAAATACAGTGCTCAGGGGAAAGCCCTGCTCGGGTGGTGTGGGTTCAGGACACAGCAGTCTGTGCCCGTGCTGGACTGTGTGTCACTTGGGTTTCTTCTCTGCGCTCAGACATAGAAGTCCAGTTTATCCTCTGTGCTTTTCTCACATTCTTTGGTGTGCATCCCAGCTAAGAGGATTTTGCTTCTCCGTTTATTTAGTCTAGGCAAGAATGGTGGAGGCCAGAGACCTCTGCTTCCCAGCACTGTGTTTTTTAAAAGCTGTTACTTCTAAATGTATTTGTTTATGTTGATGTTCATGTTTACCAGCTAACGGAAGGGAAAGCACCGCTCATGGATGTGCTGTACACATTTGCAAAATGGCTTCCCTGGCTTCCTGCGTACCTCTCCTGAAGCATCTCCTTTGCTTTCGGGTTTATGAAAATGCCTTGCTTGATGGGGGCTACAGCGCAGGAGGGCTGCATCTCCCCTGCAGACTTGCTCTTTCACTGCACTCCCTAATGTAATGGGGGCTTGCTGGGGCCAGACAAGTGCTGGTTTTTAAAGGGAAGACTTAGTGATTGGGTGCACAGTGTGGCAAAGAGGTGGCCTCTCCATCAGGACCAAACCAACAGCAGTCACAGGAATGGTCCTGTGCCCTTTGTGGCCCATGGTGGCACAGCTCTGGGGGTGGTTGCCACCGTGGCAGCCATCTCTTACCTCATTCCCAATGCTGCTTAGAGAGGGCTGCTGCCTGTGAGAGGAGGGAAGGAGGGAATCCACCTTGACAGTTCCCTCTCATCCTGATTCTGCCTCTGGCCTGGGTCGGGGAAGCGCTGGGAGATGGAAGGTGGCTGGGAGGGGCTGCATTGCCTGCTGAGCTGGTGGCAACCACTGCCTCTCCCTCGGCCTCTGCCTAGTTTTGGTGGCATTGTGTTTTGCCTCCCTGCTGGAACTGTTTTGGAGCAGGAGTTCAACCATACCGAGCACCCACACTCAGACTTATTATGGGTACCTCCTGTGCTTGTGAAAATGGGGTTGTGCACTGAACAGCAAAGACACAGAGGCTAGAGAAACTCTGAGACGTTTCTAGAAAGCAGTGAAGCCCTGCAGATGTGGATTTATTGAGAAGACAGCAAGAAGACTGCTACCTGTCCTTCTTGCACCACCAGCCACCACACCGTTGTAATGACACTGTTTCCATCTTGCCAGGTTATGGCTAGATTCATCCTTGTACCTGTGGCAGGTGCTATAAGTGGTTGTGTGGATCCATCCCATAAGGCAGCGAGAAAAACAAACTTGTGTGATTTGTTTTGGAGTCCACAACCTCTCTGCCTCATGAACAAGAAGGAAGTTTGATGTTTGGTTAGCCTTCCACTTGTATACCCGGGGACTGCTAATGCCAGTTTCACCAAACATGCAAGTTACAAGACAGGGTGTTTGGCTATGTTCCGTGCAGGACTTTTTTTGCAGTTTGCTTTGTGAGCTCCAGGGTAGTTGTATATGACGTGAGTGGTAAACTCTGCAACAGCCATGGGGGGGTTCTGCCACAGGATTTCCTGTCCTCCCTGCAGGTTTTTTCAAGTTAGCAAGACGAGGAATGGGAGCTTCTTACCTGTATCAATTGGCTTCAGTTCGCCTATTCACAAAGTTGAAGAGCTGAGTGACGATTGTTAGCAGTGATTAGCATAATCAGATTTAGGAAAGGGTCATGCCCTTTGAAATGTACTCCTGAAAGCGCTTGTCACTGGGCGATGGAAAGCCCTGGAAAATGCTCTAATCCTCAGCTGTCAGTGAAGTAACACCAGTGACTGCAACACCAGAGGATCCTACTGGCACCTGGAATTTTTTTCACTTCTTTGAAAATAAAACTAAAAGTGGAGTTCTTGTATAGGTAAAGGGTACAAAACCTACTGGATGGATAGTCACTTGGTAAATACAGTCTTCTCTGTTGGAGGCTGAGCAGTATCGGACAGTCCATGGAAATAGACCTGTTAGCAGATAATGCTCATGGGAGGCTTTATATTTTAGTGATCATGCCATTAGTTTGTATTCACAAACCAGTTATTTGCTTTGAGCTGTGCAGAATGGAGTTCTATAATGTGATATTCTGAAAATTTCCCTAAGTAAGCAGATACCTTGATTGTTTCCAGAGCTTCCTGTAAAAGAATGTGGTTAGAGGAAACAGTTGTTTCAAATGTCGTTTTTGCCCAAATATGGAACAACAGGAATAACTATATTTCCTGTGAACTAACAGGAAGCCCTCTGGATTTGCATTACCTTGTGAAAATGATGTTCACATCACCAACAGGAAGGTCATATTCACAAAGCAGTCTTTAGGGTAGTCCCATGACCCTACCTCCAGGATAGACCCCTGGGGAATTTGGAAAAGAATGTAAAAAATGAGGTCCCTGCAACAAAACATTTCAGTGCCAGCAATCTGATATTCTTTTGATTAAGAAGACATGACTCTTTTAAAATGTATTTTAAGTGAAGTACTTCCAACTGATGCTGATTTACAAAATAAATATTTTCATGAATAATTAATTTAAAATCTACTAAATTCTAAAAATTTACTTATATTCCATTGAGTGACTAAAGTACACTGAAGATAGATAAGAATCTGTGGTCTGTCTGCAATTTTTGTATGAACATCCTGCATGATTCTGATAATACTAAAAACAGCAACAAAACAGCCCTCCCACCAGCCAAACAGAAAAACCCTGCCAAAAATACATGAACAGCCCCCTCCTGTCCCAATAGCCATAATGATGTTTTTTCCAATTGTATTTTATAGAGTTATTCTTAAAATGAGATTATTTTCTGAAAATCGTACAAGGCTTTTCACAGATTCATGGAATATTCTGAGTTGGAAAGGATCCTCAAGGATCATTGAGTCCAGCTCTTAAAGTAAATGGCCCCATACAGGGATTGAACCCACAATCTTGGTGTTACTAGCACCATGCTCCAATCAACTGAGCTAAAGTTTTAAGTAAAACCAGAGCTGAATTGCTGTAACTAGTTCAAATTTCATCATTCACAGCAATACTTCAGACAGTGACTTGCCATTGCTTTCAGATATTATGAATATGTTAATTTGGAATTTGGGACTCTAAACTTAAAGTTTCCTTCAGACTAACAGGACTACTTAACTCATGCACTGACATGCAAGTAATCATGAAGTGCCACAGTTTTCCACTGTGTAGGTTTGCTCCAGGAGATTTTTCATCTGGTCTAAAGCAATCCCCAAAGCTATGTTAGGAATGGCTCTGCATTTACGGATAGAAATGAGTGGGGACCACTTCTGCTTCCTTCTGTTACACTCACGTACATCAACCTACAACCAAAGAAGGTTTTCAGGAGAATGAGTACTTTAATTCTTAAGTTTAGTGAGTCTTTGGAGATTATTGGGTTGCATGTATTTCCATTGCTTAAACACAGGCATCTGGTGCCTTTTGAAATATTTACATAGACCAAGCAGATATGACCAGGGACCTAGAGGAGAGCTGTTCCCACCTGGCCTGGCAATTGAAAGCATGTGATATCCCTCAGGACATCTTGAATGGCACTATTCTGCTGTCCTCTGTGAAGACTGGATCTACAGAAAATTGAAATGACACAACCAAGAACTTTAAGTAGCTACTGCATAACAGAAGCTTCTAGTCACTGCTGACAAGAGCTGAACTTAATTTGGTGACCAAGAGGGTCAAAGCTTCAAAGCCAATAAGTCTTCCCTTGGTTTGGGGAATTCCCTGAACAGTCACAGCTGAAGTCTACCCATGATTTGCTGGGAAAAAAAATAAAAAAATGGACATGATGATAAGCTGCCAGCTGTGGTTTGTGGAGGGGTTTTTTTGTTTGTTTTGTTTTTTAATAATAAGGAAAAGAACTCGGGAGAGGAGGAAAGGCTGGAGCTTGCTGACATTAAAAAATCATAAAATTTGTCCTTTTGTCCGCTGTTTTTCTGTCTGTAGACATCTGAAATTGATGGGTTTACAAAAGACATGAGACCTGTGCTCAATTTCTGGTCTTTGCTTTAAGTCCTCAAAATGAAGGAATAGCAGATGTTCCTTTTCCTGAACCATTTTGAGAGTTGAAGTTTAAATCATCAGTCCAAAAAAACTGGCTTTGTATCAACTCCTGTAAGAGTATATAACTAAATTTTGCTAATGCTAAGACAGTGCGGATTTTTTTGTTACCTTCTTTGTTCTAGCTAAGTGCAAATCAGTAGTTTTAGCTGCATGATTTTTTTCAAAGTTGTTAATGGACTGTAAAATTAGTTAACAAAAATTCTAAGTTTAACTGGAATACAGCAGTGGTTTCCTCTAGTGGTACTTTGCACACAAAAGAGCAGTTCTGCTAATTCAGTAGTTATATCTAAAGGGTGAAGACAAGAATAGTAATACAGCCAGGGAGCTATTTTGACATTCTGGAAAGAGAAGAAAATATGAGAGGAATGCAAGATAAGTGTCCTGCAGTTGGCATCACCTCCCTATTTCTGTATTTGGTGGGATGTGAAATGTGAAGACATTATTGATCCAGCTCTCATGTCAGCTACATGAGTTGTATGTATGTGTGGTGTCTGCTACGTGGGGATAAATCTCCCTTGTCCTTCTGTGAGACTGGGTTTACATAGAGGTGGAAAGGGGTTGATTTTGTGGAGGGAGGAGATTCAGAGTTGTCACTGTCAAACAGCCGTCCTATTCGCCTAGCCTTTCTTATGTTTCACCTTGAAACTGGTATTGGAATTCATCTCAAATTTGGGTTTGAACTAAAGCAATATAGAGTGGGAAATCTACACTGTTTAATCAGAAAACATCATCAGTTCAAGCATCCCGTCTAAACAGAAATTGTCGTTTTATAATGAATTACTCACAAGATGAAGTAATTATTATTTTTACTTTTTGAGGCACTTTGGCTATGAATTAGGTAGTTTGTTAATAGTCAGAGAATTTTGATATCTGTGCTAGCCTCACTATTCACCTGTTCACAGGATTTTCTGTGGTTTGAAAGACATTGTATTTTGTGCAGGAGAAGTGACTACATTCCCTGGAATGAGATTTTTAGCATGAACAGAGTTAAGTAAGCAGTGAGAATTTAAATTTTTACCTTACACTTATGCTTTACAGGCTACAATGTGAACTCGATTGATACCTAAGCAATTAGCCTAAGCTGGTGGCTGCCCAGCGACTGGAACTCAGTAAGCAGAGCCTGAGGTGATGTTGTGGGAAAGAGAGCTACATTTTGTCTTGAGAAATGCACTTCTGTAAGAGAGTGGAGCTTCCAAGAACTGACTCTGCCTTTGTATTTTTTTGGAGATGTCTGTAGCCTCCAGAAATGGTGCATTTCCAAATATGGCAGTCGACTCCCTCCGGCTGCTCATCTGGCTGTTTGCATCGTTCCTGTGCAAGTTCCAAGCAGTAGTCCTCAAGTGCCAGGAAAGTAGCTTGACGTGGAAAAACAGGGCAAAACGCAACAAGTCTGGAGCTGCGATCTGACAGATGTGTTACGGGCTGCATTGCAGAGCAGAGTTTGTTCCGTCTGCTGCAGGGAATTTTAGCAGCTTTCTCAGCTCTGTCACTGACAGGGCTTAAGGCTCGTAAGGCTCAGTACGTGGGTCGTGGAAGCTGGAGGTCTGGATTGGGATGCCCATTCATTAGCAGAACTTTTTTTGAACTGTGTGTTAATGTGATAGAAAATAAATAGGTGTCCTTTAGGCAAACACTCAGGCTGCATGTAGCACCTCTGTGTGTGTCGTGTTGAAGGGACGTAATCTTTTTATAGTTTAATACTGATTTGCTAGGATGATTCACGAAGCTTATCAGTTGCAGACAGTCTGGGAGAATGAAATGGAATGGAAATGCTTGTCAAGAAATGAAACAATTTGCATCACTAAAATAAGCTTCTGCTTCTGGGCAGACTTACGTTTTGTGGGAGGAGCAAGATAAAATTAATATCCTCTAATGTTACATGAAAGGCTGGCCTGTGGTGCAAGGAAGCTATGGCTGTTTGAAAACTGCGAGTGTACCATGCAAAATAGGGGAGGTACCTGGTGCAGTGCACCTGGCCAAAATCTTTGGATTAGCCTGTAACTGGCTTCTAGGCAAGGGATAAAGAGCCTGCCTTTTCATCTACAATTCCCCCCCACAGATTATGCTTCCTGCCCAGAACTGTTCCTTCTCTGTTTTGGCACTTGGAGGACAGCAGTGATTGTTCCAAGCTCCATGCAGTTTTTGGGGAAGGCGTTGTCTCAATAAGGATATCTGAGAGATATGACAAAGTTATTTTCCTCTATTTGTCTCATTATCTCTAGTCGTATGTAGTGGGAAATCATTAAGTGGATTATTCATGTCATGAGACTGATTTGAAACCAAAGAAGTTTAGAAATGAACAATAATTTACATAGTTTCAATTTAATTGCCTTGTGATGATTCCTGTACTTGCTGTAATTATCCTTCTCTCTTCCAGTATCTCATTACTTAAGTGCCCCTTTGACCTCCTTAAAGTGACCTTTGAGCCATAAGCTTCTTCCAGTCTGGCCCTTCCATCTTCCCAGAGAACCAGGAGGAAAAAACCTCATACTTCTTCCCAGTATAGGCAGAATGTTATCTCATCCCTCAGATTCTAAATGCATTTTAGTTAGTTGAGGATAATGCTATTCAGTAGTGGCTGTCATTGTTGGCCAACCTCCCACCCACCCGCAGAGGTTGCAGTCAGTGATAGCAGGATTCTGCTGTAAAATAAAGGCAGCGTTTTGTAGGGCAGGTGCCTGTTCTGGCACAGCAGGCTACAGCCCTTGCCCTGAAAAGGGCCTTGTGCAGCTGTGCTCCCTGGTGCTCAGTACCTTCTTACCTTCCTCGCCTGTGGTTATTCTAACCTGAGGCATTAAGAAACAGGAAAAATTGAATATAATGGACTCATTTTTGCAGGGACAAAAAGAGGCTCGAAAGCACAAGCCTATTCTTCTGGCTATGCTAGATTTGAGAACAAAACTGTACTTAAATAACAACATACTTTTTTTCTGAAATGGTGCATGTTAAATAATAGGCTGAAGGAAATATCCAGGGATTAACTTGAAAACAGATGTTTATAATGATTCAGTGGCGTATTTTAAGTACATTCCCAGACGCAATTAAAACAGACTTCTTCTGAATTTAGGGGATGTATTGATAAAGCTGATAACATTCTACATGATGCTGGAGGAGGAAGTATGAGCTGCAAGCATGTGTCCCCCAGCTGAGATCTCATCAGGTCTGAAAAACTAGGAGAGGTCGCACCAGGTCACTTCTTGTAAAGGGAGACCCAATGTTTTTCCAGGCATAACCACGTCCTGCAAGGAGTAAAGCCGATTATTCAGTGGGTGGCACTTTTCCCTTCTGATCCTTGCTGGGGTTACACTGCAGCATGTCTTGGTGTTGTTTTCAGATCCAATTCTCTTTCTGCATTTTATGCTAAAAACTCATTCTAATCACTGTTAATTCTCACCTTTGTGTGAATTTATAATACAACATGGTAAAATGCTATAATAATGTAAGATAAAAATTTGTAACTATTTTTGCTTTATATCAATATGGAGAAAATTCTACTTCAAGAAACAAATTCAGTGGATGTACATATACAAAAAAAGGGCGTCAACAAAAGCAATGAATTTTTCAGGAGATAGCACTGTAGTTTCATTGGACAGCCTTTAATTATTTTTTTAAGTGTTAAAGCCCCATTTCTCTTTGATGCTTTACTTTAAAATAAAATGTATTTACCAAGTAAAAATGTTACTGTATTATTAAACTTTCTGGAGTAATATTTATTGGTCTCATTGGGGGCTGTCCAAATTCAAAATGGATTAGGTACATTTTGTTGTCATTTCCCAGAAGTACTGACATCCCAGTAGACTGTGGAGCCTGCAGGTGTACAGGGACAGGTGCCCAGCATCTGTGCTGAAAGCTGTCTCTGGGGAGGTGCTGTCCCTGACTGCTTCCGAATAATGGCCTGAAGGGGCTGCTGAAGGATCTCCTGTGCGTTGGTGGAATATTCACCGAGACAGATGTTTTGCTTCTTTTCCTCGTAATTTGTTTCTGAGGGGCATGACAACAGTACAAGGAATTGACTGCTTAAGTGACTTGCTTACCAGTTGCTTCATGACTGTGAGGAGGAAAAGTAGAGAGTAGCCCAGATGCACTTAAGAGCATCTTTGGTTACACAAAGCGACTGTAAGATTTTACCCGTGCACCAGTTAATCTGACTTCTCTCATGTTACTGTATGGGCCTAAGCAAACATTCTCCGCACTTACCAGCCTTGCAGTCAGTGGGGTGCTGCTGACATCCCTGGCTCATTGCAGTATGTTCTGCCTGTCACCCACTTCAGACATTTAATTCTCAATTTCTTTAATTTTCAGGGATGTTCCGGTTGTGGAAAATGTGATTGCAGTGGTGTAAAAGGGCAAAAGGTAAGTCGGCTCTGTCCGTTTCATTTTCTTGCATATTTCAACCGCAGGGTATAAAATCTGCTGGGAGTCAGGTGAGGCGTTGCTTTCAGCAAAGGCTTGCACCGCCAGGGAGCATTGCCAAGGCCAGGCCACGTGCCCTCAGCAGCGTTTCTGAACAGCAGCCATCTCCGTGTCTGTGGCTGCAGAGGGCAGGAGGGCCAGGGGTGGGAAGCAGGTGAATGCCCTCACTGCAGGGTGAAGCCCCCAGCTCAGTGTGGCCATGCCCTCTCTCCTTCCCCATTGAGTGGAATGCTAACCTGTCACTCTCACCTTTCCCTCACCTCATCTCCATCTTTTCAGTGAATAGCAAGCTTGACATCCTGACCACCTCTGGAAGTGAGGCAAGCAGTTCAGTTCAGAAATGCTTCTCTCAGCATGCCGTACAGATTGCTCTCCAGGATGGCTGTGATGCATCATAATCAATGTACCCTGACCAGGGTTAGCCCTGGGAGGCAAAGACTTGCAGTAGGAAAAGGGAGGTTAATGATCAACTTAGGTACAGAAACGTGTTGCAGGTCAAGAAAAAAAAGGTATTTAAAACTTTTGACAGAACCTTGCAAATGAGTTTTAAAGTTTCCATTCAGTTATCCGAACTTCTTGTGTATGAAACAAAAAAGGCACTTTAAAGTCTTCTTTTAAAGCAGTAACAGTGAAGAAAAATTACAGCATACTTAAGCATTCTGTGAATTCCCTCTGTAGATTACCTGCTTTTGTAAATATTGTAGACATTCAATCACTCTCCTTATCTCTTCCAATTTTGCTTGTAGAGATTTTAATCTATGATGTGTTCTCTCGTGCATGCATATGTGCTGTATATCTACCATTATAAATGAATGTAAACCAGTTTTATCATCCTCTGGTTGCTTTGGGTATGTTTTTCGAGGTAAGTTGTTTAGGTCACCCAAAGGAATGCTTAGAAGAGATGGGGGGGTTGTTTGCTTTTTGTTTTGGGGATTGTTTTGTTCTTTGAAATAAACAGACAGCTGGTGTTCTGCATTGTCTCAAAGGCAATAGCTGCATATTTACGAATGATGGATTTAAGAATGTCTGTTGGTTGCTTTTCTTTGGTGTTTTTCAGAACTAGGAATGTAAATTACCTAATTGGAGGCCCAAGCAAGATATTTTGCTTTGTAACAGAGCATAGATTAATTTGTGACACAGATAAAAAGTGTCAAGGTCCGAAACATCATTCAGATGGAGTCTCCTTTTTTTAATGACCTATTAATGTCTGTTTAATGAAAGTCAGCTATATATTGAAAACAAATACAGCAAAGATTTGGGGAAGGTTCAAAACTCTGAATTTATTCCTTGATAGCTTGATCTTATTGTTCAGTAACAAGTACGAATGAGTCATGGTAGCATGAAAGAGACATGTTATAACTTTTTTGTTGAAAGACAATTGTTTTCACTTCATGGAGTATGCCAGCATCTTGTAACAAGATCATTTAGAAAAAAGATAGCTTGGGGAAATAAATAGTATTAAACCTTATGCTTCATTTATTTCCAGCTGTATTCCTGTCTGTTTGCTAGAGCTCTTGCTGACATTTTTCATTTGCATAGTCCAGAGTCTCAAAATGTTCTCTTTAAAAGAAATAGATGCTTGTCTGATTTGCTAGAATCCGAACCTACCTCACATTGATGTAGGCTGTTTAAAAGTGTTAATGGGAGAAAAAATGTCAGTCCATAGTGATAGAAGACATATTAAATGTGTCAGTGTACTCTCTACTCCTCCTAATGGGTTCCATCACAAACTTCTCTGACTTTAAGCAGGTATATAGTGAAGTATTCACATAATTTTAGACTATGTAGGAAATGCAGTTATTGACATTAGAGACATCTCGACAGGTGAATGAATAGTTATACTTAGAAAACGATAATCAAGAAAGGCATTTGAAGGTATTTTGGAATGCATTTAACATGCATGAACCTGGTTCAGAGCAATGCTTGCTCATTATGTTAACTCTGTTTCAAACATACTTAGGATTTGGAACATAAAACTGAGTTTTATTTAAAAAAACCCTGCCTCCTGCCCCTGTTTCAGCCCAGTGCAGTTTCTCATCCTGATTCTTTACATTTAATGCCTGTGTAGAATAAGGACAGCCTGCCACTTCGTCCTAGCTCTGGAGACAGAACCTGGTGAGGGAAAGTAAGGGAAGCATCCTTCCCACTTGTCTCTGTAATATTTCTAGAAATGGTCTTTCCAACCACTGCATTTGGTTGTTAAATGTGGTTCCCGTACACACATCAGTAATGGTACCTGTTACTTCAGAAATCTGTGTGAATGTTGCTTAATCAGAGGACAGATTAGAAAGACTGATCCTAGCCAAGACCCAGGCTAGGAGAAGGCTGCCATGCCCAGCTCCTGTGGTACCCCAGGAGACCACATAAGAGAACATCTGCTCTCCACTTCTCATGTGGGAGCACATACCCACTCTGCCCTACTCCATCCACAGCCAATGTTCTGCCTGCACTGGAAACCCTTTTGATCTGGCTTCCATGTCGTGCAGAAGTGCACAAACGCTGAAGGGCCTTTTCCAATCCTCCCACACTCTTCAGCAATCCACCCACACCGCTTCACTGCCGTGGGAGCTTTGGGAGCTGCGGAAGTGGGTGCCGGGTTTACTCTTTAATGCCTTAATTATTAACATCTGGAGAGATATTTCCTACCGTAGTGTGGGAAGAAGTTCCAGGCCCTACAGTTTGGTGGGGTTTAACCAAAATTCATTTGGCCAAATAATCATGTTAATGATCTCATCAGGAAAAGTGTTGAAAATGGTATTTGACTTAAAAGCTGTGAAATGCCTAAGAAATATTACCCAAGAACATTTCAGACATGGAAGAGTAAATTACATTGCCGTATTTTTCTCTCTCATTTGAGAATAATTTCGTCAATATGATGGGTGTATTTAGAGTACATTTAATATGTTCTCTCATCAGACTGTTTCCATGAAAACTCCATTTCTATGCCAAACTCCTTTATCATGGCTCATACTTTATGAAGGGCATATAATTGACAAACTCTAAGGGTTTTCATCCCTTCCAGAAAATTCAAAAAGTGAGCGTAATTGCAACAGATGGCCCTTATCCCATAAAGCTTTTATTATTACACTGAACATCAAGCTGTTGTTTTAAGCTATATAATGTCAAGTATCATATACTTGCCAAACAAAAGGTACAGAAATTTTAGAAAAACATAATATTGCTAAAATAATAAATAATACCTTACTGTTTTCCATTAGAGAGATTAGCCTAAAACATCTTCATTTATTACCTCTTACACTTTTTATTTGGTTTTCTGCATAATGACTTGACTGTTCTCTTAAACCTCGCTGAAGTGTGAGACCTGTTTAAACTGATTAGTGCTTGCTTACATTTTACTGAGCTGCTCAGAGGAAGACTGAAGCTATGTTTTTTATGCCTACCTAGATTTTGAGAACAATTTCAAGCAGCTGTCGAGATAAGAAGTGCTAGCCAGTAGTGTGTGCAGAAAAAACATGTTAAGCATTTAATTACCATTCAGAGCAAAGACTGCATGAAGACGAGTAAAATTCTCCATGCACTGACTTTTTCTAAAAATGTTCCTTCTCTCATTCATGACCATTTGCTTTACTTTTGCTCTGTATCAGAAGCATGTGTAAATGGAGGCAACACTGGAACCTTGCTGTAAGTAATACAGAATGATTAATCTTCTTAGACTTATCAGTTAGAATGCACTGAAGTATAAATCCTCATTCGTTAGTATAAATATTTTATGATGATTTCACTGTCTCAGCATTACCCACTGAAAGCTGAAGTCAACAAGAATATCAAACATGCTTTTGTCGTTAAGCATGAAGTATTGCAATTTTTTTTTAGATCTTTGCTAAATAGAAGATAAGAATAGAATTAACTCTTAATGTAACTGCTGGTTTTGACAGTTTTTTTGTTTGAAAGTAGGAAAACTTGAGCAAATAATTTTATTTTGGCATATATTTGTTTCCCTGAGAGTGTATCTATATTATTATACAGACATCCATGACATACATTTTACTTCTCTGTTTCCCTTGATGGGTGCATGTGTAGATTGACCATGCTGCAGAAGCACGCAAACTGGCTTTGCTTGAGGTATTTTGGATCTGGAAGCCAGGTAGCTCTGACTTACACTGAGAGTCAGTGGGTCATCTCTGGAGTTCCCCATCGACAGGAGCAGAGACCAATGTTTTCTCTCCTGCACACTTCTACAGCCTTAAAAATCACACATGGTTTTGGTGTCTGCAGGGTATTGTGCTTCTCCCTTTGCTCTATGTAATGAAGAGTTGACTGTTGCAGTGGACTGTGTCCCTGTATTTTTTTTTTTTTTTTTAAGTTTTACCAGACTGGGAGGACCTTTGAGGGTTTTTCTGTCATTTTAGGTATCAAAAGATAGAACAAAAATATTTCTGATATTGGTGATTTAACAGAATATAAACCTCCTTGTTGGAGAGAAGCCCTGGCAGTCAGTGGGAAGATCACTGTTAAGTACTTTGAGTTTCCTTGAAAATACAGCAGAGGCAACAAATCAGTTCCTTTAGTGGAGCAAATCAGCAATCATTACATCTGTGCTTTTCATAGTCAACCTTTATTAGACTTTTTAAAATCAAGAATGTTGATTTTTTTAATCAGTTTTCATTGGCACTGGTTGGTTTTAGTAAGCACTGCTCAGTGTTCGTGTTTAAGTGGCTGCTGTAGGAACTTTGTGTACAGCACCAGTTTATGCCTGAGGGGGAAAGACCATGAACTGAGGACACTAAGCAAACCACAACCAAATAATGTACTCTGGAGATGGCCGTAAAGTTGGAAGGAGGGGTGACAGGCAATGTGGGAGGCAAGAATGTGTCTGCAGTCTAATAGCGTGAAATCATCTAATCATGCCTGAAAGGGCAGACTCAGAAGATAGTAATAAAATAAGCAAAGATACTGATCAGCTTCAGATCTGATGTTCTACAGGGAAACTTACGATTCATAAACATTTTTGAAAGTCAGGACATTGTCACAATAGTTTTTGTCAATTTTGCTGTGACAGTAGTATATTTTTATTGATTTATCCTTTGCTCAGAGAAAAATAATCTTTTAAATTCAAACTGGGGAAAAAGAACATCCATGTTTCACGAAGAGAACAGCTATTCTTGAAAAGAACAAAATGTCAAACAACTTTGAATAATATTGGCTGTGATATGCTAAGTATTGAAAATGTTTCTACTCTTTCTCAGCTGTCAGACCAAACTGCTAAGTAGCATCTGAAACCATCAGCTTTTCTTAGTTTTAAATAATTATAGGAACCATTTGTCCCAATTGTCTCTGGCAGCATTTTCTATATGAAGATATATTTTTGCACTCAGTACAGTGGGTATCTTTGATTAATACAAACCAGTGGATTACACTGATCAATTTATCTCTATGGAAAGAGGAGTATAAAAGCAGACATCCCAGTAGTATTATGTGGTGGAACATGCTCATATTTAGTTTTCAGAGCTGACTTTTGAAGGTTTTCACAAAGTAATATTTCATTTGGCATAATATGACCTTTTAAGCAGCAGTTGCTACATGCGTTATCTTTGATTATAAGGGTGTTGGCACAATGAGCTCAGGCATTTCTTCATGGAATAAAACAAGTTCACAGGATTTGATTTTAAATTTGCACAGCTGCTCTTAGTGTATGCCTTCATTATGGTTTCTCAAAGGATTGCAGGGCCCTAGCTTGATCTGAAGTATGTGAGCCTCCAATGAAGTCAGTCAAGTTTCCCCAGTGTGAGATCAGAGTAAGATATGAAAAGATGTGCAAGATCTCTGCTGCTCTGAAATCTTAGTGCTTGGGAAGTGGAGCTGCCCAGTGCCTGTGCAATACCCGTGTGTACAGCTTGGAATCTTCCCAAATTTAAAATTATTTTCAATACAAACATAGTCAATATCTACTGATCAGATAGGGATTTCAAAACTTTCATTCTGATGTGCAGTTTCTCAGTATCTGGTCTAATTGCCCACTAAAACTCTGTGATGTTGACAGGATTTTGTGGGTATAATTTAGGAGCCTGGGACAGCAAACTCCGGGGTACAGCAGTGGCTCCATTTTGTAGTTAACCCATTATGTTTCTTTAAATCATTCTGCTCTTCAATTTATATTGTATGTGCTGGGGATCTCAGACCAAGACAGACATTAAAATAGAGAGTTCTGTGATATGTCAGCTCCCACATAAGAATTTAATCCTTCATGCACTTAATAATCAGTCTCTGTGTACATTTTCTCTATAGCAATATTCACAAGAAGTGACCTGGGTGTATAAAATTATCACAAGGAAACCACAGTAATATGGTAATCTTTTAAAATCACTTTCTAGTCTTTCCAGCCAAGAGCAAAAGGTGGTTTGGGAAGTTGGTGGTTTTTTTTGTTTTTTAATCTCATACCTTGTGGTAGTTAGTTGTTTGCTTCCTTTCTCTCAGCTACTTCTTATTTCAGATTTTAGACCTGTGCTTTCAGAGAAAGGTCATAACTTAGATTAGTCACTGAAGACATCTGGCCATATGATTTCGGCCTTCAGAAAACAGATCTGGATTTTCTCAAAGTTTGGATTTCATTAAGGAAGGGTAAAAAGCCAAATTTTATACAAAATTCTCAAAACCACTTTCAGCAGAAGCAATAGCAAAACTTGTAACATGCCTGGAAGGAGACAGAACAGTAAGAAGCAGCATGAAAGTGGGATTTTCAAAGAGGAAACCTGAAGTAGCTGCTAAAGGAGTGATAGTGGAGCACTTTATCACACAAGCAAGTTTCTAACCTGCTGGAGAACATCTTTAGTTTAGCCACAAAAGAAGTTTAATATCACAGTAGGAGCAAAAACAGTTAAGAAACCATATTTAAGAGATGTTGAAAAGGATTTCTTTCTTTTCAAGTAACTACAACACCTGAGAAAGGGCTACAGAACAGTTAAGTTAATTAAACTATAGATAACATAGCAAAGAAAGTTGAATTAAATTATGAAAATAATTTCTAGCTTTCAGTAATAGATAAAGTGCTCACTTATATAATCTTTAACAACAACAGAAAAGCAAAATTGAGGTAAAGCCAAGGGAAAAGAAACTTTGACTCCTGTCTGGAAAATCATGTTTATATCTCTTAGAATATTTAAGAGTGATTAGAATAGCAAAACATACCTATAAATTTTGGAGCTCTTAAAGAAAGCATGTGACAGCTTCCACTGAAGTTCAGCTGGAACATTTTAAAATGTATTGATATGCCAACAAAAATAATTCTCACTGAGTCTTGTGTCAAAGTTCAGTGTGCACTGTGTACTGAGCTGAGTGAGTGCTAGCATCACTAGCATCAAATGGGGTGTTCTCTCACTCTTCTCTCACTGAGTGTAAGCAGATGCAACAAAAGCATTTCATGGCTAGTTAGCCAAATACTTAAAGCCTTGAGGGGGTTTAGTAACCCTTAATTTTGTTAGGTTTGCTCGAATGCCAAGCAAAGACTGAAAAAAGATGCAGAGCTGCAAAAGAAATGGTTTTAAGTGGTGGTGATGGAGGGGAGGGACTCTAGTACATAGAGGAGCAGTCTAAAATGACCTCTGGCTCCAGTGTCAGTAGTTAGGTGAAATAAAGGGAGAAATGCCAAAGGCTTGTCTAGCAAGCAATGAACAGAGAGGCCAGTGCTGCCTCCATCCGTATTGCAGCACCTTTACCAGGGTTTGTGAGTTAAGGATGTGATCGCAGCACCTCAACTCAAACTTCATTTCTGTCTGAAAGCGTCCAGATAGAGGCTAGAAATCCAGCAAGGACACGCCCAGCCCCGTGAAATTCCTACAAAAGGATCTCTGTAGGAAGTTCTAGGTATTAAATGCAGTGAAATCAGTGCCAAGGCAGTAGAACTGAGTGGCACCGTTTCTCTCAGCAAAAAAAAAGGGAAAAGATAGTGTTTGTGAAACTCTCCAGAGTATAAGCTTTAGATAGCAAAACTGCCTTTGCCAGCTGTCTGTCACTGGGCTCCATCAGGTTTCAAGAAGATCAGAAGAGGGCCGGGGGGAAGGGCTGTGCCATGAGGCTGGCGGTGTCCCGGGAGCCTGGCTGTGTCACTTCCCCGCGGGGTCCTCTGGGTGGCAGTCAGACATCACGGATGTCGTTTGTTCTGACGGGCCTCTCTCCGTGTCCTTGTCCTTTTTTTTTTCCGTCGGAAAAACCTTAAAGCCACCTGCTGAGCAATACAGCAACTTCTGGCTGACACTTACTGACAAGGATACTGATATCCTCTACAATGTCAAAATAAGAAAGATACGTGTTTACTCCTATGGAACTTTCAAAATGTTTAAAACTTTAGAAATGCCATTTCCAACCTGACCCAAAAAAGCAGCTAGACTAGCACTGTCTCAAATAGTACTTACTGTCTGTCGCATACCCTCAAGATATGAGCTACCTCATCATGAGAACTTTATTGCAGTCCATGCTGTCTAGGACCAGCTGCCCATGTTTTTACTATTTATGGAAGAGATTATTTTCTGTAAATATGTCCATGACAAACCTTTGGCAAGAGAATAAAACTTGCGAGTAACGTCACAATTCATTCCTGGTCTAGGATCTGAACAAAAATAAATTAAAAAACCCAGAGAAGTTTAAGACCCTTTTTTCCCCCCTGCTGTTTCATCTTTAAATGTGAGCCTTTAAACAATGCCAAATGCAAACAAATGCTAAATAATTTTCATTAATGAAGTAGGAAGGGTGTGGAGCATTTTTATCCTTATATTCTTGGGCCTTCAACACTGGAAGTGATTTAATACAATGTGTAATAAAACAAAGGAAGAGTTACTCAGACCTGATGTGTTCAACAGATGATTAGAAGGGGTGGGAAATATAGCACCCTTTTGATTCAACCTGTATGCAGGTGATAGAATTTCCTTTTTCTTTTTACAGTGCAAACACATTTGTCCTTCAAACATCCTCTTCCCTTACGGTTCTTTGAGATTCTTCTGTTCCCCAGAGTGACTCTAGCTGATGAGAAGAGGCTTCTTGACCTATGTGCCATAAAAGATTTAAAAAATAAAATAAAATTGGAGAACCTCATATATACCTTTGTAAAAAGGTTTGTGTGACTTCCTCCTGAAACGTCATAAACTGTGTTAGTGTGTTGGGCTTTTTTCTCTTTTTTTTAAAATCAAGAAAAAATTAAACATAAAGACAGTGAAACACATACTTTGGTGTTAAACTGCCAAACTCTGTGCAGGCAGACTTCCACAGCTGAAGATAAAGTTTGGTTGCTGTCTGTTGTCTTCTTCTCTCTAGTTTTGTATTTCTGTACTTCATAAACTATGCCATCAATCATGCTATGAATAAATATGTACTCCCTCAGCATCCCAGCTGCTTCTGGATCTGTAACATTTATCTACGCTGGAATGAAATATCACAGAAAGCATACATGAACCAAAGACACGCAAATATAAGGTAATATTGAGAGCTTAAGGTAAGAGTGTACATGGCTCAAGAAGTCCTAAAATGTGAACTTTGGGCAGTTGCATTGAAAAAACTGACTACTACATTTAGAGAATGAGGAGTAAGTATGAGGTGAGCAAGAAGTGGAATTACATGAAGAAGACTTGTTAAGTTATGTCAGGAGGGGCCCTTACTTATAGTTGGTTTAACTGAAATTGTATGATGTTGATAGGAAACCAATTGCTTGACACCAATGAAATGATAGCCATGATTGGCTTTTGAATGTTAATTTTACTTCACTCATTTTACTTCTTATTCAACTTCTAAGTTTCTTTGAGACACACTGTATATCCATGCACTTGAGCAGCAGCTAAGCACATAGATACTGATATGTAGGGAAAAGGATAATCAAAGATTGTTATTTCTATTTTTGTACTCCTGGGAAGCACTTAGCAGCTTCCTGAGGAACGTTTTGTGCAGCCATGAGATGCCGCAGAAATATGCTTTTGCTCTAAGCATTCTTTAGTGTTTAGGAGGCAGAGGCCCAGGCTCAGTCCCTGA
Organism: Cnemophilus loriae; assembly: GCA_013397755.1. Lineage (NCBI taxonomy): Eukaryota > Metazoa > Chordata > Aves > Passeriformes > Corvidae > Cnemophilus > Cnemophilus loriae. The sequence goes on along the minus strand of VZTF01003555.1, from coordinate 138,593 downwards.
ACCTTAAACCTGAACAACCCTCTAATTAAATGTTTGTATCAATAGAGTCTCTGTTGGAGGTTTGGGCTCATCGTGTATCAAGCTGCAGAGGTTCCTCAGTGTTGTAAATTCATGATCCTTGAGAAAGGATACTTTCATAGTAGGAAGAGTAATCCTGTCAGGGAATGAAAAAACAGAGTGAGATTTGGTGATCAGGGTGCCTGCTGTGTATGGCACTGGCTTTTGCACCATAAATAGGTGCTTCCCAGTGTCCTTCCCTCAAAATGCAGCCTGAGAGCTCATTTGACTGCAGCGCTGAAGGAGTCCCACAGGAGAAATCAGTGTGGAGGGAGCAAAGGGAGAAGGAGGCGGCAGAATGAACACCATGGCAAAGAGGTCACAAATAAGAGAGTGCTGTTCCCCAACAGCTGTTGGGGTGGCTCTTTGTTGTCGTACATGTCTGAGTATAGTGTAGAGCAGCTCTGGTAGTGCTTGAAGTTGTTCAGGGCCTCATCCAGCCCACAGCCAGCCTGACTGTAGAGCTGTGCAGGCAATGTGAAATTGTCATGGCTGCTCCTTCTGTTAGTCATGCCAAAAACGCTGCACTCATGTTTCCATGGGGCTGAGTTCTTTCAGATGCTTCCTGGCAATGCAAGAATTCTGGTTTTGCTGACTCCCCCCCCCGCTCTTTCTGCCTCAGCCCCTCTTCCATTCCGCATGCTGTCAGGAACTCAGCCCCAAAACTTCTGGGTGAGCCAAGATCTTTACAGAGCTCCTACAAAATTCTTTGCATGTCTGCAGAGTTATGTTTGTGTAATTAATTACTTGTTACTTGTGTGGCTCCAGAACTGTATAGCTGTAGTGCAGATAGATTCTGCTGAAGAATGTGTGGTGGGAATTTTGTAATGTTAAACATCCTCAGTGCATTTGAGGACACATGTCCTGTAAGCATATAGCAGTAATTCTGCTTGACTGATATCAACTTCACACTTTCAATAAAATACTGAAAATGGTAAGTGCAGCTGAGGACAAACAGATGACATTTATTGTGCATGTTTATTTTATTCCTGAAATATCTTCAGAGCCAGTGCTCCCTCTGGTGGTTAAAAATACTATTTGAATAAAGAATTGGCTGTTCCCCCCCTCAGTGTCTTCTCTAATGTAACACTGAGTAACACTGAGCCAATTACACTTCTCTAACATATATTGAAAAGAGTGTGGAGAGAAACACTGTGACTTGAGAGTGTTACTCTGTTTCCCACTGCGCTCTGTAATTACTAGTGTAACATCTTGGAGCCAATTCCCTTGAGCGCTCACAGTTACATCAGCTGGAGGAACAAATACAGAGCCTGAATTCACCTCTCCTGTGGCTGGGGACAGTCTGGGTAGATACCATATAGTACATTGTGAGGCTGTTGTCCATTGCTGTGGATTTTATGTGGTCACACTGGAGCATCAAGGTGTGATGACTGTTTTGAATGGTTTTCCTGTTAATAGTCAGGCCCTTTTTTTTCTCTATTTGGAAACTGCATCGTCAGTTTTCATCTTGAAACAGTTGCATTCTTTGCCAAATATGCCCTTGGTAGACTTTCAGTTCAATGAACATTAACTTTTGGGAACAGGATAGCATGTGCATTTGTGAGAGGAATTCTGAGTTTATAACACGTTGGAGTCAGCAGTGACACTGGTCTGAAGACAGCCCTCTGGCAAGGCCAAGGATTTGTTGGCTCCCAGCTCAGCTTCCCTTGCAGCGAAGGCACAGCTGAGGAGCTGTGGTGGACGAACTCCAGCAAACCCCACTGCGCTGGTGTGAGAAACTGCTCTTGCTGCTTTTCCACCTTGTGTCCTGCCATGTCCTCCTCACATTGGTTTTGGCAGCTGCCTGGCCACCTGGTGAGCTCCTCAGCTCACAGAGGCCGGACTAAGCTCGCTCACTAAAGAAAAAGGAGTAAATTTAGTGAGCTGAACTGGTGCAGTGGAGGCTGAGGGAATCACACCAGGTGGTGTAAAGAAGGGTGAGGTGGCACCATCCCTTTAAACAGAGGAGGAGAAGAGCCACCTTTGCTGGGTAGATCAGTTTAGCTGCCTTGTGACGTCTTTCCCTTAGACTGAGTTTTATACCTTTTCAGCTGAAGGACAGACATGTTCTGTCCTGCCATTTCAGCTGCTGGGGGATCTCTGGCAGAGGCAAATGTTAAGAAATGAAGCATCTTTAAAATGGCTTTGGGAAGATCTACACGTTGTTATTCACCATGTGCCTGAGTCTCTGGAGAGCCTGAGAACATCATGTTTGTACAGACACAGACGCCCTGTGAGCCCTCACTTTGGGAAGCAGTTGATTTATATCCGTGTTACCAGTCTCTCAAGCCTAAAATCTCCCAGTCCAGCAGTCTCTAGGCAAAGCAATAGGTGAAATAATTTATAATGGGGTGGTGATTATTTCCTTCCCCTCAGCCCTTGATATATTACAGCTGAATCTTCTGAAATGACTTACTTTATGTGACTCTCTTGCTTAGCAATCTGCAGTTGTTCCATGTGCCAAACAGCATTTCATGGCTAATTTGGAAGGGTAGATGTCAGAAAAAAAACATCAGCCCATGCAGTTAAGCTCTTAACAGGTTCATGTCTATTTAGAAGTCCATTCAATTTTAATTTGAACTGCTTAATGCAAAGGCATTTCACAAAAGCTGAGCTAACACAGACATCTTACTTATTAAATGAGTGCAGTGGTGACTGAGCACTTGCTGACTTTTTACGTAGCACCTCCACATTTTCAGCAGCTGAGTGGCAGAATATTCATTTTTGTGAGCTGAGTAATGTGTTCTCCTTTGTGTTTTCTGACAGCTTGCATTGAATCAGCAGAGGTACAGATGACATGGTTACATCTGTTTTAATTTTTGAATCTCATGAATTGATTTGTAAGAAGCAGAAGCTCTTTCAATATTACTTGCCAAGATTTTGCAGCTGTGAATATTGGAACTTGAACAATACATAACCCTTGCAGTCAGAGTCTCATGCTTTTCATGCATCACAGCTAGAAATCTCAGGGCTGAGCGAAAAATAAGTGGGGTAGCAGTGATGACCTGGTGCTTGCCAATTTATGCAGTGTATGTGCTTAATGAGTTGCAGCATAAATGTAGCACAAGCACTTACTGTTGGGCTGCTGGCTGGAACACTGAGTGAAGAAAGGAACAGGCAGGCAAGCGGGAGAAGGATGCAGCAGGTCAAGTGTTTCCTTGCAATGCAAGGCATCTTCAGGACAGGCTTATGTCTGTTCTGTACAGCATAGTAAGTGATAGCTTTATCTGAGCTTGAAGTTCCAAGTAAGCCTTTTTAGGTAGGAAAGCAGCAGTATGAATGTTGTTACCTCAGTGATCTGTGGGGTCTGATCTACTCAGTGACATTAGGATACCCTTCAGTCGTATGACTTTACAGTTCAAGGATGGTAGAGTTCCTGTACTGTTTTGTTCAGTGTACATACTCTGACAGAATTTTACTATAATTTAGTGTAGTATCACTGATGCAAAAAAAAAATATGATGGAAGTTTGTACTAAAACAAACAGGAGTATTGAAGTAAAAGCTTTGTTCATTAGTCCCTACAAGTGCTGGCACCATTAGCTTTCTAAGGCTGTTGTACAAAGAGGCAGACTGATACCTGGACTAAAGAAAGGGACTGGAACCCAGGAGACATCCCTAACTTCTCTGAGTGTCCATGGGTGGCATGGAGGAGTTGAATCCCATTAACTGTGTAGCCTAAAACTGAAGAAATTTGTACTTCTTGCACAATACTCAGTTTGGGCTATTTACCCTGAACTTGCTTTGCAGTAAAATTAAATAGGAAGGCAGAGTAGAGGGAGAGGTGTTCGCAGTGTGTAAGTCCATGATTCCCTGTTAGAATAAGCACCCAAGGTGGCAGGTCACCTACAGAGAGGGATCTGGCAGCTCGCATACATGCAGTCTCCTTTATGTTTCCTTACTTCCCTCTAGCAAAAAGATGAGCTCAGTTCCAGTGAGAGAAGTCATGAGTCTGTGGGCTTTGGGATGGTACAGACCTCCACACTCTCAGGAGTTATATTTTCCAGGCCTTGGAACATCCAGTACCTTGACTGGGTGTCCAGAAGTTCTGGACAAATAGCCAGTTGTTTTTCTTCTTGGTCTAACAGTTCAAGTCAGGAAAATAAAAATGTTTCCAGGGAAACCTGAATGTATCTTAGCTCAAAGTGACTTGGTATGGTCTCAACTCTGCTCCTCCAGCTGTTTTACCCCTCAGACAGGGCAGCCTGGGAGGTTGAAGATAGCCTTAAGAGAATTGGCTATAGTTGCCTTGGAAGTGCAAGTTTTTATGTATTTTAAGCCTTTAGGTAACCTCCTTGGCCAGCTGAAGCAGTCATTCTCTTAGTAAGTGATTTACAGGCACGTTAAGGCCCTTTTACAGTTCGAGAATGGTCTAAGGGAGCCTTAGACTAAGTGAAAATCTGATCTGTAAACCTCAGTTTTAATTTTCCTTAAGAATGGAGGAAAGACTATTTTTCTGTGTTGCAAAGTGCAGTGGTTCAAAGTGTGGTGAAATCCTCAGGGGCAGAACTTCTGAGTGCAGGAAGTATCAGCCATGTTACACATTACTGATGTGAGTCACATATGTTACACATGAGGCATATTTCTCTATGGGTGTCAAAATAATCTTGTTTTCTTCTCATTTGCACATGTTGTACATTTCTTCAGCAGTGGAAGACCCTATTGTATGTACTTGAGTGTCTTCTCCTTCCGTAGCCTATCTCACAGCAGGTCATGAGAGCAGGTGCCCAGAGTTCAGTGTGAAATTCTGGTCTGAATGACATAACAACTGATTTTGTAGAAGTACACTTGTGACAGCTGTGCAAATTAGCCCATCAAAGTATGGGTTTATGTAATTTCTTTAACTTTACAGATGTATTTCAGATTGCTAATTATTTCAACGTTCATTCAGAGACCTGCATCGTGACGTTCTTCCTTAAAATATTTTTCAAAACTATTTTAGTTACTTTAGAACTTGGACTTGTACCTCTACAGCTGACCTAGAAACATATTTCTCCAGCTGTTCTGAAGTTTGCTTTGTTTTGCTTTGTTTTCTGGTCTAACACACTGCTCCAGATTTGGCTCAAACCAAATAAAGAATTCTCAAACCATGATAAAGAATATTGGGAATTAAATAGAGGAGATCATGCCATTTCAGCACTTCAAGGAAAAGCTTTTGCCTCAGAAAGAACTCTTTTACTGAAAAATTTTATTTTTGTGGGAAGAGGGAGAGCAGAAGGATAATTTTTGCTGTCAGGAGTTTTTAATAAATGAATGTTATTTTGATTTTACTTTCTCGTGCTTTTATCATCTCAGTTAGAGTTTTCTCCCCTCCTCCTTGGCCCTGCTCCTCATACCCATCAATAATGTCTCTTCCCCCTTGTCTCTTCATTTTAACAAAATCCTAGACAAGGAACTAAGAAACAACATCAACCCAGTAACTCCACAAATCTTCCAATTCCTCTCATGTTCTGACACTATAGCACCATGTGTGTTGGTTATCACTCAGTTTCCTCTGTCTGCATGTCATAACTTTTTCTTTGCAAGATGCCTGTTATACTTCCTGGACAAATGAGCTCTCCAAGACTCAGATGTTCTCATGTGTGCTCAGTCCTCAGCTGACCTCTAAGTAGCCAGCATGTTTCTGGAAATGTTTGTCCTGAGCAAACAGGAGAAAAGTTCATTGTTAATCGCCATCTTGAAATCAAATACTAAATTGGTTGTTAATTGCAAATTGCAATTTGATCTCTCACTGTTTTGCTGAAAATCCTTGAGTCTCTGTAGTGTCTCTTTATGTGTTTTGCAGATTGTTAATTTTATTTTCTTTTTGCTATCCTTTGAAAATTGCTGTGTTTTGAGTTTCTAGAGCAGGTGCCATGTTTTTAGCTGTTTTCCAAACTTGTAAATCTTCTTTTCGCAGTTTCACACTAACCTTTTATTCATCCAATATTCCCACAGTTTTTGACAGTATGAAGTGTTTCTGCTTGTTTCACATCAGACCTTGAAAAGACAACTCTGCTTACTTCCTGCATAGAACTAGTGGCTTTTGATTTGCTTGATTTGCTGTTTCCAGGAATTGATATGCATAAGTTTTCCCCCCTCTCCCTACATGTAGATTTTGCATCCTTTAATCAGACAGTCTTCCTCTTGGTTTGACTGGAAGTCCAAATATAGTTGAATGTGTAGCTGCGATATTGATCTAGAGTGGGGATAGGTTTTCTGCCTCTAAATTTATCTGATTTAAATACATTTGGAGTTGTAGGGAGAGGGACAGCACAGGTATCCCATACAGCATTAAAGTAGAATCCAAAGGATGACACATACAAATACAATTGTGTGTTCAGCTTCTTGGGAAGATCCTGTATCTCGAAGCACCCTGTCTCTGAAGCACCCTGAAATTCAAGTCTCAGTGACAAACCTGGTCTCCAAAACCTGCTGTTGTGAGTGGTGTATAAGAAGGGTGGTATTTACCATTCGTACACTAGTTGACCAAACAGTGATATTTGTGGTTTTCAGAAATACAGTTGCTGATTTGGGCTGTTAGATTTTCTACTGGGATTTAGGAGCGCCTCTGGAGGAATGTAGGTAGGTTTTATTAGAGGGAAAGTGACCTTCCTGATCCCAGGAGAATAAATCTGCTATGGACAGTGCTATCCAGAAAACAAAGGTTTAATTAACATTTAAAGAGTGCTTTTCTGTTATGCCACACTGAGCCCCTGCCAATCTATTACTGAGTCATAAATATTTCTTTATTTATAATAATCCTTCTTTCAAGTACCAACATGAACTCTTTGCTATCAGATGTAGCTTCTTACCACTTAGCAGGTTCCTCGAGCACAGAAACAGGATATGTGAGTTACTTGAAGAAGGAGCTTCAGTTGTATAGTTGCTAATTAGTTTTTTTCTTCCACAGGGAGAAAGAGGCTTGCCAGGACTACAGGGTGTGATTGGGTTTCCTGGAATGCAAGGACCTGAAGGTCCCCCTGGGCCACCAGGGCTTAAGGTAAGAAATTAAGCTTTAGTATTCAAAACAGTCAGATTTCCCTAAATTGTTGTCCCAAAAAAAGATAAAGTTATCTCTTTTCCTTTTCAGGGTGATACTGGAGAACCAGGACTGCCAGGAACAAAGGGAACAAGAGTGAGTTCTACCTTACTTTCTTGCAATTCTGATGTCTTTGGGTTTATGTCTTTAACTCTCTATGGCTGCCTTCAAGTGCAAGAGGAAGTTAGTCTCTGAGTTAATGAATGACATCCCCTTGTGCTGCACAATAATTTCAAAATTCTCACTTCTGCCTTTGAAGTTCTTGATGCATTGGGCAGCCAGTACTTTTATTCATTTGCATTTTTACCTGATACTTATCACTGCATCAACAGCACTGGATTTAATATGCCTTTGATATCTTCCTGACATACCAAAAGGCTTTTTTCCAGCTTAAGGATTAACCAACCTTATTTCCTCTTGCAAAATTCTCCTTTATATTTGCCATTTAAACTCGAAGCACTCCAGCAGAGAAGCGGACACACTCATGAGCACATATGTGCTAAAAATGTGCACAAGATACAGAGCAAATTAAAGCCAGGGACAAAGATTTCTTAACTTTGTTAGAAGAGGCTCTGAATATCTGTGATCTTCCTATTGTCATTTCCGTTTAATGAGGCACTTATATAGCACTTCTTTTAGCATATTATATTGGCCAGGGCCATGCCTGTTGGGATTTTGTAAGGTGCCAAGCTTTCTCTGAGCATTTTCACATTTCCTAATGTCATGATGAAAGAGGATTCAAATGACTTGGCCAGTAATGATGCATACATTTTCAGCTATATCCTCTTGCTCACAGATTCTCAAAATGCCATCTCAGTTTTGTTCTCCATTTGCTAGCAGTTGCTGCAGCAAATAGAATGTACTGAAGTAACTGCAGTTTATGAGGTGTTACAGAGAGGGTATTCTGCTAGATCAAGAAATCCGTATTTCAATCCATGATGTTCGTGTTAACCTGGGGTATCCTGAGTGTTAATGTAAATTGGTATCTCCCAGCAAATGGATTTTTTTTGCTGCAGAGTAAGTAAAATGTATTTTTTAGCAATTATAAAGTTTTGAAAGATGCAAATACACTATCTGAGCTCAGGATTCCCATACATCTTTTCTGCTTCATAATATACATGTCTTAGAAAATGCTACGTGGATGAGTAAAACGATAGGATGAAGATAATGTGCCAACTTAAATGCCTCATTCATTACACTGAAAAACTGTTCAAGGAGAAAGAATTATCTCAGCCTGGTAGAATTTTTGATAATAAGAATGAATTGATACACTGATGAGTATGAAAGACAGAGAAGCATCTTTACGGCGTGTTAACATTATCTTCTGCTATGGAGAGATGCCTACAGTAAATTTCATTTTGGGGATGATGTTTGTGAGTAGGGATTCCTGTACATTCCCTTTTACCTCTACATAAGGCCCTGATCTAGTTCCTATTGCTTAAAAAGTTAAAAAATATAAAAGTTTGCTTTCAGTTTTTCATTACCAAGATGATGTATTTGAGAGGTTTTGAAGATTAGAGCTATTTTGTCAAGGCAGTTTAAATGCTACTGGTTTTTACTTGTCAGCATTGGAGGTGCAAATTGGGCTGCAGCTTGTCCTTGCTGTTTTGTGGATTTGTCACTTCAGTCTGTGTTTTTCTCTATTGCAGGGCCCCCCAGGAGTATCAGGCTTTCCAGGAAACCCAGGCCTTCCTGTACGTATGAAGTATATAAGTTTTTACAAAGAACATCAAACTTTTAGTCATGACATCTGACCTGGATTATTCCTTATATTGTTAATTTCTTTACTTTGTTTTCATGTAGGGCATTCCTGGACAAGATGGCCCTCCTGGTCCACCTGGCATTCCAGGATGTAATGGCACAAAGGTGACATTTGCATATGTTTGTAACAGCATCTCTGTGTTGAAATATAAATGTCCCTCAAGCATATGTTCCCTAAACAAAACTGATTTCTCTGTTCCCCTCAGGGTGAAAGAGGTCCAGTAGGTCCCCCAGGTTTACCAGGGCTGACTGGAAGTATAGTAAGTAGATTCTTTCTTGCTTGATTCACTTTTTTTATTGCTGACTTTTGAAATGCAAATATAACTATAGGAAATGATACAGAGTTTAAGATGTAATATATACAACATTGAGGAGCAATAACAACAACTATGTCTGTTTTTTTCACAGGGACCTCCAGGACCTCCTGGAATGAAGGTACATTTTACTCTAAGTGTATTTTTATCCTGCTTGTAACAATAAGAATTTGTGTGATCTCTACACCCTTTAAGACTAGCAGTCTTTACTTAAGGACTGAAAAGTTGTATTGCCTTGTTTCACTTTGTACTCTGTTTTGCAACCTCACTAAATGAAGACAGTGGAGTGACCTCCCCACTTAATAACAATTGAACATATGTGTTGTTATGCAGGTCTTAAAAGGGTAAGTATTGTATGGATTACAACAGAAAAAAGATAGTACATGTCATTAATAATGTATAAACACTATGGTGGCGACCTAATTGTGTATAAAGATTTAGATAGGTTTTATGATTCAGCCATTTGGTTTTATATTGGCATTTGATTTATCTAAAAAGTTTCACATGGATAATGTTTGTGGAGGAAGGTTGTATACCCCACAATATGAGAATCATCCAATACATACTAAATGGTTTTCATAAAGAAAAAAAATCAGACTAACTACCTAGGTATCTGAGCGCATTTTGTGAACTGGAGAATGAAGATTGAATGACATCCGAGAGCCTTTTGTCTTTAAAATGAACAGATACTATTTGGAACTGTAAGCTAAATATAAGTCTAAATGTAATCTCAAATTTGTAATGACATGACAACCCAAGTTAGAAAATGTCCATTTCTCTTACTGTCACGTGGGAAGAACTGACTCACTCTAGAAACACTGATGTACTCATATTTCTTCCCTAGGCATGTATGCATAGGTACTGAACTGAAATAAAATCACTCACAATATTGTAAGTTTGTACAAAAACACAGGAAAAATGGGATTTTTGCTCTCAAAAGAAGGGACATAAAGAAATGGATGGCGATCAGAATAGTTTTCTAAAGTAAGACTAAGAGTATTCCTTTCCCGAAGAAAAAGAACACCATAAATGGCCTTTGTATCAAAACTAGGTGTAAGCATGAAGATCTGAGCCTGGGAAAGAGATTGTAAGGTTAGCACTTCTCTCAGCAGCTAGGTCGGATGCTCCAGTTGTGTGGTGACACTATAGTAGTGATAGATTTAATGGAAAAATCATTCCGATTACCCATTACAATACAGGAAGTGAGGTATGAAGGTAGTTTTGGTACTGGAATCTCTTCAGGTGGCTTTAAAGTACATTTGGCAATTTAGGCCTTGATTTTTAATATCTCTATGTTTCAGCTGAATTAAAAGAAATAAAGTGATTTTTTAAAGTCAGCTTTCCAAATGATTCCAAAGTATGTGTAGCTACAACTTTCATCTCCTAGTGGGTTTGAATGTATTTGAATTCATGTTCAAGATTTACTCTTCTTCTTTTTTTCTTACAGGGAGATCCAGGTGAAGTGATTGGTCTTGTACCTTCTCGTGTGCTAAAAGGTGAAAAAGGGTTTCCTGGCCAACCTGGGCTGCCTGTAAGTCTAAATGATGTTTGAATAGCAGTGAGTTTCAATTAAAATTATATCAGTATCATGAAATTACCATGACACCATTTGAATTTTTCATAGGGTCCACCCGGAGCTTCAGGGTTTCAGGGACCAATGGGGCCACCAGGTCCTCCAGGAGAGCAAGTAAGTTTCCTTTCATGATGATTTGCGCTTCACTTATAGATCTTTATTAAAGGAATGTTCTAGAAGGTGTGTGTAGCAGGTCTTGGTTGGGATTTTGGAAAGATAACGTGGGGTTCCAGGCTTTGTGTTCAGTCTCCTGAGCTCTACCATGGCCAAAATTACTAGGCAACACAGGTTTTCAGTAGCAGCTGCTCCCACAGTCCTCTTCTCTTCTTGCACTCTTGGAGGGTATTTTTGTGGAGGAGAGACTGTAGCTGTTGGTCCTCCTTTCCTCTCTTTCTCAATTTAATGTATAGAAAATAAACTACCTACCAAGCATCAAGATCAAAATCCAAATGTTTGCTTGAGGTTATTCTTATGGGTAGCAGCATCGAGTGTTACTGTGGAAGCACATTACCATCTATCTGCCATTATGACAATTAATGAGATATCTCAGACAGCTTCTCTTTGTTATTATTTTTATTCAAGTTATGAATTATGCACAGCAAGAGCAAAATGAAATTACTGGGTTTAATGAAAAGATATAACTTTTTGCTGCTTTTATAGAATAAGGCATTATTCTACTTAGTGTACTCTATACATGTGCATGCTAAAATGTATTGTCTTGTAGGGTCTTCCAGGGCCACCAGGACTTCCAGGCGAGAAGGTAAGACTCTTTAATACAAATATTAAATCTAATTTAATTAGAGGATCTAATTTAATTTTGAGGATCTGCATTCCAGATCCTCAAAACTCTGGAAACTAATGGTCCTAAAGGTGTGGGATTTTTTACACTTTGGGATCTATTTCTGTGTCTTAATGGAGATCATAAAGAGAGAATGTTATCACTTTTTTTTCAAATTTGTCTAGCCCTTTTATCTCACTTGATCGAATCAGTAGTAATTACAGCATTCTATGGTTATTTGAATTAATTTTAAAATGTCAACGTTCTCACTAAATTATTGGGTAAAAGAGCATATTGACAAAAAAGTTATCTGATAAATTTCAATCCGCTTTTTCACCAGTTGCTGTGACACAGGGCTTAAAAAAACAGCAGGGAGTTTAGGACATGATTATCTATTTGTTTCACACATGCATTTGAAAGACATATTCTGTCTTTTATATTCTCCTTAGCATTGGACATGTACATAATACCTTCATATGTGTATATACATGCATGTATACACTGCTGATAAAAATTGACTAAGTGTGTGTAATTTACATTTTCAGGGCTACATGGGCTTGGGCTTTCAGGGTCCCAAAGGTGAAAAGGTAGGTCTCTTGTAAATGTCTAGAGAACGACTGTCAGAAATATTCTTGATGCTTTGTTTTAAATAAAGAAAACTGTTGAAATCAATCAGTGGAGAAAATCAGCGCTGTAATTTTTGGAAGACTTGAGTAAATCTGTAACTTACACCTAAATGAAAAAAAGTCAAGCAGTTACAGACTTTTTTAATGATGATTTTATACCTGACATTAATTTAGGTCACCATTCTGTTTTCCAGCTGTGCCTGGAAAGCTACTTTAATTTGCAGTAGGCAGATCTGGAAACATTTATTCTGTATATTAGGGCTCACTGTGAGATTTTTTTTAAATCAATATAGTTCTAAGGGATGAGATTTAATGTGCTGTTCAAAATGATCGGAATTAATTGTGGTAGGACTCTGAGGCCTGTCTGCCTTATTTTGGTTTGGTGATGTACGCATTTGAAGCAGACCTTTCAGTTGTCCCCTTTTATTATGTTTTGACACAACCAGGAAGAGGTTTCGGAGCACACAGACTGGTTTACTTTTGAATGAATCTAAGCCAAAAGATGTGCTCCAGGATCCCATTTATTCTCTTAATCAGCATCAAATGGGAGGTAATACGTGTCAGCTTTAATCTGTTACCTCTCACGCTGAGAGGTCTAGGCTGAAGTGCCTTGTGTTGTGTTTCTGGGAGCCAAGAACTGCACGCCTTCAAGGGCCATTCAGTAAATTCATAATGTGTCCGAGCACTTTTCCAGAAGCTTTTCATGAGTATCATTGACAGAGGGCTTTTGGGGTATAAGTAAATTAAATTACTTAGGTAGGGTTTTTTTTAAACTACCACCCTATTAATATATTTTGGGTCACAATATTCCTTATGGATAGAATTTTTTGCAACATGACATGTTGTTGAAATTAATTTGTTATCGTGAGATTTACTGAAAAATGTTGGAGAAGATGACATAGAAGTGTGTGGAGATTTCCTGGACTCCTCAGGTTTGTCTTTAGCAGAAGATAAATGATATTGCTGTGCATTACTGGTTGATAGAAATATATTGTCTTTTCAGAGGTGTTTTACTGTTAAAGATAGAGCTTTTGCACTATAGAAGGAGCTGAGGTTCTGACTCTGCAATGGACATGTGCATACTAAAAACTCATCCACAGTTGTCATCTTGAACTTGGGCTTTACAGACCTCTGTAAAGCTTTTGGAGCACTGTAAACTTCGGCTAACATTTTCCTTTAGGTGTCGACTTTCTGTACCCGACCTCTTTCCTCCTAATTTCTTTCCTCCTGAAGGAGGCACTATAAAACTTTGGTACTGTTGCTGTAATTTGGATATGTTTGTGATATTTGGTTTTAATCAATCTTCACCTCAAGGGTAGATTCAGAGGTCTTTCTTCAGGGCAGTCTCTGTGACCCATTACACAGTAGTGACTTCTGTAACCCTTTATCTCACTGGTTTTTCTGAAAAAAGAATTTTTTAAAAACCTGTTCAGCTATATTTTTAAAAGCAAGTGGTAGTTCTCCTTAATGTTACTGGTCTTAGCAATGTTTGATCTCAGTGTCATTCTGTTTTCAATGGATAATTCTGGATTTGCTGTTGACAGGGAGAACAAGGGGTGAGGGGCCCCCCAGGACCCCCAGGACCAGCACCACATATGAAAGAAAAAGGGAGTGAAATCATAAAGGGAGAAAAGGTGAGATGTTAAATGATTAAACTTCTCGTAGTCTTCATTAAAGTATAATCAATAGGCATTAGCAAACGAAAGTGAAACAGGAAAAAGAAAATACAAAGTCACCTAAGGCAATTTTTTCAAAAATTTCTACCTGTTTTACTCCATGGATGAATTTTAATTTTCCTTCTAGAAGTCTTTCTAAAAATATATGTGATAGATGGTAAGTGCATCAAAAATTGCATAAATAAGTAAGCAGCAGATGACTTTCTGAGGAAGGAGGATTGATAAAGATAGGATGTTGTAAAAATATTCTGCAAGTTTGAATTTAGTAGCATATACTCAACTTTTCATATACACATTTGTGAAATCTTAGTGCTAATGAATTTTTCAATTACTGAATTAAGCAGTTGAAGCAATAGATACTAGTAAAATAAACTAGCTTAATGGATTCACGTTTAATGTTTGCCTAAATTCTTGCATGTCATACTATTAGGCATAGTTCTTGAAATGGAGAACAGGATTAAATGTGCTTTTGCTGGAATGAAGAATTATTTACAGCCTAAATGAATAATGGTTAAGTTTTTGTTTACTAATAGACATTTTTAAAAATTATTTCATTAGGGTGATCCAGGTGAAAAGGGCGAACAGGGAATCCCAGTGAGTATTGAGTTATTTTTTTTTTACTACTATAAAAATTGTAAAGACTCTGATAATGGCACTGAATATCTTTATACCTATTAGATAAAAGAAAATTTACTTTGGAATTTGGCAGTATTTTTAATCTGGTGATTATTTATTTTCCAGGGATTGCCGGGTTCAGGTTTCAAAGGAGACAAAGGTGAACCTGGGAGGCCTGGTCCACGTGTAAGTATACTCAGTTTTACCAATACCACAATTGCAGTTATTGTATTGTTTCCATTAGCTAATTAAACTTAGTAATCATTAGTTAAATAGCAAATTTGTTATATTTCAAACAAGCAAGTTTTGCTGTAGGGCAGGTGTACAATCAAGGTAGTAGTAACATGCAGTAATGTTAGTATGTGACATTTCAGATAACTAAAGACACTTAATGGTAGCTTGCAGTGCTGAAGGCAAAGGCAAAACTCCCATTAATCCAAACTGAAGCAAGATTAAGTCATTCCAGAACAGAAGAAAAAGCAAAGAAAACAAATCACTCTGTAGGAGTGACTTTAGCTGAATGGAATGTGTTGAATTTATTTCAAATACTCTTACGTGCAATTGACAAAATAAGCCTGCTTAGCCTGAAGGTAGTTTTGTACAAAGACAATGGATGGAGCAAAAAATGTAGGTGACTGAAATCCTTTTGCTTGCTGGTTTCTAGCCTGGCCTTATATGCTTGAGGCCATAAGGTCTGTTACATTTGCCTAATCTGACCTATATCATAGTCTCACCCATAGACCTTCTCCGTGAGTCATGCTTTCATGGCTGAGCAGGTAGCAAAATGGAACTTTTTTCTACATTCAAATGTATCTAAAGTATTCTAAGTAATTCTAAGTTTCTCAAGGTGTGGGTCTTCATAAACTGTTAGGCCCAGCACATCTGTAGGCATTTGATTGTACTTCAATCTGAAAAAGAGAAAATCTCCCTTTCTACTATGCTTCAAAGTCAGATGTTCCATTAACTTTTCAGTACAGTTATATGATGGGATTATCCTTTCTATCATGTATGTATTTTTACTCTTGTAAATGAGGGCTTGAAGCTGGAGGAATGGAGACATGTTGGCTTAGAACTTCTTGAGGAAACCAGAGCATCTGAATTTATCAAGAGTATAGTTTTCAGTTTCTGCAGAGTTCCCTGAACAAAGTTTCTAAGACAGAATTTTTTAACCTAAACTGATGGGATTATTTTTTAGACTGAATTACACGTACTGTTATTTCGTGTATTAAGTATCTATGTTTCCTTGAGTTTATGGGACAAATTCACATTGCTTATGCTACACATACAATCTAAGCACTGGGACACCAAATGAAAACCAGCCCCCAGTGGATCAGGCTACAAGCTGATGTGCCAGTCCTTTTACACTGCAGAGGAAGAGGAGAGGGAAATTCTGAAAAGTACGTTTCTCCATCTAAATAAATTTATCACGTATCTGTTGACTACTTCAAGGAAATCTAATCCCCTCTGTAGGTTAACGCAGTGGTCTAATAGTTAATGATTTTACTCTGGAGGAGGGAATTTTGACTTCTAGTGTATCATCTACCTTGTGATTTGAATTTCAGTGTGAGAGATGTGGATTTACCACTACATTACCACACAGTCTGATACAAGGCCACTCTCCAAGCCTTCTGCTGAAACTGAACCACTGAATATCTATGCATAAATGTTTTGTGAAGTTGAAGAGTGTATATATAGAAAGGAATTGTTGTGAAGGAAAAAAATGGATCTGGTTCCAGTTTCCTGTGCTCTAGGTATATTTTGTCTTGAAGACTCTGTGTCAGGAAAATCTATGTTATTTCTGAATATGAGAATAGATTTGCAGGATTTTATTTAATTTGGCATCTTGTAGGGTGTTGGGTCATACAAGCTCTAGGCATATTCACCATTTGTACCCTCTGCTCTGTTACCTGCATTAGCACACTTTGATTAATGCATTGCAATAGTGATGATTTTGTTCTAGTATTCCATCCACTGTATTTAGAAGTTGCATGTATATGGTTGTCTGTTTAAGCAGAGTGGAACTTGGTGTTTTACAGGGAAAGCCTGGAAAAGATGGTGAACCAGGACTGAAAGGAGAACGTGTATGTATTTTACTCAATTTCCAGTACTGTTTTTTACATTCAAAACAAATAACTGTCTGTGCATTATAAATGGTTGACATTTTCTAGCCTTCAGAATTGTTTACTTGAAGTTGTTGCTTTCAGTGAAATAGTGACTTTGAAAATTTAAAACTTTGCTGTTGCCACAGCTAAGATCCACCTATATTTGGCTCTTCTGGTTTCACTGTCTTCTACACACAGGGTTCACCTGGAGGGTTTGGGGTTCCAGGACGACCTGGGGAGCCTGGCACAAAGGTGAGTAGTAGCAGCTTTTGCTTCCCTTCACATAGAACGGGTTAATAGCTTTTGTAGTGTGTTCATCGATTGCACGAAAGCAATGAATGCACACAAAGCAGTATTAAATGAATGTTGCTGAGCTGTGTGTCATTATTCAGAGACTAGGAAAAGTCAAAATGAAGGTAGTGTAGGTATCCCCAGTTTAGATCTCTTATATGAGTTGATTAATGCAGGCTTTATTTTCACAGGCTCTTTGTCCAGCCAGCCTAGGTATAAGTGTCCTTCCCTAAAACCTCCAGTTTCTCTTTAAATAGTGCAAACCAGTACAGGTTTGCAAACTAATTACTACTGCTGGTTATTACAGCGTTTGAGGTAATTACCATTTGGATGTTGTTTGAATCTGTATCAAAATGTTCATTTGTTGAGGAAATCTGATTTTGTTGGGAAAAAAAATCTGATCTGGATTTAAAATATAAATTCTATTTTGATTTAGGGTGACAAAGGGGAGCGAGGTTATCCAGGACCTCCAGGAAGAGTAAGTAAAATAAATTTGTATTTTATTTTAAACTTAAAATAAAACTAAATAAAATTTTGTGAAAGTCAAAGTGCTCCAACAATGAGGAAGAAAAGAGATACTGTGCATAGTCTGATCTTGTTCTCATCAGTCATGTCCATATTTTTCCTTAATGGAAGCAAAAGTGGGGTGCAGTTCTTTAAAGGACGTTTGAAATTTGGGAAAGGAGCCATTGAAGAATGTGAATTTGAAATGTTTTGGACTGTGACTATTATAAGCTTTGCTAATCACTACACAATATCCAAAAGACAGTTCAAAAGAGTAAATCTGTCAGCTTCGCAGCTGTGGTTTAACCCCAGGTGGTAGTTAAGCACCAGACAGCCGCTCACTTGCTCACTGTCCCTCCTCGACGTGGGATGGGAAAGAGAATTGGAAAAAGGTAAAACTCATAAGACAAGAACGCGTTATTAATCAAATTAAAGTTAATAATACTAATAGTAGTAGTAGTAATAATCATGAAAAAAAGAGAGATAACAAGAAGAGAGAGAGAGGAATAAAACCTGAGGAAGACAAGTGATGCACAGTGCAATTGCTCACCACTCACTGACCGATGTCCAGTGAGTCCCTGAGCAGAAACTGGCCCTTATACACAAGAAGAAACCAGGAGAGCAATTTATAATTTTTTAACACTTCAAATAAAGAATGGGGTTAGTCAGGGCCAAATAGGTGATTGGTGGTGGTGCTTCCCAATTATGGGGAGAAATTCCCAACATCTGCTAATTTGGTTGGGAAAATTGTACATACTTCCTGAATGTTGTATTGTAAATGTTGGCATCCTATATATTGAGCTCAGATCAATGTTAGCAAAAATTGGCAGAACATAATATTTTAAAATAAAAGGTAATACAAACCTAATGGATCAGTGCTTAGACCATGTTAAGGTTTTCTGGCATCATTCTTTTTGAGGAAGATGCTATAAAAGCTCTCCACTTAATCCTGCAATTGATATGAGTAGAATAGGAGATATTTATTTTCTCTGGTAATTCCTCAGGAGCTACAAGCCTCTCACTTGCTGAAATTGCAAGTATAATCAAAACTGCTGAAAACTGTCAATAAAACTAAAATGGCCTCTGTGCCATCAGATGAAGATGGGGGAGATACGATGGCTCAGATGTATGTTTCTAGTCTTTGTCCTGTGATTTAGATGATAGATGCTGGACCAGTAGATACCTTTGGTGAAAAAGGAGACCCTGGAGTTTCAGGTTTGCCTGGACTGAAAGGTCAAAAAGGTGAAAAAGGTATGTATTTTGTCTTGTCTTTTTAATTGAGTTATACTTTATTTTTCTTGCTAAAGGAAATTAAAACTGTACTAACTGTGCTCAGGAGCTCTATATGACAGTGCAATGTCCCAGTTTTTTATTTAATTGTTTTCAGGTTATTATATTTTGTAGTAGCTTGTAGGACGCTTCTGGTTTTCAGCATAACTAAGATTGCCTTTCAGTTATAGATGAAAAATGATAAACTGGGATCAGTTTTTACAGCAGTTAAATAATTCAGTGAGATTATCTAAGAAGTATGGAAATCAACATGAATGTAAGAAGGGTAATAATGCAGAGAATCTTGAGACTCCTTTATAAAAGCAAGTAGCTAATTTTTAATCCTAAGATTGGATTGCATATTTTAAAAAAGTCTTCAGTAAACGGAGAAAATCAAGCATTCCTCTTCCCATTTTCCCTATTACAGACCTTAGCCAATTCAAGAAAAATCACTGGGGAAGTTGGCACACAGCAGGACCTTTTCCCTGAATGTATTTCTTGAAGATATATATAGATTATTTAACTTTGAATTTGATTCAGAATGTGAATATGCATGAATGTGAATTTCAGTTATATCTCCTAAAAGTTCACTTTCACTGGCATTGCAGAATTCATTGCCTAATTGAAACCTTCTCTTTCTAAAGGCTTTCCTGGTGCACAAGGAATCCCAGGACCTCCAGGTATGAAATTATGACCACTGATTTTTTCACATTTTTAATGTGTTCTTGGGTGAATAGTCCTGAGGGATATTCTCTTTAGCTGCTTTCAGTTACTGCCTGACTTTCTGAACACCCAAGCAGTGACCTCTCCAGGGGTCTAATCATCCCTGCAGACCCTTCCTGTAGGTTGCTTTTCTCATGTCTCTGATGTGATCCAGCCTTGTTCTTTCTGTTCCTCTCTGATAACTTTCTGCTGAAATTGAAAATGCAGTACACGGTCATCAGAGATAGCCCAGAGAGTATGACTCCATCGGGCAAGAGGAGTTAAATGTGAATGTGTGGGAGTGTGTGCGCATATACCTGAGTCCGTATGCTCACATGGAGATCTTTGTCTTGCTCTCACTTCAGCTCTATATGTGTTTGCATAAGTATAATAAAACAAGGTTTGTAGGAAGAAATAATACTTACTAGATCAAAGTCATTCCTGAAGGCTTCCTGCTCTTTTTTGACTATGTCACTTGGTCTAATAAAAGTTATTTCTTTTGCCTACAAATGTTGCCTTTTTCAGAGTCTTAACATCTCCACATTCATGGTAACTCTGGTTTTATGTAAATAAGTACATGTACATGTGTTTGAATAACACCACGATATTTGCTTTTTAAAAATTAGGCAAATCGTCTGTGGAGACCCAACTCTTAACACATCCTGCGGTGATACTACTATTACCTTCCTTGCTTTCATTTTCTAACTTGACAGTGAGCTAAATATAAAACTAATGTCAGCCAGAGTCAGATAGTTTCCAGGAAATTTTTCACAGGTTAGGGAGAAGATGCTATATACCACAGGCTGTAATGATAGCTCTTAGTCTGTGATTAACCTACAGAAACTGAGCTTTGTGTGACTTCCATATCTTCCTGCAGTGTTGCAGAAGACTCAAAATGTTTTAGTGATCAAGTGTAGTGATGACTTGTGAACTGAAATAAGTCATTAAAATATGAAGACCTGTTTGACTGTACAAATAGCTAAAAAGGAGATCTTAAGTAGGGTTTTTTGTAGTTGTTTAACTGCTTCTCTTTATTGGCTGTTTTTCACTTATTATTCTTACAAACCGTTTTGGTTTTAGCATTCCTGAAATCTGCTAGCGTTGTTGAGTACTTATTTATTGAAGTTATCAGACATGCACTCCCTTTCTAGATGTGTTTTAGATTTGGTTTGTTATGAGGTAAGGAAGTGTGTAATAGTTTCTACATGGAATAGCTAAGTTAACTCCAGTGTTGCCACTGTTTATTACCCAGCAAAACTGTGTGCAACTAAATCTCAGAAAAGCACTTGATACAAATCAGGTGTGTTTGTCTAGGGACCTAACAGAAGTGAGTTTCTCTCAGCTGTAGTGAGTATACAAACTCAATTTTGTATAAATCACCAATAATTAAAATACAGTCCCTTTTTTCTTTTGCACTAAAATTTCTCCATTTCTCTCTAAAACCCTGTGAAAGTTAATGTGTTGATAATGTTACTGTCTTTTCACTTGTCATTTTTACATGTATGTTTTACTCTGTCCAAAGGTCGACCAATTCCAGACAGGGTAGGATCACCTGGTGTCCCTGGAGAGAGAGGTGAAAAAGGTGAAAAGGGGTCTCCAGGATTCCCTTCACCTGGAATCCCTGGAAGAGATGGTTTCCCGGGTCCCCCTGGGTTGCCTGGCCCACCAGGACCTCCAGGCATAACAGGTAGGTAAAGCCCTTGGTTGCTTTTCACATTGAAGACTCATAATGCACATTAAAAAAAGAAAAAAGAGACAAGGTTATAAAAGCTATTATCAGGATGCGTCTCTGTCATGGAAGAAACATATCTGAGTTGTTGATGAACTAAGTAAATGCTGTTGCACAGTGCAGGAAGCCACTTATTTCCTTACTGGGAAAGGACAGGGATTCTTTGCTGAATAAATGCTTTTAAAATTTCTACAAAATCCATTGTGAATTGTTAGAATATAACCAAACAATTAACCTAAAATCACATTAATTTGTTCTGTGTCCTGTTGTGCCAATGTAGTGATATTTGTATATTTTCAATTAAAAAAATAGCAGATACTAATACTGTTCTTAGTACCAGTCTGTGTAACAGATTGAGCAGGTGCGAGAACTGCAGTGTGAGGTACTAGTTTGCCAGAAGCTTTTATTTTAAAATAAAATCATCTTAGTGGAGAATGAGGTCATAGAAAGGCTTGGGTTGGAAAAAACCTTAAAAATCATCTGGTTCCAACCCCCCGACATAGGGAAGGATACCACCCACTAGATCAGGGTAAACACCTGCTTTATGGAGTAAATGAAAAGCCAGTAATGATGTGACAAGTGTATAATAATATCAGTAGTAGTGATAACGATGTTACACACGTTTTATTAGATTGTGATAAGGCAATTTTAAAGAGAAAAATGGTTTTCCTCTGCAATGAAGCCATAACCAAGTACATGTGGAAGTGGTCCACGCTAAATAGCTGCTTACCACTGATGTTTTAAATCTTTGATGGAAAACCTTTGCTATAGGTGATACTGGTATTGTGAGTTAAATTGTCATTTCAGCGTCAAGAATGATATCCCTATTATAATAGTTTAGGTACTTTAAAGCTATTGAAAGAAACATCATTCTCTATGGAATTCCTAAACCAAAGGTATTTTGTTCAAAAACAGAGGAAGATGCCTAGTTGTTGTTGTGTTTGCCAGTGAAGCGGTACAAAATCCAGCATGTAGAATACAGAATTAAATGGCTAAATCTTACATTTTCCTAAAAATAAGAGCAATTCTTATTTATTGTACAAATGATTGTTGTTGCTTAGTTCTGCTCCTTCCCCATATACTTCTTTAGCCTTCTTCAAGTACATGATGGGAAGCAATTTTTTTTCATTCAATTTGTTTTCCAAACTTCACATTAGCATTTTGGCTACTGGCTTTGGCCAAAATGATGTCATATGATACTGGGTCAGATCCTGCATCATATCGTCAAACAGAACAAGCACTATTTATATCCTTATATCAAGCCTGATAAATATTCTCATTTGTTACCTATTTCAGATCCTAACATATGAGGTGTGTTGTCTTCAGGAAGCTTGATCAGTGTGACGAAGTTAAATAGATGTTGAGAAGCTGCTCTTATCTAGAAAGTTTCCTAAAATGTTGAAAAGAGAAGTCGGTACAAAAAAACATTCTTAATGAATTTCTTCAGAACATCAGTACTCTCCATTCTTTTCAGGGTCAAAACATCGGTTTTTCACTCACGCTACTTTTCTAAGCCAAAACGTAAAGTGAAAATAGATTTTATGTTGAAATTGTTTGTAACTTTATTATGGCAGAGTCTGTCTTTTCTCTGTAATTCTCAGGGTTTCTTAAGCAGTGTGTAGAATAAGAATACAGAATCCTAGATAAATTTTTCCGAGTAAATCCAATAAAGGTGTAAAATTCTGTCCTGACTCACTACTTTTCATGGGTAACATTTCAGGTATAACATAAATGCAACCCTATAATGGAAACTTGAACTTGTCAAAACAATATTCTTTATTGCATTTTCATTTCAGATGGAATTGATCAGTGCCAGCAAGGAGAACCTGGTGCACCAGGTAGTCCTGGACTTCCAGGAAGAGATGGATTTCCAGGGGAGATGGGAGAGAAAGGTAATAGTATTTAAAAGTGATTGTATTCTAATGCTTAGTAGCCTGGAGCTTGGATATGTAAAGGGGCTGGCTGGATCCAGAGAAGGTATACTTAAAGTTAGTTAATTAGTTCATGGACATGGAAGATGTTTCTTGACTCTCTGGTGAGTAAAGAAGGATATTGTGTATGGAATTGTGTGGTATGAACTTCTCTTGGCCTGCTCATTGCTGGGAAATGAGAAAGGATGGCCCAAGGCTGCAAGAGGAGCTGGGGAGAAAGAAAGGGTTGACTATAGCCCCATGCAGTGTAAATTGAGCTGTTCGTGGCAGTTCAAGGTGTGAATTCTGAGATGAAGATTTAGAGAGGGGCAGATTAGTTGAGAATGAAAACGGTTTATGAATCATTGCCATGAGTGTAATTGAAGATAAAATTTTAACACCTATAAACAACCTCAAGTTGGACATTAGGAAGAAGTTCTTCACAGAAAGAGTGGTTGGACATTGGAATGGGCTGCCCAGGGAGGTGATGGAGTCACCATCCCTGGAGGTGTTTAAGAAAAGACTGGAGTGCCTTGATCTATTGACGTGGTGCTGTTTGGTCATAGGTTGGACTTGATGATCTCAGTTGGTCTTTTTCCAACTGTAAATAGTACTGTCAACCACATGTTTTAGCAGCATTGACTAAACAGATGTTTAAAAAAATGAGCCACACTCATTTACATGATGGTTGCTCCTTTCTTGTCTCATTCTGTTCACTGTTTTTCTGCAAAATTACAGTGACTATAGAAGTTACACTTTTTCTGCTTTATTAATTTTATTTTCTCTATACCCAGTGAATATTTCTTTTCTTCTTTTTGATCCTCTTTAACCTGGTCCCTTTTAACCATTCTCTTAAACATTAATCCTAGGATAAGACTTAGGTTGATTTTCATGCCATTCCTTTACAAATTTTAAAGAATGTTGAACATCAACTTGCTGATATTTTCTCCTTGAAGCAGGGAATTAGAAGTAGTAATTTATTTAAATATTAAATTGACATTTGCCCTGAATCCACTTGCTTGCAGTTGTCTTAAATTTTTTCGTTGTTATTCATGTGCTTTGTTGTTTTCTTTTCTCAGGTGACAAAGGTGAAGCCTGTGCCTTGTGTGATAAAGTAGGACCTCCTGGACTTCCAGGACCACAAGGGCCACCAGGTCCAGCAGGTAGAAACTCCTTAATTACTCAAGGATGAGCTATGTAGGCTAAATTCTGAAAAATGCAGCATACATAATAAAATTATTTACATTTTTTCCCACCAATCAAATTGTTTGTGAAACTAATGAAAAGACTAATGAAAGGAGGATGAAATATTCCTATTTTTGGCCTGATTCCAGATTTCCAATACAATCAACCAGAATTACTGAGGAAGCAGAAACTGGCCACAATGAAGAGTCTTTTCAAATTGTGGCCCAAATATTTTCACAGTGAGAAATAATGTGGGAACCATTTGTCTATGTGCCCAGGCTCGACAGTGACCCATACATTTGTTTCCAATTGCAGCACTAAATTCTGTGGCCCAAAAAAAGGTTTTTTTTTTGCTACTATATGAGAGAAGTGCCACATGCCAAAAGTTATGTTATACCTGATGTTTGTTCTAGTGCTGTTCAGAAAAATGAATGTGGTTTAGTTAGTTTCAGTTCTACATTGATTACATGAATTGATGAATTCATTCCTAAGTCAAATGAATGATCAACTTCCAAGTTTATGAATGCAGGCATGCAACGTGAGTGCATGAATCAAGACAGCTTCACTGGATTTAGCAGCATTATGCTGATATAACTGAGAATGGAATGAGACACTTTAAAGGGATCACAAAGAATTCACATACAATGAGCTATTTGTAAAAGCATGTAATTAATTAAACTATATTTTTGTCTCTCTGAAAAGGTTTTCCAGGACAAGCGGGTTTCAAGGGTGACAGAGGCTTACCTGGACTTGATGGCCTTCCTGGGGTACCTGTAAGTAATGCCTTGCCAAATACTACGTGTCCTACTGGGTATGTGATCAAAAAACATGTGATGATCAGTGTATCAGTGTGGTTGTGTAACAGTTCTGCTTAAAAACAAAAAAAACAAACCCCAAAACAGTGCGCTGATATGATAAAATTAAGGTTAGCTATGCTTAATAAAATAAAGTAGGAAGAAGTGCGCTTGAACTGTAAGAGCTAAAAAAGAGCTGTCAGATATTGGTTATACTGCTGAGTTTATCCATCATAAGAACTCAGCAGGATGCATGACCTTCTGCCTGAGCAAGCTAAGCAGTGGAGCTGGGTAAAGAGTAGGATTTCGCAGGAAACAGATGCAGGTCTTCCCTGACCTTCTCGTGAATTGTTCCAGTAACTCTTTGCTCTTGAGTACAAATATATTGAGAGAGAGACAGTGCCATCTAGTGTAGTGTAAGCAATCTAATGTTAGCATGCAGCATACTGTGGCAGTTTTGCTGAATTTTGAATCGTAGAATAATAGAACATGCTGAGTTGGAAGGGGCTCATCAGGATCTTCGGGTCCAACTCCTGGTCCTGTGAAGGACGTCCTAAACATCACACCATGTGCCTGAGGGAGTTGTCCAAATGCTTCTTGAACTCTGTCAGGCTGCTGTTGTGACCGCGTCCCTGGGGAGCCTGTTCCAGTGCTTAACCACTCTCTGGATGTAAAACATTTCCCTGATATCCAGCCTAAACCTCCTCTGACTCAGCTTCATGCTGTTTCTTTGAGTCCTGTCACTGGTCACAAGAGTGAAGAGATGGGTGCCTGCCGCTCCTCATCCCCTCATGAGGAAGTTGTAGACTGTGATGAGGTCTCCCCTCAGTCTACTCTTCTCCAGGCCAAACAAATCAAGTGACATCAGCCATTCCTCATAAGGCTTCTCCTGCAGACCCTTCACCATCCTTGTGGCGCTCATCTGGATGCTCTCCAATAGTTTAATATCTTTTTTATATTGTGGCACCCAAAACTGCCCCAGCACTCGAGATGAGGCCGCCCCAGTGCAGAGCAGAGCGGGACAATCCCCTCCCTTGCCTGGCTGGCGATGCTGTGCCTGATGTCCCCCAGGACAGGGTTGGCCCTCCTGGCTGCCAGGGCACTGCTGGCTCATGTTCAACTTGCCATCAACCAGGAGCCCCAGGTCCCTTTCCACAACGCTTCTCTCCAGCCTCTCATTCCCTGGTCTATCCACCAGGGATTGCCCCATCCCAGGTGCAGAATCCAGCACTTGCCCTTGTGCTGGTGATTGCCCATCTCTCTGATTTGCTGAGGTCTCTCTGCAGGGCCTTTCTGCCCTCGAGGGAGTTGACAGCTCCTCCCAATTTATTGTCACTGGCAAACTTATTTAGTATTCCTTCAAGTTCTGCATCCAGGTTGTTAATGAAGATTTTGGGAAGTGTCTGCAGTATGTTCTGTAAAACACAATTAGAAAGCAGGAAAGTTAAATACTTTTGAAGAAATAAAGGAAAGTTGTGAAAGTGGGTAACATCCTAATAAGATTACTTGTAAATTACGTTGAGGCAGCACAACGTGACTCTCAGTAGGGCCAGAAACGGAACAGCCATACGTGTAACACTTATCTAAAATGTAATACAAATGACTCCTAGATGAGCAGTGTACTACCACAATTACATTGATCTTGTCAGAGTCCACTTAAGTACCCTTATGGACACTGAGGTTTGCTGTGAAAACCTACCTCAGCATACATGTTCCTGTAGCATAATGTGGGTTTTGACACCATTCCTAGTGTGAGTAGACTGAGTCTTCACAGACCTTTTCTCCCCAAAGCTGTCTCTTTCCTTACAGCTGATGCTTTCTGGCAGTAACTTCTCAGTGACATTCATGTGCACAGGCTTTATCATGCACTGGAGTTATGCAAGCTCCCTCTACCACCAGTGGTGAGAGAGAGGTACCTTCAGAAGTAAAAAAAAACTCACTTGTATGAATTCATTACTCAAGGAATCTGTTTCTCCCCCTGGCAGATAAATAAAGCCTTGTTGCCTGAATTCAGCCAATGAAAGTTCACTAAGATGAATTCTTTATCTATTGCCACCACAATAAATTGCATTATCGAGTGACAGAATGTACTATAATATCAATGGGATCCATGAAAAAAAACAGTGGAAAAAAGTGAAAGATATTCTAATGTATTTAAGTTGTTTTGTTGTCTGGCATTTGTTCTTGGCACACGTTTTGCCACACCTTTATATTTTACTTTTATTGCCTCATAAGTTCTGTTCATGTCTTTAATCAGACAAGGACTGGCTGCTGTTCTAAATGCTTTTAAGCTTGTTTTGCTCCACAAAGTTCAGCCAGGTGGTGATCCAGCATATAATTTAACTTGGAAAAACTACATAGAGGCCAGCCTTGCAAGCTGACATTGTTTACAGCCATGCCAGAACATCAGAGTCTGATTCAGAACACTCCAATGCTAATGAAAAGATTACCATTGACCATGTTCTGGTTCAGGTTGAAGTGGAAGACACACATGAGCTGTACGTAAAGGACATTGCCCACGAAGTTTGTGTTTTACTACCCCAATGAGTAGCTCTGGTTCACTAGAAATTATAGAGACTGTTCCCATGAGAAGAGTTCATTGAAGTCCTAGAAAATACGTAGGGGAAAAATTAAAATTCTGGAAATACTGTAGGTATACCATTAAGTAGATAATTTCTTTCCAGAAGAGGTTACAAAACTATTTTCTGAGCATGTTCATAGTATTCTGATATTACCAACTGACTGTGTCAGCTGTTCAAAATTGATGAATATTAATAATGAAGGAACACATTTATTTACATCCACTGAATGTCATGAATAAACTACCCAGGGAGAAGCTTTCTGCTTCTAAGACCTCTGTGTCTTGGAAAATATTCTCATTTGACCTCCTCAGTTAAAAACTTGGTGGTTCCCTTAATTTGGGTCTACGCTTCAGTTTCTAGAGGTTTGCTTTCTTTTGTATCAGTTGAAGGGTTTGTAGGGCAACTGATGAAATCTGAATTATTGAAATTTCAGGGCCCCCCCGGCACTCCAGGACTTATGGGCAGCCCTGGTGCAAAAGGAGAACCTGGAGATTTTACTTATGATTCTATCCTGAAAGGCGAAAAGGGAGATCCTGGTTTCCCAGGACAACCAGGTATTCCTGGAAGAGAAGGAAGACCAGGAAAAGATGGATTTCCAGGTCCCCAGGGTCCAAAAGGAGCAGCGGTATGTTTGTTTCTTTATGTTCACATATTGTCCTGCTCTGTGTTTATTTATGTGTACTTACTGTACTATACGTTCTGTCTTTCAGATCAGAATTCACATGTTTTTGTGCCCTATACATGCTTTATGTTTATTGGCCTCATTCATTTTTCCACATCTATTCCTTACCTTGAGTAGCACATTCTTCCTCAGAAGAAGATTCCATTTTCACTGGAAATAGTGAGGAAGGCAGTTCTTCAACAACAGGCTATTTCAGAGCTAGATTTTGACCATTTCTTTTTACATGTCCTGCAAATAAGTGATCTGACTGAAATGCATTCAGCATGGCTTGTTACTGTTAGGACTATAGAGAAAAGGGTTGGACATGGACAGTTGTTTTGTTCCTTTCTGCCATTCTCACTGCTTGATAGTGAGAACTAGTGTGAATGATTTAGCTGATATTTGGAGATGATTGAACGAATACAGTTATCCAAGCAGAAACTGTAAAGACAAGATTCAAGTCTGTTGTAGCGTATTTCTCTTCTTGTGGAAATGAATGCTTCAAAATCTTGCTCTGATAGAGTTCAGCTGATGTGGGTATGGAGCTGAACGTGGAGCACATCTGCTCCCAGACCCACTACTGGAAATATAGCCTACATGTTCCAGTTAGCTGCATTGCACACTAGCTGTGATTTCCATGTGCTATTCCACATGAAACCTAGTTCTGTTTCCATTGAACTCAGTAGAAAAAATCCACTTTCTTCAGTGTTACAGATACCTGTGCTGAATCCCAGTTACAAAATATTCAGAGAGGATGATGTGTTCTGTCTTGCCAGCCAGGCAAGAAGTACACTTATGCTTTCCAAAAATTAGGGTACAGCTGGCTTGAAAGGAGAACGTGGTCCACCTGGCCAGCCTGGATTCCCTGGAGTACGTGGTGAAAGAGGTTTTCCTGGCCCTCCTGGGACAGGTGCTGCAGGATTACCTGGTGAAAAAGGAGACAGAGGCTTTGCTGGAACCCCAGGTTTACCAGGACTTCCAGGTAATGCTATAATGTGTTTAAAACAATACAAAAAAAGTCTTAAAAATTGTGCACTTTAAGTGGAACAGCCTAGAGGATCATCAGAATTTAAGCCTGAAATAAAAAGACTTTCTAATTTAGATCAGTGTTCACTTTCAGCAGTATAATTGCTAATTTTTGAGCGCAGTTTTCTTGAAGAATTTGCTAGGTGAAATGGGATGGTTTAGGTTCATCCTAGTTTTCTATGAATCTTCTACTAAAAAGACTTCATAACAAGTCACTCATAATGGTGTGGATGAACTGATAATGCTGTCAAGGTAGAACTCACTTGTTTTATTTCATCAGTTCCTGTACTCTAATATAACTTTAAATTTACAGGAGCAAAGGGTGAAGCAGGACGAACTATATCGCTCCCTGGACCTCCTGGGGCAGATGGCCTTCCTGGGCCGCCTGGCTTCCCTGGACCTCAAGGTACAGCAGTCTGTTAATCTTTGGCTGATTATCAGAATGGTTCTGTTCCCCGGAAGTTAGCCTTTGTGTTAACATTTGTCTTGTTGTCATTTGCAAAGGTGACAAAGGGAACCCCGGGCTTCCAGGTAGACCTGGCCTACCAGGAGAAAAAGGTGCTGTTGGGCAGCCAGGCATAGGGTTCCCTGGACCTCCAGGTCCCAAAGGTAAGATAAAGCTATCCATCTAACAGAGCTGATGTAACTAGAGTGTGGATGGAGGCCTGCACCATCATCCAGCCGTAGCTGCATGGGATTTAGGAGGTGCAGCTGAAGAAGCTCCCTTGCAAAAGTCAACCAGCACCACGGTGAGCATCCTTTCGATGCACACTTGCTCTGTGTTGTGCAGTGGTGCAGCTACAGACAATGTCACAGCTACTG
Source organism: Cnemophilus loriae (assembly GCA_013397755.1). Lineage (NCBI taxonomy): Eukaryota > Metazoa > Chordata > Aves > Passeriformes > Corvidae > Cnemophilus > Cnemophilus loriae. The sequence goes on along the minus strand of VZTF01003555.1, from coordinate 108,597 downwards.
CCAGAATAGAAAGTGATAAAGTACAGCATCTTTTATTGCAGCAACTGAAGTTGCTGAGAAGACCCTTCTGAGAGACAAAAAACACTGTGTGTAGTCAGTCAAAATAATAAGCCAACGTAACTAGAACAGTTTTGGGCCAGAGTTTACAGCTCTGCTGGGTCCCAGACAGCTGAGAGTGGCTTGGTTAGAATTCTAGCTTACTCAAGAGCTGGAGTGCACTTCCTGATCGCCACGCGCGGAGAGTGGTGGGATGGTTATGATGGTCAGGAAGTCGCCATCATTGACGACTTCTACAGATGGCTTCCGTATTGTGAACTCCTCCGCCTGATGGAGGAATTCCAGCTTACTCAATGTAAGTATAGTCTTCCCTCCATGGCCATGGTCAGGGTATGCAAGTAGCTTAGAGGGAGTCTAAATGTTTTGGATTTTTTGAAGATGTATTTCATAGTGCTGCTGCTCATTTAGAACTAGTTGACTGAACTTTCAGCAAGCACCTCAATCATCAAAATTCTTGTGCGTCTTTGTTATTATTTCTTATGATTCCACACACCAATGAACTGAGAGGGTCAGAAACTTAATAAGGAAAAAGGGCATATTTTTCTCTGTAACCACGTCTGGTTCCTCTGAGACTGCATTGAGACCTGAAGAGAAAAGGCCCATTGTATCTGGAAAAGAATTGCTGTATGCACTTTGATGCCAGAAGAAAGGAATGACACATTAAATATATTTCTTTAAAGGACTCTTCCATGAACTCAGCTCTGCCCAATGACATTCTGGGGTCTTAGCCTAAAAGCTGGATTTCTGCCTGCTTCATCTAAATTTGTTGTGCGTGTGCTGGTGTTGAGTGAGTGCTATCTTTAAGGAATTTGCAGAATGTTGTAGGTATTCCTTCTTGCATTCCCAAGGTGCAGTTCAGGGGCTAGCTGTGGCATAAAAACCTTCTTTATGCAACCCACAGTAGGACATGTAGAAGGTGTCACAAGACTGCACAGAAGGTGTTGAATCATGGGTGGACTTTGTTGTGCATCCCTCAGTCTGATGCTCCACACATTAAGTTGCCTTTTCTGAAGAAGACTTTGGGAACCCAGTTTTGCAGGATGTTTCTCACAAGAGAGATGGGAGATGAACCCACAAGGCTATTTATTTAAGAGGAGACACTCCACATTTGTTTTTTCTGGGTGGTTGTATCTCATCAGAAGCCAACTACTGCACAAAAGTCAGCGTTTGAATCTTTGTTGGGCCATTTGAGTACTGGCATCCCTAGGAGTTTGACTACACAGATCTTTTTTAACGCATCCGTGTGAATAGTTCAGTTAGAGGCTTGAAGAAACAGCAGAGGTCACTTACAGACAGAGACAGTACTGATGTGAGTGTTGTTTTGGTTTGTTTTGTTTTATAGGTTTCCAAGGTCAGCCTGGCTCACCTGGTCTACCAGGAACTCCAGGAACCCCTGGTTTGGATGGTTTGCCAGGAGTTCCAGGTTTACAAGGCCAAAAGGTAGATGTCAGCTGCTGATGCTGTTATCTGTGGCAGCCCGTGTTAACAGGAACATGTGCAAACAAAAACTCTTTAAAAGTTGGCCGAACTGCCTTTCATTTTATGTTTCCCACTGTGCATACAAGGGGACAGAGTAGATGGATAAATACTTGGCATTAACACTAAAGGGCTTACAGCTCTCCCCTGAAGTCGTGTATAGAGGTCTATACATTAGCCCTATACTGCATGATTTAAATACATTTAATAAATGATTTCTTGGTTTTGATGTGTTGATTCCTCATCTAATGTGTTTCTTTGGCTAGGGTGAACCTGGTGTAGGTCTCCCTGGCCCTAAGGGATTGCCAGGCCCCCCTGGCCCAGCCGGCATCCCGGGAGAAAAGGGAAATCCAGGACTGCCTGGCTTACGTGGCGAGCAAGGCTTTCCGGGCATACCTGGACAGCAAGGATTCAGAGGTAACATCACTGGAAAAATACAGTTCTGTATTTGTATTTCTTTTTAAAGTCACTGTCCCGTAGATGCAGCAAAAAGTCTATTCATCACTGAAATATCCTACTGATATCTCGGGGAATTGCCACTTTCACTTCTCGTTTTTTCCTACCACCCACAAGCAGCAAGTGCTAGCAGCAAGGAGCAGCCCTTCCTCCAAGCCCAGGCTTAGAGGTGTTGGCGGCTGAATGAGGTCTTGTTGGCCACGCACTTCCAAATCACCTTGTCTGGCATCTTTGGCAAGCAAGATGTCAAACAGCATCAGAGAACACTTAGTTTATATTTCTCCTGTCTCCCTGCAGGTGACCCTGGTCTCCCAGGTCTCCAAGGCTTGCAGGGCCCTCCAGGGGCACCAGGGCTGGGCCCTCCAGGATTGCCAGGACCCGCCGGGCAGCCGGGACCCCAGGGACCACCAGGTGAGAGGAGAATACTCCCATGATGGTGCTTAGGAGCAGAATTTTGACGTAAGTGGATAACATAGGTAAAAGTGGTTCTTGAGAACTTTTTGCAGTGTGAGGTTGGTGAGGGTGGATGGGGGGACATGCCAGTGGGCCTTCTCTATCTGGTCCAAAATGCAGGGTGGCCCTCCTGAGAGGATGCTGGTGTTTGGATTGGTCTCCTCAGGTCATTGGTGTGTAACAGATACAGGTTCAAAGCCTCTCTTGGAAAATGAGGACTGGTTCTGCTGTCTGCCTTTGAGTCTTCATCCTCCGTGGCGTGTAATTTGTGAATCACAGGTGGACACGGTCAGTTATGCTTATTAATGGTGTTCCTTGTTCTTTGTTAAGGACTAATCCTGTATTTTCTGTTTTTCCTAGGGTTTCCTGGAGTAAAAGGAGAAAAGGGCTTCCCTGGTGTCCCAGGTCTAGATATGCCAGGACCAAAAGGGGATAAAGGTAGCCCAGGCCAGCCAGGAGTCCCAGGCTCTGTGGGATTACCTGGCCCGCCAGGTCCACAGGGGGCTGTTGGACTGAAAGGATCGGCAGGTAAACACCTTGTCCCTCAGAAACCAACCTCTTTGACAACTATTTTATTCAGTTGTGGTAGCACACCCGTTCACTCGGTTAGGAGTTGATCCATCAAGGAGCCCGAGCTTGGGAAAACGCAAGGACTGATGTCAGTAAAGCAGCTCTGTGCACATGTAACTGAACTGCTGCTGAAGTCCTTTCACGGATCAAATCCAGCGGTTTGAAGGAGCTAGCCTTTCTCCTGTAATAATAAAAAGGGATTATTCTGCACAGTTTTAGTGACACAGTATGGTTTTAATAATGCCTTTGTTAATGACAGCATTGTTTGCTGTAATAGGAAGTTTTAAGAATTTGTCAAAAACCTGTTACAAACTTTTTCTCTGGTTTTCATAATACTGTTTTTACTGTTGTTTTCTCTATTGGGCTGTTTTAGTTTAATCATCTTCTTTGTCCCATTTTTCCTTAAGTAGTGCAATTCCTAATACGATAGGCAGTAAATATTCTGTTTCTTGTACTTCTTTACACTGCTTGCTTTATTTTTTTTTATTCACTCTTCTCCTTTGGCTTCAGGACCCAAAGGAGAAATGGGAGTTATGGGAACTCCTGGATTGCCAGGAACGCCTGGACCAGTTGGAGATCGAGGGTTACCTGGTGAAAGAGGTAAGAGAGAAATTTTCTCAAAATAAATATTGTAAACCTCACCTTTTCCACAACAGAAGTCAGGAAATAACCAAATATAAGGAGTACACTTGGCCTAAGGAATGGTTTATGTCAAGTAACTTCCCTTTAAGTTAGTATAAAAGGCCATATCCAAGGAGAACTCGTGTGCTTGGGCACCAAGACATGATTTTTGATCCGTTCTTCAACAACATAAGGGTTTGCTAGGTGTGGGGCTGATATAGGTATTACTCCAAGAAAAATGTAATATTTGAAATTATTAAAAGCCAGCAGGAAATTCTTAATGAAGAGCCTCAGATAATGCTCTGTATTACTGCCAAACTCCTGTCCTTATTGTTTCAAGAGTCTAAAATTAATGGCGTGAAGCGGGAAAAATAAGTCAACTTTTTGACAGAGCTATTGTGAAGTGTAAAAAAACACTTCACAGGAGCTGTTCCAGAACATGGTATTTGGTGCTCAAAATCTGAATAAATAGCTAATTTAATTTGTCGTTGTCTACTAAATATCTTTACAAAGTTTTGTATGCCCCTAAAACATTCAGTTCCGTCTCTTTATAGGTAGCCAAGGTTTCAAAGGTGTGATTGGACCACAGGGTGATCCCGGTGTTAAGGGAGATAAAGGTGAAGCTGGTCTCCCAGGAAAACCTGGAACAATAGACATGGACATGGTTAGCCTCAAAGGCCAGAAGGGAGATCAAGGAGAAAAAGGTAACTTTAGTCTCTAACTGTGAATAAGTGTCATTAACACTCATATACTGCCAAGCAGCAGTACTTTGAATTCAGTTTTGTGTTAGTTTTAGGCCACAGTTTTTAAAATAAGGTTAAAGAATTTCGCACAGCAAATGTAGATAATTTTCTGGTGTTTTTCAACTCCACAGAAACAGAGATTAATCACAGAGCAAAAGGGTTTTGGTTGAATAGAAGAGGTTCAATTTGTCCTTTTATAATTGATTTTACCTCTTTAATCAGAAGACTCTCTGAAAAGAAATTTTAAAAGTAAAAACTAGAGCTTTCCAGAAGGAAAAAGCTGTCTTTCATGTAAACCATGTGGTTGCAGCCATGAGGATCAACTGATAGTGTAAGAAAAAAAGTGAGCAGCCTTTCTTGACACATTTCTTTGTGACCTGAAGAAAATTCAGGAAAGAAATGCATTTGTGCCACTGATACCAACAGATCAACTTATGTCAGTTTAGAAACATCTGGAAGTATGCAGAAGAAAGGCAATCAGTTTTCTCTTTAGAAACTTCATGGTTATAGATTTGTTAGCTTTTTTAGATACTGCATTCTTCTTGGATTTTTATTTTTACTGCTAATTGATAAATTAGTTGTTTGAAATAATTTTCTCTCCTGCATTTCTTTTCAAAGAAAAAATTGTGTTTATTTTGCATATTTTAAAATACTTGTTCTTCTTCTTATAATTTACTTTTCATGAAAAAAAAGTTTTTAATAAATGGTAACCTAAATAAATGGTTTTTTAGTTCAAATAGAACTGTGGAAATGTAGAGCTTAGAACGGAGCTACTGAGATCTTGTAGTCTTTAATTTCCCTCAACCAAATCCTTCAGACTTTAATAGTATATCATGTTTTTTGAAACAATTATTGTTCTTTTTACACTTTCTGATTTCTCCCCATTTTGGCTGCATCCTTGTTAGAGTGCCCATTGCTGAAACAAGCAAAGTACTTCAACTCAGGCCTGGCTAGAATGAAATTTCCCTTTCTTAAAACAACAGCTGACTGAGTTAGTGATTAGCTATAATTCGTACTCCCTTCATTCTGGACTACTGCCCGCGTAATAATTTTTCATTTTGTATGCATGTTTTTGACTTCTTGTCACACACGTGGTGTGTTACACTTCTTGATTTTCACTGTGATGATTTTCAAGCTTCACTCCAACTCTTCAAAATCCTTCTATAGTCTAATCCTGTCCTCTTTCTGAGCCTTTCCTTTGGAGTGTCGTCTGTACATTTCATCAGTGTATTCCAGGGCCAACTCCTTTCCAGTTTGACAGTGAATCACTAATAACAATACTATGTTGTATTTGAACTGTGGAAACAGGAGAATATCACAGTCTTAGCTACCTCTTATCTCCATGTCCTGGCTAATTGTCAGAAGGAGATCTGGGCTCATGTGTTCTGGTTGGGTCTCAGAGAAACCTGGGCGTGTGGGTAAGTAGTTCCTCGCAGCTTGGGCAGCCAGGGACTGCAGGGGAGGGTGTGAGCAAGTGTGTCAGCCCTTCAGCTGAGATGCAGCTTCTGAGAGTACTTTTAATGAGGCTCCCAGCCTATAAAGATTTCATCTAGATTATTTTTTCTTGTTTGTTTCTGAATCTTGATATATACAGTAGTATGTAAAGTACTAAAACCATATAGGTTGTTTTCACTATTTCCTTATCTACTACTGGCATGTAGGATGATTAATTTTATTTTATTTCTAGAAATCTAAATTAGGCTCACTCGTTACATGCAAATAAAGAAACCTTTGCTGAGAAATTCAAATGGTTAATTTCTTTGGTTTCTAATTTACTAATCCCTCCAGCACTAATAATGCATGCTTGCAAACTCCTATGCTCTACCTTTTCCTGACCACACACAGTCTACAGATTGGCCTGCTTCACACAGCCTGGAAGAGCAGGTTCTAAACAGATCCCAGCCTGCAAATTTCTGCTCTTATCTCATCCTCTTCAACCAAAAGATACTTAGTACCAGCAGAGAAAAATAACTTTCTTATACTCCATAACTTTGCTGATCTTTTGGCTGCTTTCATTCCTCCAGACATGAATATCACAGTAAAGTTTTTTAAGGCTTCCAAAACACAAACTGTGCAGAGAAGATGAAGAATTTTTATGGCATATTATCAGTGATGCTTCATGAAAAAGTTTGGTTTTGGAGATCTTGAAATGTTCTTAATAAAAGCCACTTACTTAAAAACACTCAGTGAGTTATGTTCAGTAACCTGTTGTCCTGCAGCCCTATGCAACACTAACGGAATTGTTTATGACCAAAAACCATAGACATAAAGCTGGAGAAGAGGCATGCTACAGAGTGAGAGATCAAGGCTTTTGAAGGTGCTTTAATGTTAAATGGAACAGGGAAAATGGCAAATTTCTGTCTGTTTGCTGGTTGTTCATATGTGCCTTTTTAAACAGCTGAACAGTCAAATCAATAATTTCTGTTAACGCCTGATTTTGTCTGCCACTTTTCAAATAACTCATTAATCTAACTCAAACACACATTCATTTCAATTTCTTTTATAGATATAACTTGCTTTGTAATTTGCACAGACAGCCATAAAATTGCGATAGTTTTCAGCCTTTCCTCAGTACTGGTTTAATGATTGGAGAGTTATGGTTTACTCAGCCATTTCCTTGTTCAGCAGAGAGAAGCAGCAGTGGTCAAAAACTGACTGAAAGGATTATTATATGTAATTACAGTAAATTTTGATAAAACTGATCTCACTGTGTTTGTCTTTTTGGTGTCCAGGGGACCTTGGAGCAACAGGAGAAAAAGGGCTACGTGGGGATTATGGAGAACCGGGAATTCCAGGAAGGGATGGTGAACCTGGCACTCCAGGACAGCCAGGTATGTCTGAAGCTAACAGCAGACAGACTGTTTGTCAGGTATTTTAAACCTTATTAATAAATGGGATTCTTAATTTCTCTGTTGTCCATAGGACCAAAAGGTGATCAGGGCCCCCAAGGGTACCCAGGGGATCCAGGAGTTCCAGGAGAAAAAGGATCGGTTGGTGTAATGGGTTTGCCAGGTACTGATTGCTAGGAATTTCTTATTATTGTTTTTCCTGAAGTTAATATAGAACATGATGAGAAACCTATATGGAATATTTGTTGGTATAGATCTGCTAAACAATTGCACTACTTGCAGTGACTGAATGTAAGGCTTTTTGGGACATTGCTTTTCAATCCTATTGTGATATACAAATAATAGGATGGTTTCCTAAGTTTCTACATGTGAATCCTTTAGCTGGATGTTTAGGTTTTCTGTATTTGTTTCAGGCAAGCAGTTTTTTGAGTGGTACCTGTTTCTCTGTCTCTGTCTCTGATAGTCTGTGAACTGCATTAAGCTTCTTGTGTATTTTCCCCCTTCTGAAAGGTTTGGTGAGTTGCTGTGAGTGTCAGTTATGAACTGTAGGGGTCTGGGAATAATCTTGTTGTGGAAGGGATTGGTAAAGAATAAAATGGAGAAGAACTTATAACTCAGCATGGAAACTTTGTCTCCATTGGGACGGTCTTGTGTCTAGCATATTTAGGACATGAAATGTGAAAGTCTGAAATGGTAAATAAGGACAGAAAAAATATGCTGCAGAAGAGTCACTTCCTCAGTGTAGTACTATTAGAAATTATTCAAATAAAAATAAAGTTTTATTCAGTTCATATTTTTAGCAAGATCTTTGTTTACTCTGAATCCAAGATTATTACCATCTCTTATAAGTAGAGTTTATCATCCCATAAAATGTCCCATTTAGAGAGTGAATCTCAAAAGAAAATTTACTTACTTTTATAGCTCTGAATAGCTAAAGCAGCACTGAAACATCACTGTCAACACTGCTAGGATACCACTGGTTCTGATGCACCCATTTTTCCCTTTCTTTTACTAGGAACACCTGGAGAAAAGGGCCTTCCTGGAGTACCAGGTTCACCAGGCACACCAGGGTTCCCTGGGCAAAAAGGAGAAAAAGGAGACAAAGGAGCACCAGGTTTTCCTGGAATTGGCTTTCCAGGGGCTCCTGGTGAGAAGGTATTTATACCTCTAAGGATTTGGTTATCTCTACCAAGCACTTGAAAAGATGCTGTTGGCCTCTAAGCTGTTTTGTTATATTTTCTATTATGCTAATTTAACTGCCTTATGAGAAACTTGAAAGGTGTGCATATGTACAGGTTTAGATGCATTCTGTTTGATGGAACCAGTATCTCCAGTGTTCTTTTTTATTATGTCTGGTCACAATAGGCTAATTCACAGTGCAAGAAATGTAGGGAAGGGGAAGAACTTTTTAAAATACTAAGTCAATAATGTGAAAAGGGCATTTTATGGGCAGGGCAAATAATCACACTTAAATAATGTTATTATTATTTTACAGATATGCTATACAGTGCTCACATACCACTGAAAATTGAACTGTATTAATACTGTCTGTAAAGCTTAATTTAATCTCTAATAGTATCTAATGGGATTGTCATTTGTTTCATATTCCTTTTCCTAGCTGTACAGTGACAGTTATCATGAATTTATAACTAAGAATGGTAAAAATAATACTTGCTAATCTGGTAGCAAACTTAATGAGGACTCAAAAAAAGACCTTTTTTAAGATGATGGAGTGTAATAAGTAAGTTAAGAGACTAATTTTGAAAAGACTTTGTATAACCATCCTAAAAATGCGTAGAAAACTGCTCATTTTCATATATAGGTATTAAGCAATTGCTAGATTAGTTAAAAACTCTGATAGTGGAATTTAATGCCAAATTTAATCCTAAATTACTTTGTTTAGGAGTGGAAAAACAATAGAATTCTTTAAGAGTCAGATGGATAAGAGAGGTGACATCTACCACTGCATACAGAAAAAACCATTTCTGAATTAATGTGTGGATTTTATGCGTGCTGCTTCTTCTAGGGAGAACCAGGAAGAACGGGTAGTCCAGGTTTATCTGGAGATAAGGGTGAAAAGGGTAGTGCAGGAATTCCTGGAATGCCGGGTGCCCCAGGTCCCAAAGGATCCCCTGGGATGGCAGGATTTCCAGGCAAGTGTTTATGCTTTTGTAAAACAGAAACTGCAGTGAAAAATTAAAGTAAAAATTATATCAAATAGCCCACATGGAAACACATGTCTTCTTCCTTTCTTTAGGAAGCCCTGGCCGCCATGGAGACAAGGGTGAACGAGGACTTCCCGGCTTAAGTGGGATTCCAGGTTTAAAAGGAGAACCAGGTAAAAAAGAAATATAAACCACCAAAGGACACTTAAAATATTATTCGTCTCCAGGCAGTGGCTAAAACAAAATCTGTTGCATTCTACATTGATTTTGGCTCAGATATTTCACAGTGCATTTGTTCATTTCATAAGCAAAAAAAGACATTGCTGTTTCCCAGGTAAATCTGAGTCAGTATGGTGGGGGGCTCATATTTCTTTTGCACTGTTAGAGGAATAGATTTTACCGCCTTCCTGAAGACTGGTTGTTGTTACAGCCATTATTTCTGTTGTTTCTGAGTTAATTTAAAAACAAATTAGTTGATATTTATGCCCAAACCTGAATCACCACATTAGCATCATTGCACAGCTCTTAAAGAGGAAATAGAGTATGGAGGAGAGAAAGTCCATTGCTGTTATGAACATTTTTGATCTTGGAGTCTTCGGTTCTCAGTTTTTTGGCTGCAGGACACATCATCTTACAGGACAATGGACTGTGCTGTTCACAAGTCTTTGCTGGAGTTCCTGCATTCTAAACTCACAGAGATTCATAATAATTAGCTGTGTCAAAATCTTTAATACTTGAGCCCTGTCTCAGGCTGATTTAATTCAGAAGTAAACTCAGAGAAAAGTCACACTGACGTCATCATGCAATATCCGCTTGGTCTCTGTGGGAGCAAAAGAAAAAGTTAAGTTTTTCTTGAGAGGAAAAAAAAGTCATAGTTAAAATGAAAACATCAATGATTTTTCAGGTGAACCTGGTCTTCCGGGTCCTGCTGGTGCCATTGGTCAGAAGGGTGAACCGGGTTATGATGGGATTCCAGGTGCAGCTGGTGCAAAGGGTGAACAAGGTACTGTGACTGTCATCTTCAGTCAGCTACTCTTGTGCAGCTGGTAGAGGTGTGTACTGGCTTTGAGTCCTTTGAATAAAACCTTAGAAAATAAAGTCAGTATTGGTGTCTTACTATCATCCAGTCTTGTAAAGCTGATTCTTTAGATGACCAACTGTGTTTAATCAATGTAATCTTGAAAGAATTTCTTTCACAAAAGCTGGTAATACTTTAAAGAATTGTGTTTTGGAATTAGTTTCAGCCTGCAACTTAACTGTGAAATAGTGCAGCAGCCTTGCCTTTTCTTCGAGTAGAGTTTTCAGTCATACGGGACCCATTGTGCTAAATACAATACCCCTACATAAAAAAACACCCTCTGCCCTGAAGAACTTTTGCATAAGCCATTTATTTGGCGTTTCTATTTGCATAATAGAGTTTTATTCATTACAGGTTAAATGTAAGTACTTTCCCAACTTCTCATTTTTTGCTGTCTCTGTACTGCAGGTCTTCCAGGTAGAGGACTTCCAGGATTTCCCGGTGCAAAGGGAGATAAAGGTAGAACACTTATTTAAACAATTCTAAACCTCCTTCCTAATGTAGCATAACTGTAATAATGTAATGCAGACATACTTTCTACTTCATTCTTTTACATCCTATGCCTTCTCAGAGCAGGCGGAAGCTCTGAGAGGTTCAAATACTGATTTCTGTTACAGTGGCAACATCTTGGAGTTAGATATGCCCTAAAATAGGTAATTATTCATAGTGTGGAATTTACTGCAAGCTGTGGTGTGATGAGGTAATATAAATAACTCCTGTATTTGTGTGCTGTGCTTTTGACTCCAAGTATTTCTGTTTTCCTACTAATTTTGCAAGAATCAAAATTTAGTGAGGCTCTGTGCACCAGATAGCTATAGGTAGTGGTTTTGTGGCCAGGATACTGCAGTAATTTTTTTGCCTGAATCTGTTTTGCAGCCCAGATGTATTAATTGCTAAAACAGTTATTCTCTATAGCTCAGTAGAGCACGTCTAAGCTATGCATAGGAGCATGGTGCAGAGATGCAAAAGATAGCAGAGTCCTGATGAGATCTCATTGAAAATTTTTATTACCTGTGCTCAGGACTTAATAGCTTGGATACAGCCGCATGACTATGACAATTCAAGTCCCCTTATGTTCTTTGAAAAGTGTGTCACTACACCGTGCTGTGAGAATGGTTTGATTGGCTTGAGTCAGTGCTTGTTCAAGGTGTCTGGAATGCACCATGCTCCATTTTATGAAATAAATATGTCCTAGACACTAGGCTGCAATAGATACAGTAGCGAAGAAATGTCAAACTGCTGTTGATAAAGGAAATTGTGTATTATTGGGGAATTTTCAATTTTAACCATCTGGAAAACACAAACAATTCAGCTAGTCCATCCATGAAATTAACATGACATGGCAGATTTTGAAGAACTTACATAGCTTTAAATATCAATGCCCTACCTCACTCATTCGTTCTATTAATACAGGAAGCTTGTCTGGACAATCCAAAGCGATAAACCAGAATTTCAGAATATCTTTTATTTACCATCTTAGACTAATTAACAGCCATTAACTGCTGCGAAAGCCCTAATGTTAGAGAACTTAATAAATTAAGCAAATTTTCTAATCATAGCTCTATAGGCATGTAGAATACTAGATTATGAGAACACTTTTCTTACCTTCCCCATGTCTAATTTTCTCAGCTCAGCTCATTTAAAAATATCTGGGTTTAGAGTAAATATATATTCTACTTACATAATTTGTGTTCTAAATGTATTGTAGTCCCAAAGAAACAAGTCCAGGATTTAAAAACCTTGTTCTGCTCAGGCGGAGAGCCAGGGATAGTGTTCTCTATAAATTTTGTTTCTCTTATTATTGTACTTATGCCAGTTAATCTATATTCTTTTGCTCAATCTAAAATTAGATTAAATTGCAGTTGTTAACTATTTGTACAAGCCTGAAGGTAAGGACAACGGGTCTAAATTCAGATCTTAGTAAAAAAGAATTCTATTTTTCTCCAGGAGCAAGTCCTTTTGTGCTTAGTCAAGCACAACATCCATTATTTGACTATGACAATAATGATTGCTGTGGAGTAAGGGTTTGGGGGCTTTATAATCTTTGTGTAAGGAGTGGTAGAGGGATGCTGAATGTTAATCTATTTTAAGAGTGACTAAAAATAGCCCAGTGATCAGTTTAGATGAGAAAAGATGTGTTAGTCAAACTACTTTCCTCGTATTTTATATCATAATGTGAAGAATAATACAGTTTTCCTGAAGTTTTGCATTTTTATAGAAATGTATAAAGTTAAGGTCAGTGTTTTCAAAAAGAATAAAGCTTACTGTGAGTGGATAATAAGGCAGAAGGTTTCCGTGATTGTGATCCTCTCTCTAATCGTGTTCTGTGGTTGTTTCAAATCTTAGGTGCAAAAGGCGAAGTGGGTTTTCCAGGATCCCCAGGAATTCCAGGGATCCCAGGCCTGAAAGGGGAACCAGGATATGCAGGTCCACCAGGCCCTAAGGGGAGCCAAGGTCTTCCCGGGCTACCAGGAAGTGCGCTTGAAGGCCCTAAAGGAGACAGAGGACCCCAAGGCCAACCTGGCCTTCCAGGTAATTCTTTGTCTTTGGTATTAATGTATTGCTGTCCATCGAGGCTCACCTAATTAATTAATAATACAATCAATATTGCGTATCTTTGTTTCTCCTCCTCTCGGGGGTCAGAGAAAAGCCTTGTTCAGAGGCAGTTTTGGCATTATGTCCTAGAACAGGCTGATGTTGTGTCTTCAGGCAGTTGGCCTTGTCCAGAAATCTTTCTAAGGTTGAGAAGGTTGCCTCTCATTTCCATGTTTCCCTGTGGACTTTATTTACTGTTTTGAGGCATCTGGGACTCTATGTTCCTATGTCCTGGAGGGTTAATGTATTTAAAAATAGCCCAGCGTGGCCTTTCCATGGCAGTGGCCCTGTGCTAGAGGCTAAGGAGGAGAGTGGAGCAGAGCTACAAAGTATCTTTATGCCTGGGGATGTACTATCTGCTTGTTCTGCACATATGGAAAATTCCCTCTATTTTCAATCAGCCACCGGCTGAGAGATGATTGGATGAGGAGTCTCTCTGCAACAGATTCTCCGACTTATTTCTTGAAATGTTGCAACAATGATTTTGTTTCTGGCCGTCTGTAGACCGTGTTTGTCCTCCATCAGATACTGCTGTAAATCAATTTCGCTACTAAATATTCTTTTCTTCTGGTTTTTAGGTTTACCAGGTCCAACAGGGCCACCAGGGCCTCCAGGCCTGAAAGGGGCCAAAGGAGAGCAAGGGAGCAATGGCTGGCCAGGGACTCCTGGGGGTCCGGGAATGAAAGGTGATCCAGGTTTCCAAGGACTTCCAGTAAGTAACTTTCAGTACACTCCAGATTTACTGAAAGCTGGTTCTTGTAATTAATGGATATATTAATCATACAGTTTCTTGTTCGAAATAATGATACTTTATGCTCAAAGTGCCTTTGGACTCACTGCTGATGATGTAAAGTCAGTTTGAAAGCATGTCAGTGCCCTCCTTGGAAAGGCTGCCCCAGTGAGCTAATGAACTTATTAGAAATTTATAGATAGTGAGTGGTAACATACAACACCCAAAATATAATTTACAGTGTTTTAACAGTACAGGATGGCTGAAGCACATCCATAAATCCCATAAATGCATTAGTAGTTAATTTTAAAGGTTGCATATTTCACAGTAAATTGCCTTCTGAAAATACCTGAACTGTTTGCTTTTGTTATGAAAGCTCTCAAATAAAGTGCAGTTTCAGTACTGTCAGTGATGAAATATAGCTGCTGGTTTAGAAATACAAACAGGCAATACTATTAATACATTTTTGTCATATATTATTCATTTTCCCTGGCCTAAAATAGTCCCTGTTTGGTATACTAGCGAGAATGAAGTAGAATAGGACAGTCACCCAGAATAGTTGGTCTTCTGTATTCTTCCTCTCAGAGTGTATGACTTTTTCCACACTGAAAAATATGCTCTATTTTTTAACTTTTCATTTCTTTCCTACCACACTGGAACTGGAGGTTATTTAGCCCAGAGTAGAAGGAGGCTCAGAGGGGACCTTATCACTCTCCACAACTCCCTGAAAGGAAGTTGTAGCCAGAATGGGGGTTGGTCTCTTTTCTCAAGTAATAAGTGACAGGACAAGAAGAAATGGCCTCGAGTTATGCCAGGGGAGCTTTAGATTGGATATTAGGAAAAATTTCTTCACTGGAAGGGTGGTCAGGCATTGCAACAAGCTGCCCAGGGAAGTGGTAGAGTCACTATCCCTGAAGTGTTCAAAAAATGTGTGGTTATAACACTCGAGGTGTTTGGTTTAGTGGTGAACATGGTGGTGCTGGGTTAATGGTTGGATTTGATGATCTTAGAGGTATTTTCCAATCTTAATGATTCTGTTAAAAAAAGAGACAATAATAACTATAAAAATAATATTTATGGAAAAAAGGATAAGAAAATTCCTAGTGTTTGAAAGGAAGAAAAACTCAGGAATAAGGTCCTGATATGAAATGCAGGACTTTAAAGGTTCACTTTATTCTTGATAATGCAAAGATCTAGTGCATTGTTTTCTGCATCCAGGAGTCACTTCACAGAGACATTAAGGATTTGCTTCTGTGTTCATACCTTTTTATATTTGATACCATACTGTACCATACCATACCAGCTTTAAAGGTAGTAAATTCCAACATAACACTCCAGTCTATTTTCCCTAGTTTAAAAATTTGCAGTACTTCTCCAGAGAGCTATATTTCTATACCCCAGGAAACTGAAAAGCTTTTCACTGGTTGATATACCAGTCTGAGACTGTTTGCTGAGGGAGAATGGGAAATGCCTAAGGATTTTGATTCCATGCCTTCAATCAGAAAAAATGTTTCACTATTCTTGAGCCACAATTCGTAGTAGCGGGTTGTTAACTCGGTGTGAAATGCTGCAGTGACAGTGATATTAAATATTAAGCTTCCTCTGGTAATATATACTAAGATGAGTTTCTAATGTCTTCATCCTCCCCAGTGTGACAGGCTCCTGCCCTGATTATGGCTCAATTGCTCATACAGGTCTCCAGGTACATGGTTACCTATATCAGACGGGAGATTTTGTTGCAACATGAGTGACACAGCCTGTCCAAAAATCGTATCCAAAAAAGTGAATGCAGAGATCAGACTGCAAAATACAAATCCCGTGGGTTTTTTCCTGTTCCTTTTAGTGTTGAAATAAGAGAAGAAACATTTTCCTGGAATAGTTTTGTTCTGTTTGGAACAGATCTGAAAAAGAAGTTGTTTACCAGGCTGTATCTGATAAGAAAGAAAAATTTAAGAAATGCATACTGTTGTGGAAAAAGTATTTTGATGGAAAGCTTCCAATAAACTCCTCTTATAAATCCATTTTATAATTATAACCTAAAAAATATATTTAAAACCCCCCTCTTTTAATGTGATTGCCTCGTAACTGCCATCTGCATGAAAGTTAGCCCTCCTGTTTTGGGCTTCGGAAGTTCACATATTATGATACAAAGAGACAGCCATTTCTTTAAATAATCCTCCATGCTGTGACTATGTGACTGAAGGAAACCAGGGAATCTTACTTCATTCATGCCTCCCTTAGCACTCTTGAGGGTAGCATTTCTTTTGTTTAACTTTTGAGTCTTCGCAAGTTTAACTGTGGACATCCATTTCTGAACTAGTTGTCTCTTCTCCCTTTATAATCAGTGGAAAGAATTAGACATCTGTAGCAAGCCGTTCTTCTCACCTTAATATAAACATCTAACTTGCACTGAATGAAAAATCGCTCCTGTGTGCCTATTCTATTGCTGTGAAAATATGATAAGACAACTCCTACTACTGGTATTATTTTTCACTGGGTAGTCAATTCACATCTCCAGCCTCTGGTTGGTAGGTTACTTAGCAAAGGGATTTTATTTCTTTCTTCCACCTCTGTTCCACATTTTATTCTATAAAGAACTATTAATGTCATACCAATTCAGCCAGGGAGAAACTCTGAACTATACTTACGAGCTTTTTGCAGATGATCTGCAACAGACAAAAGAAGGAAAGGAAATTGGCAGCCATTCGAATGACTATTTACAGTGTCTTTTGAAATAGGGTCTTGGTTTTCCTTGAAGTGAGGCTACAGTGGACTTGGTACCATTAATTTCAGGGGAACAGTTTAGAATGGTGAAGGCAGAAGGAGGAGTTCCCATTGTGTTTGAAGTGTTTTAAGTCCTTGAGTGTTTTAGCCCTGTTGAAAAGTAAAAATCTTCAGAGGATTATAAATTGTTGAGCGTATTTAATTTCATCCCATGTGTGAATGTAGAAATTTTCAGTTCTGCTGTGGTCTAGAATTACCCCATTTAATTATCTAACTAGCAACCTCCTGCTGCGACTGCACTGAAATTAGTATTTGCTGAGTTTTGTGCTTACTGATGTTTTTCATAATAATATGGTCTATGGTTGAGAACCTTTTTACTGGCTGCAGTGCTAGTAGGACCTTATGCTGATCTGGTATCTTTGTGAGGCAAAAAGCAGTGTAGAAAGAACAAGGTGTCACACTTGTTCCTGTAGGAGCTTCTCATCTAATCAAGGGAGAGAATGACCATTTCTTAAACTTAATGTCTTCCTCATATTGTATTTTTTTCGTAGGTTTCCAATGATACACAGCCTATTTGACAGTCATATCATAATAGTATAGGATAACTATATTTCACATTTTCTTTTATGCAGGGTAGTCCTGGTTTGCCAGGAGATACTGGTCCAAAGGGTGATATCGGACCTCCAGGAGTTCCAGGTGTTCCAGGTGAGGAGAAAACTTACCATACTCCTGAAAAGTATGCAAAAATGTCTCTTTCGTATCCTCCCTCTCTCAAAAGAGATGCTCAAAGAATGTTGACTCTATGTTGCAAATTACTGGACAGGATACTGAAAGCTGCATCAAAAAGCATACAAGAGCACTGAGATTTTTCTCAAGGTTTTTTGCCTTTTGCCTTTTCTTGCTTTGCAAATGTTAAATGTGCACTACCTTTAAAAGATGGGTGTAAAATCAGTTGTTACATACTACCATAAGAATCTTCAAGATTTTCTTGAGAATTGAGGAGGCAAATGTTGTAACTATATGTGAGGAAATGGGCTCTGTGTGTCTCCCTTGTTGATTATATTGCTGCTACTGTCACCATCATGTACATGAAAACACCATATGTATAAAAAAATACAGTTATTAATAGAAAAAACATAATGCTTTTAATCTAGAGAATGATATTATTAAAGTAAGAGAAATTTGAAGAGAAGTAAGAGAGAAAATAAGAGAACTTTATTTTCAGTCAACATTTCTTTGGTGACTTAGCCCTTAGTTGTTTGTATCATGTTCCTGCAAACAGTTAAAAAGTACTTGTGCAAATAAAGTCATGTCCTTTTCAGGATCATGGTGTCGTGCATGATTATTCCACACATATCCTTCCAAATCAAGAAATTACTGAATTTTCATGCAAATATTTCCTTTGACTTCAGGTCCAAAAGGAACTCCTGGCTTCCCAGGCCTTAAGGGTGAGCGAGGTGACCAAGGTCTTCCTGGATCTAAAGGTATAATATAAAGACTTACTTTTTTTCTTTCCCAGATGTTTTTGGCAAAATGGTTATTTGTGATTAATTTGTGGTTATTTGTGACTAATCAATGGATAATTTCATCACCCTTTTGTTCTGTGTAAAAACGCAGAATATGAAATCGGGTATCATGTATCAGCATCTGAATGGTCAGATTAGCATCACAGAATGGTTTGGGTTTGAAGGGACCTTAAAAATCATCTAGTTTCAATCTGCCTGCCATGGGCAGGGACATCTTTCACTAGACCAGGTTGCTCAGAGCACCATCCAGCCTGGCCTTGAGTGCTTCCAGGGATAGAGCTTCTGTAGCTTCTCTGGGCAACCTCTGTTCCTGTACCTCACCACCCTCACAGTAAAAAGTTGTCCTCCTTAAGTCCAGTCTAAATTTACACTCTTTCTGTAAACACTTCTTTCTTTCACACTGTTGCCCCTTGTCCTGTCACTCCAGACCCTGGTAAAAAATCTTTCTCAGTCTTTCTTATGAGCCCCTTTTATATATTGAAAGGCCTCAGTGAGGTCTTCCCTGGGCTTTCTCTTCTCCAGACCGAACAAGCCCAGCTCTCTCAGCCTGTCTTTGTAGATCTGTTCCACCCCTCTGATCATTTTCATGGCCCTCCTCTGGACCTGCTCAAACAGGTACATGTCTGTCTTGTACAAGGGACCCCAGAGCTGCATATAATATTCCAGGTGGGCTCTTATGAGAACAGAGCAGAGGGGGAGAATTCCTGGCCACACTTCTTTTCATGTAGTCCAGTATTGGCTTTCTGGGCTGCCAGCAGACATTGCTGACTCATCTCATTTTTCACCTACCTGTGTTTCCCAAGTCCTTCTCTACAGGGCTATTTTCAATCCCTTCATCCCCCAGTCTGTACTGATATTGTGGATTGCTCTGACCCATGTGTAAGACCTTGCACTTGGCCTTGTTGAATTTCATGAGGTTCCCATTGGCCCACTTGTCATGCATGTCAGGGTCCTCTGGATCGCATCCCTTCCTTCCAGCATATTGACTACACAACTCAGCTTGGGGCCATTTGCAAACTTGCTGAGACAACTCCATGCAACCTAAGATCTGGACAGCTATTTCAGCCCATGAGAGGTCTGTTTGGCTGGAGATACCAGCATGGATAGGCTTCCGTTTGGGAAGCTTTGCAGTTTAATTCACATGTAAAGTTTAGGACACATTGACATGTCGTGGCTATCTGTGAGAGGCGTCAGTCTCTGACTGCATAAATGGCAATACAAGGTAACGTTTTTTTGCTTTTTTTTTATTGTGCAATACTAAATATGTGCTGATTTTCTCTGTTGATTTCCACAGGTTTACAAGGCCCACCAGGCCCACCAGGTCCTTTTCAGCTTATTAAAGGGGATCCTGGCTTACCTGGCCCTGTAGGACCAGTTGGTCTCAAGGGATTCCCAGGACTTCCAGGTCCCAAAGGACAGCAAGGTGAGAGTTTCTAATTTGCCAAGAGAAATACTTTTAAGTAATGTTAAAATAGACCAAAGGTAGGTTAGATACTACAAGATTTTTGGTATAATATTATCCAATTTTCGTAAGACACTTAAATTGTGTCGATGATGAGGAAGAGAGTCCTTTCTGAAGCTCATCCAAAACAAATGCCTTCCTGGTGATTTTTTATAGGCCCTCACTCTGCAGTCATCACATCAGTATCTGAGATCAGCAGTAAGCAGAATGAGTTGCAACACTCTGTTCATCCTTTGCCCAAAAAGTATTTCTTAGGGTATCTTCTATCATTAGTCTTGAATCCAAACTTAATTACCGTGTGTCTCTGGGAGAAGACAAGCATGAGGAAAAGTGCTTGATCCTGGAGTGAAAAGTGCTTCTTGAGGAAGCTTGTTCCATAGACCTAGATTTCTTCTTTTAGTCCAGATACTGCAATTTTTATGAAGAGTAGGTGAACTGCAAAAATGAAACACATTAGAAAATAGGAGAATGGAGGAAAGGGTAGGACAAATGAAATGCTGGCACAAGGACACATGTCTTTCAGAATGATGGCACATGGAGAGTGGGAGCTCAGGAGTGTTGAGATTCTAAGGGAAAGCTTTTTTCCTGAATGATTTATGTTAAGTTGATGGGGAATTACAGTGAATATAATGAATATCTTCTTCCTAGTTAATATAGTAGATATGAATGTTTTCTCTTGAAGGTGGGGATACAGCTCTGCAACTGCTGTCCTTTAGGAAATAGCTATGAAATAGTCTCAGTGATTGAATGCAGCATGGGTTTGCTTGTACGGGATCCACTGCTCTTCACTAGTAGTCAGTTCAATACATAAACACGTGTCCTGGGGTTTTGCTTTTTGGGTGATCAGGAAAAGGAAAACTGTGAGCATCTAAAGCTTCTGATGAGTCACAGAAATGTTACTATAGTGCTGATGGTATTGACTTTCTTTTCTCGAAGTCAGATTTGCTGAGTTTATGTAGGATTCATAGCATCCCTAAAAATCGATAAAGGGAAGACATAAAATATGTCTGAAAACTTGTTTGGGAAGAAGCTAAGAGAATACTCATTTTCTCACTGTTCATGACCTTACTTTTTTATGGTCTATTTTTGATTGAGTCATATGATAAGCAGAGAGAGGAGATTGGTGCCCTTTGTTTTCATATTCCAGGCGAATACTAGTTATTTTAGAAGCATGCTCTCTCCTTATTTCTCTGTTCTTCTCTACTATATAATCACTTTGCTTGCAGTAACCCTCATATGTGCTCTAGATATGGAACTGTATGCACTGAATCTGCATGAGTTTAGTTTATGCTGAGGCATACCTGTGCTGTACTGTATTAAAAGCCAAAAAGTCAGAACTAGCATGAAATAATATCCAGTAATAATTATTCCTTGTTTTTCAACAGGGGTGACAGGACCTTCAGGTGTACCTGGACCACCTGGTAGTCCAGGGTTTGATGGTCAACCTGGGCAGAAAGGAGAAATTGGTCCTTATGGTCCCCCAGGTAAGTCCATGTGTTCTTTGAAGACTTAATTCCTTCATGGAAAAATAACATATGATATTAGGTGTGAGTGTATCTAATTTCACTTCCTTAGTTATGTAGGGAGAGTACTGCTGTCTGCAGAAATAAAAGGAGCCTCTCTGTATTGTAGGGCCCAGAGGATTCACTGGCCCGCCTGGCCCTGACGGCTTGCCTGGGGCTATGGGCCCTCCAGGGGCACCATCTGTTGCCCATGGCTTCCTTGTTACCAGACACAGTCAAACCATAGAAGAACCATCATGTCCATTTGGAACAAGGCTGATTTACCACGGCTACTCCTTGCTTTATGTACAAGGCAATGAAAGAGCACATGGCCAAGATCTGGGTAAGTAGAGACCAAATTGGAATTCAGTTAGAATTCATTACAAACCAAATATTTCTCTCATTTGTAGAACTGTATTGAGCAAATCTGTGTAATTGCTCCGGCCCAGGCCTAGGCATCCTAGAACAAGGAAGATGTAGCTATACCACAGTAAATACAACACCTAGTTACTGAGATGGCTAGTGGGGTCTGGACAGTCTGATGGAACTGGGTTTGCTTAGCCTTAACAGATATTTATGAGGAGGCCTTTATTGCAGTCTACAGCTGTCTACAGGGAGGGTAGAGAGAATGGAGTCCCTTCTCATAGGCTCTTAGTGGTAGAAGAAGCAATGGACACAAGTATGAGAAACATTTCAGTGAAACATAAATAAAAGCTTTTCTATCATGCTGATGGTCAACCATTGGAACAGACCCCCAGAGAGGTGGTTGAATTTCTTGTCTTTGGAGATCCTCAAAACTCAACTAAACCTAGACCTAAGAAACCAGATCTAACTGGCAGGGCAGTAGGATAGATGACCCCTAGAGGTCTATTCCAACCTAATGTATTCCATAATTCTACAGGCAAGACTGGACTACTCCTTGCCTTGTCCTGTTCCTTCCTCATGAAGCTAAGAGAATTCACTTCCTCTGAGAGAACTGGCCTCTCCAGAGGAAGTGTTCTCTGCCTTTTTAGCTGCTCCTGGAAGTAATTGTTAGGCAGTTGGCAGTGGTTTAACAAAACTGTGTTAAGAAATAACCTTTCACTTAACATTTCAGGCACAGCAGGAAGCTGTCTTCGTAAATTTAGTACCATGCCTTTCTTATTCTGCAATATCAACAACGTCTGTAATTTTGCATCAAGGAATGACTACTCCTACTGGCTGTCTACTCCTGAACCCATGCCAATGAACATGGCTCCTATCACTGGTGATAATATCAGACCATTCATCAGCAGGTGTGGTTTCAGTTCTGCTGTATTTGTGAAGTGAAAAAGCCTGTGGAAAGAGCGTAGGGTACTTTATTTTTCTGGATAAGGCTCTTAATCTGTATTTTTATTTCCTGCCTTTAAATTTAAAGTTTGAATTCTTTTGATGAAATGTTTCAAAGTGTGCATGTTTTCAGTTTAGACTTCGATAAAAAATAAATCCATTTTGGGAGAAACCCAAACAAATAGAATAGTCTATTTTGAGTATAATTGAAATGAAAAGATTTACTTTGAAATGCTGTCTTGCAAAAGCTATGCTGTACTTTGAAGGAAGAAAAGTTTTGCATTTTTTCACAATTCTTGTCCAAAACACTTCTGGTTTTTGACTAGCCATAGCTAGAAGCTTTTTAGGGCTCAGTTTCCTTTTGTTTGAAAATGGTAGCATTTTTATCATACAGTAGACTGCCAGGCTTCTTCCATTGTTTTAGACATTCTGCTTGAATACAACCATTATTGTCTGAATTAAAGGAAACAATTGCAAAATCAGTCATCTATTTTTCAATAATTCCAGATTAGCAGCTGGCATAAAGAATGGTGCTTATATCAGAGACATAACTGTTCTGCATCAATGCAACATGTTGAACTTTTGGTCCATTTTAAATTTTAAGGCCACTAGAAAAACTCTCCTGGCATAATATGTCCAGTGCTGAGCAAAAGTGTGGCAAATTGCCCAACTGTTAGATATCAATCTGACAAGGGAAACTTTGATTTATGGCTTAAGTGATAATCATTAGATATAGGCATTACTGTCCTTTCTGTCATTGCTTCCAATCTGTATCAGCTCTTGCTGATCCCTCTTCCAGCCATATTCAATGAATGGGAGTGGAGATTGCTGGTAATGATTTCTCAGGTACATCCAAGAGAAAGGACAATCCAAATCATCAGTAGGTTGTGGTATGAACATCTTGGATGTTCAAAAAGCTCTATGGCTCTGCTGCAAAGCATTTGATATTTATTTGGCATAGTGGAATCCATCTTGTATCTGCAGTTGTACTCTGTATTCTTACTTTTGGTTTAGTACCAGAGAAGTTGGTATATCTTGAAAATGAATGGGCAGATTGAAGACAAGATTCTTGAGAGACACTATAGCTTTTGTTGGTCTTAAATTTTTGGTTGTTCATTGCATGTGAATGGAAGGGGCTTGACTTTCAGAAAAATTCAAATTACCAACTTCCGAAATTCATATTCTTTTTATGCCATCCCATATCATGCCCCCAAAATGGCCTTTAACAATCACGTTTGAAACTCTTGCCAAAGTAGGTACTAACCAACACTTTGCCTTATCTCATGCCTACGGAGTAGTTTTTGCACCATAAAAATGCGTAAGTGTGTATATGTATGTACATATGTGTATGTGTGCATGTATGCTTATGTGTTTTTCTCCTTTTAGTCATAGCAATGAGTGAAATAGTTTTAATATTCATTCTAGAAAACTAGCGAAGAATCTGAAAGACTCTTCTTTCAATTTATTTTATTAGTTGATGCTTTTTAACCAACAGTTTTCCTTGTCCGAAAGTTGAAAATGTGTAGAAGTGTCACTTGATGCCTTGAGTCATAGGACTTTTTTTCAAGTAAGGCCTTCTACTGAAATACCAGAAATCTCTTGAAGCAAAGCAGAGCTCCAAGAATAGAGGCAGCTTTACATTCCTTCTTTTAACTTACTCTTTCATTGATGTGTTTCTTAAAATAACTATCCTGCTTCTGCACTAAAGATGAAGGCAGTAGGTATGAAAGCAGGCTTCACAAGGCAGAAATAGAAGGCTTTCATTCTGAATTCCTTTGCTTCTCTGCATTTTCCAGAATCCAACTTAATCCATTTTGCACGTGATTCTTTTCCCTGCTCTGATAACAGGAATCAGACTGTTTAGTTTTGAATAATTTTCATAATTTCTAACTGCAGCAGCCAGTTGAGTTGTACAAGAAAAAACAGATTATATCTACCAGATTCCTTATTATCAGCCCCCATATTAAAATTCCAGCCCGGCTCATGGGTTTTTTATGATTCTCCTGTGAAGGCATGATTGGTCATTGGATTATTCAGTAACCTAGCAGTTCTGAGACATGAGGAATTTATCTAAAGTAAAAGAACTGGTGCTGCATGCCTTTCTGAAGAATTGCTTTGAAGTTTATTGTTCAAGTTCCTTTGCTAGAAATCTCTTACTGGAGATACAGACCACAAATGTAAATAAAAAACACTTTCAAGGAAAATCCATGGGAAAGAGTCTGCATTAGATTAGATTAGCAGTGATTGCCTTTGTAAGACATTTTCCAGAGGGATGGCTTTTTCTCTGGAAGTCAGAGCTAAGTTTAGGATGATGAATTGCTGTTACTTGTTTCTGATCACAGTAGACCACTTTTAAGTGATACTTGCTGAGTTATAGTGTTTGGCTGTTTGCCTCCCATGTTCATGACTTCAAGCACTTTTAGAAACTTCAGTACAAATGGGACAAGAAAAAGAAAAATACGTGTAAATATTCAGATAAGAAGTCTCTTGTTCTTTTCTAATAGGAAAGCTAATAGGAATAAGACTTCGTAGTTGAACTGTCTCTAAATAAGGGAGAAATTAGAAGTTTACAAAATATATTAGACATTAACAAAAAAGAAAAAAGAACCAGTTGGCTGTTTTTCTAAACGAAACATTGTGATTTTCCTTTGGTTTTGAACATGACAACATTTTCTATTTCAAGATTACATAAAGAAAGTAGCTTCTGAATAAAGAAGTATTAATCCTTAAGTGCACGCAGCTCATTCATGTCTTGCTCCTTCCAGATGCTCTGTGTGTGAAGCTCCTGCTATGGTAATAGCTGTTCACAGTCAAACAATTCAAATACCACCATGTCCTGAAGGCTGGAGTTCACTTTGGATTGGTTACTCCTTTGTCATGGTAAGTGCACTGAGATGTACTCTGAGCTAAGGAAAGCATTTGCTTCAGGATTTTGATCTACTGAAAGTTAATATCTGACTCTGTCACTTCAGGTTTTAGGAGGGCATTAGACTTCCATCCTTTGTAGTGACTTCAAAAACAATCTGATCATTTTCTCAGGCAAGGCCTGGGCATGGTCTGAGACACAGTGTGGATCCAGAGCTGTTAGCACTTGGCAATGGGAGAGAGGCCACTGTGATGTGGGGTGGGAATGGGGTTAAGCTATTCAGATAAAAGCTATGCCAGACCTTGTGCCTTCTGGGCCAAGAGCTGGCCCTGGTATGTTGCTTACATGGAGATGGCTTGGGTCCTGCTGTCTGTCCTGAAGCACTTCTGTGCATACAGCTGCCCCTGAAGTTGATGTTGCTGATGTGTCATGCTGCTGTTAAGTGAGAGGACCCAGTGCCATCTCTGGAGCCTTCAGCTCCACCTTCTTGTTCCTCCTTGAGCTGATGGACAGAACAGAGTACAAGGAGAGAAGTGTGAAGATATATTTGTGTGAGAGAGTTCGTGGAAGCTGTAGCAGAAGAAGTGAAGCTCTGACCAATGCTTTTGCATTTTCCTAGCACACCAGTGCTGGTGCGGAGGGCTCTGGCCAGGCCCTGGCGTCCCCTGGTTCCTGCCTAGAGGAGTTTCGCAGCGCTCCCTTCATTGAATGCCATGGCCGGGGCACCTGCAATTATTATGCAAATGCTTACAGCTTCTGGCTTGCCACTATAGAAAGGAATGAGATGTTCAAGTAAGTTCATGGTTTATTTATCACTCTTTGAGACTCAGTTGAGCCTTATCCCTGAATAAAAGAAGTATTTTTGGAATGTAATACAGGTTCAAGTATTGGCTGTCCACCAGCACAGTTAGTGTATGTAGTTAATTATTTTCGTAACAGAAAGAAGAAAAATGAGTAGCTTTTGGGGGAATTAATGAATGTATCATCAGTTAGTTTCGTACAGTGTATTTTGCTTTTGAGAATAATCTAACAATGTTCACAATTCCACTATGTTTTTGATTGTATTCACCAAGTGGTAACTGGGATAGGCTAATATAATGATTGAAATTAGATTAGAATATTTCCTGTAATGGATGTTAACATATAATAGAACCACTTGCAATTAGTACAGGTGTTAAACTAAGTGAGTTGAACAATTATTTACCTTTCCCTAATGTTAGAGGAAGTATGTTTGAGTAAAATGCAGCCAGTGGTAGTAGGCTTTGTTCTGGTCTCCTGCACATAATTATTTTTCAACACAGGCTAATTTGCTCTATGTGAATGTCATTAAATATGTTAGCATATAGATCAGTTTCCATGTGTGCATAGCTTAACTGGTCAGCAGACATTCCTCTGGAGTGCAGGCAAGCACCCTCTTCCACCACAGTCCTGACTGCTGCTCCTGTTACCCTTCATCTCTTCATGTCTTCTAGATCTGTGAATGCTGCCTTGCCTATCTCAGAACGAAGCAGGTTGTTTAGCCAGTTTTCACTGTTTGTTTATCAGATAGTTGTCAATGGATTAGGTAGAAAAATTGAGCCCTGGGACTGAGTATCACTGGGGCTTTGATAATCTCATCGACCAGAAAAACTACTGCCAAAACCACCTCACCACTGGAGTAAGCCCTGGATCCCTGGGAAAGAGGAAAGCTGGTCAGAAGAAAATTTAGAGTGAGCACTACAGTTGTTTCCATTCCTTGAGTCCTACCCAGAGGCCTCTCAACTTCACACCCTTTTCTGGCTACAAACTATGTCTCAGATTAATAAATAATCCCAGATCAGGGGACCTGCCCTGCTATCATAAATCACAAATACTCCTCAATTTCCTGTGAACTCATGATCTTTTTTAATGAAAAGCATCAAATGCAAGCACACTTTTGTCTGAAAATTACTTATTTCTAGTTGCTAGAAGTAATTCCTTATGATAGGTTAGAGACTAAAGGCTTTGGTTTGTGTTCCTATATGACATCACATGATTTCCTTTGCCACCTTTTCTTTTGTCTTTAAAGTCACAAGAGTTAGCAGAAACTCATGAACAGTCAAATTTCAGCTTCTTTGCCCAATTTTATTTTATTACCCAAATTCTAGATTGTTTTCAAACTGCTGCTTTAACAGATAGTGTTCTAGGTTAAGGAAGTGTCTGCCGTGTGAAAGAACTGAATTCTTCAGTAACTGTAAGTGTGCGATGTTTAAAACTAATCTTACGATAGTTTATGACCAATCTTGGAAGTGATTACACACTGGAGAACTTAGAAACACCTTCTTGATTCAGCACAGGCTGGAAGAGAGACTTGCATTCAAAGCTGGCGTTGTCAGTTATAAACCTGAAAAGTGTCTGTTTGTTTCAACATTGTTAACGGGTCTTTTCATTTCTTTCTTTTCAATAGGAAACCGACTCCCTCAACTTTGAAAGCAGGGGATCTACGCTCGAATGTTAGCCGTTGTCAAGTCTGTATGAGACAAACATAATGACTTTTGAATTTCAACTAATTTCACACAATATGGTGCTATTCGTTTAACAGCAATGAAGCCTAGACATATATCATATGTACCTCATTGTTGTCCAATATGAAAACAGTAAAGTGCCTTTTAGGAACTTGCATAACTAACACACACTGCTTTACTGGCCCTGTCCTTGCTAAAGAAGAAAAGAGACAACAAAGATAAGCTTCAAATGTTGACATGCCAAATGGCACTTTTGATCAAAGTATATGTATTTTTTATATAAATGCAATGCACTGATAGAATGAAAAGTCAGCATTTATTCAGAAAAAAAATGCAAAGGTGCTAGGAGGTATGCAGTTCTGCCTTATACTGTTTGACCCCCCTTTCTCATTCTTGTATTATATATTTAGATTCATTTTTCTTCCCCAGATAAGTTTGTTACCATTATCTAGGTGTCTTAAAATCCCGGACTCTTGGGTATGTACTTATTGTTCTTGTACAAAGAAATACTAATGTAAAAAAGAGATTTGGGATTACAGACTGTGGTTAAGCAACATGTAACCATCTTTTCACAACATAGAGTGCCATCCTGCAAACCTTTGCTTCTGTTTGTAGCCTTTAGTGCTGTCAGTTTTAATGGGTCTACATCTGGAAGAGATTGCCAAATTGGCTTCACAAATAGGCAAGTAAGTGTTTCTGCTATGTTGGTACTACGCAGCTTCTGTGTGCAGTAGAACAAACTTTCCTGTGGAATAAAGAATGATCCAGCAATGGTCAAGAAAAAATATATATATAAATATTTTAGTAATTTATATAGATATCAACCATTAGGCAAATCAAGCTCTGAGTTTATCATTTCAAAAAGAAGCTTACAAAATTTTTCTTCTTTTCAGTGTCATGAATTAGGTGTTAAATGCCAAAATATGATGTGAAATGTTCGTTTTACATAGGCCATTTCAACGCTGAAGTTGCAGAGACTGAACCCAGGTCAATAGCTATTTGTGTTTATAATAGTAAATCCTGCTTTGAGCTTATAGTCTTTATTCTGTATTTAATATTTTTCAGGGTTTTAAACACTACTCACACACTGAATGACTTGATTTTGAAAAGTATAAGGCCTTAATTTTGTTAATATTGTGCCAAAAAATTCTTCAAAGTGGCCTCAGAAATATTTCTAAAGAATTTCTATGCAATGATACCATTGTTTGAGCACGTCTGTGTCCAAAAATGTTTTATGGACTATTACCATGCAAATACCAAAAGATTTTTTGCAAATGCCAAGGCCTTTGTGTAATTTCTTACATGTGTATTTCTTAAAAATTCAAGTTTGTAATAAAACTATTTGTGTAAAAAAAAAAAAAAAAGAAGAAAGGAAGATATTTTTACTAATTTGTTATAAGCATTCATTTACAGCAATGAATTAATTTTTAATAAGCCACCAATAAATGCACAAGCTTGATGCAATCCTAGATGATTTTTGTTTTGCACATCTTGCAGATGTACAAAGCATCTTCTAAAGGGGGAAACAGGGCGCTGTACTGACACCTCTGTTGTTATCTTGTAAAAAATGAAACTGATAGATGAAACATGAGAAACATCTATCACTGAAATATGTTTGGTATGAACACATTACAAAAATCTGCGAACTTCATCTCAGCTCATGGGAATCAATCAAGTTATGCACATTTTTCACTTCTCCTTTGAGTTTTTCGAGCACAAACAGAACTGAATTATACAGGATAAAAATTAAAATATCTCATATAATTTTGCTTGTAAGTGGGCAAGGTGAATATTGGCTCTGGTTGAAGAGGAAATGGGCCATGCTATTGTTTTCCTTGGCAAAAGCATGTAATTTGCTAAAGTTTCATGTTGTTTTCCCAAATTTGTGAAGACACCATGGCTGCTGCTGCTGCTGTTCTGAACTTGGCTTTCACTTAAAATCCTTCAGGACATTCTCTGATCAAATGGCTGAAGGCCCCTGGATAGAAATTGGCCATTTCGTGTAGCAATGATTCTTAACTCTGATGGAAGTTCTGACACTTGATAATTTTATTTATAAAGGACGAGTCCTCATGAAAGTTCCTTGCTAGTCTATAAAATAAAACAGTCTGATTATGCCTGAGTAGCCTCATGCAGGGTTTTCGCAAAGGACACTTGATATCCAGAAGAAGAGAAGACTATAAGGTGATTCCTCGTGGCATCTAGGAAAAATTACGCAAATATTCATTCCTCACTGACTCAGAGCATCCAAACTGCTGCTCACACTCTACAGCTTATCTCCTGGTCAGCTAGGGATTTAATTTGCTATGGTCAAATTGTCTTAGAACTGCCAGACAGTTGAGTTTATAAAGTCCTTCATGTATGTTTAAATCAGCTGGGTATGTATGAACCCTTGTCTTCTCAATTGGGAGCATTTGGAAGCAAGGTCCTTAGAAAATTTTTGACAGCTGCTTGAACTGTAGTTTGATGTCTTCCTTATCTAATAGGAATTATTTATTCCAAAACCTCCAGCTCATATAATGACCTAAACCATTCGCATGCTGAAGATGCTATTTCTTCTTGAATCAGTCACTAAACTTTTTGGTGCTTATTGAATATCAGTCAGATCTCCTGAAAATGTGTGAACGCTAGATTTTGATGCCCTGGGTGAGGAAGAGCCCATGCGAAACACTGCCTTGCTTTCAAAAACCTCTTAAGTACCCCATATTCAGGCATTTATGGCCAGTAATGTGGCTACAATGAAGTTCATTGTGTGAACAGGCAACTGCAGACACATCAGTTATTCAAATCATCTTGCAGAAGCTTCTATTTCAGGAGAAAATTTTTGAGTGCAGTACTTGAAGAGTCGCTGTCATGATCCAAATAAATACATTTCTAAAACAGCAGGTGGTGCCCTTGCTCTCTTTGTGGTAACATTGGGACGGACAACTTTACACTAACAAATACCTTGGTCTCAGTCTACTAACATGACCCTATTGACTATATGACTATTTTCTCCTGTCACCATCTCTATTTTGACATGTTCTAGTCACCAGCAGTTTACCTTTTGAAATAGGAATGGATCAGTTTTCAGTCAAAAAAATTTCTATACGTACTGCAAAATAAAAACAGAATATAATTAAATGATCCAATATATATTTTGAAACAAATGATCTCAGCCTGTGTGTCTTTTCTGATAAATGTACATTCAGTTTATATCTCTTATCCATTTTATAGTGGTAACTTCCTTGATGAAATACACTTTTTTCTATGTAACAGGACTCCTGAGAACAATATCCCTATACTAGGCTCCCAGAAAAGTGATCGTATTTTCATGACTGAAATTGTAAAGCTGCATGACTTTTTGAGAATTCCTTTCCTATCTTCCTTATTTTACAAATTTAGAATAATCTGCACTAACTACATGAGGTGAAACACAAACACGGGGCCAGGCTTGTGGATCTCAGAGCACTAGCTAAATAGAAAATACAGCACCTGGCACAAAGAAAGATTGCTGACTAGTTGAAATGGCAGCTATCTCAGTATCTGCCTGTATCTCTGTCCCTTACTCTCTAAAGGTGGTTGGCCATGCCTGCACTGGGACTTCTGGAAGGAGATTGGCAGCATTTTTTCAGAGGTTGCAGTGGAGCTTATCTCTGGTGGTCACGTCGTGGCAGCGATGTGCTGCCCACTGCATTTCCACCTCTTTGTATAGAAATTATCTTTCTTATGATCTTCACATTCTCATTTAGATAACAGTGAGAACGTGAGAGACTAGGGTGGATCTTTAAATGCATATTTCGAGCTCAGACAAATGCTGAGGCCAGTGATGGATGGTCTGGGATAGAATTAATCATTATTAAGAAGAGAAGTATCCAGTGGCTACATGGAAGTAGCCTGTCTGTTTCAGAGGTAAAATGGTAGAGAGAAGGAAATAATTCCACTCATCCATTAGTTACAGTATAGTATGAAATGGATAATAATTGTGAATTTGTAGTATTGAGGATGTCTCTACAGCATAATTATAAACAAAAAATAATACACAAACTTACTTTTAGCACTAACAGCTAAAAAAGAAGTGCATGTTCTTTGTGAAAGATGTACTAACAAAACAACCTCAAAAAAAATTTCCTGGAAGTATAATCTTTAAACCATTCTCTTTCTTCAGAATGTCAGAGGAAAGTCCTTCCAAAAAATGCAGAGGGGAGCGCATGGGTTTTGGCTATTTCTCTCTGGCAAATAATAAGCTTGTTGTGTTGCTTGAGGTGTTAATACCTGTGGGAGGATAAATCACTACTACTTCTCATGAACACGGGAATGCTTCTGTTGTAAGATATTTTAGTCAGGCTTACTGACACCACCTTCTCTCATCAGCTCCCACTGTAAGAGGATGATACTCAGAGCTGAATATTCTTACTTTTCAATGTTGATTTTTAAAGGTACATTCATTCCCAGCTTTTTATTGTCTTCAAACCAGAGAACAGACTATAAACATTCAAAAGATATAAAAATGTCTGAATCTTTTACATATGTTAGAGAACTGCCTTTTTTTTCCCTCTGGCTATATGCAGTCAGCTATGTTTATTATAATTGGTGTGCAGAGGACAGAAGACTTGACAGGGTGAAAGTTATAGATGGAACATGATCATTTGATGCTCTGTCAACTCCTGTCTAGCCTAAGAAAACATGTTAGATTTCATGCAGAATTGTGGCAGGATTCATTTGTCATCTCAACCCCATGGAGTACAACTTACACTGTAGTAAATAAACATGTAAAATGGCTTGGGTAGGGGAGAAAGTCCTTGTAAAACAGTCTAAAGATCATTGATCAAACCTTTTTGTTATGCTTAGTGCACAGCTTTTAGACCAGTGTAACCCATGGTGTTTTTGCTAGAACGTACCTCTCAGTCTTACACCAGAGCGCTCATTTCTCACCATTGGTTCCTGGAAGAGGTTCAAAGTGAAGAGTGCGAGAACATGCCCGGTGTTACTTTCTGCCAAAGCTTTTGTTATCTTTGTGGGCATAGTAGCTGGCAGTGGAAGATGTTCTCGTCTTCCTATTTCCTCTAAATAATTATAGTGGCATTTTTTCCAGCCTAATTTTGGACATGAACCTGTTTGAGAGATGTGATCAAAGTGTCAACAAAATCATAGGGACTTGAAGTGCAGTCACATGAATCCCATGTCAAGAATTGCTTCTGTGTACCACTTTCAATAATGTATCTGGGAATCCCCACAGAAACACTGCGTCCCAGGGCAGTCTCAGCACGCATTGTTTTATAGTTACATTGAGATCCGCCTCCTGCTTCCCTGGCCTGGATGTGTTGCAGTGTCTGTGGGAACTCGGAGAAGGTGAGTACCAGACAGAAGTGAATGAAGACTCCTGGTAGCTCAACATCTACAAACAAAATTGCTGTTTGCTCTCACTTCCACGCAGACTGACTACAACTTTTGCACGGATTTTTTTTTTTTTACTGCTTTTGATCAGTTGGGAACAGTCAACTGTCTCTGTTCAAAGCTAATACTATCCAGGCCTTTTGGCATTGTCTCTGAACTGAGGAAAGGACCTAGCCCAGGGCAATGAAAGATACACCCTGTCTTATTCTCAGCCTTTCTTTTCCCAATAAGAAAACCACATAGTAAAAAAAAGAAGTTCTGGTGTTCAAAAAAAAAACCACAAAGAAACCCCCACAGCATTTCTCCTTCTCCTCTCTTCAAAGGCAAATCTTACTTCAGGGGAAGATGATGACCTCTTTAAAATGGGAAGGAAAAAATTGGGAATGGAAATTTGAGAAATTATTGCCTAGATTGTATACTCACATTATAACAACAGCTACTCACAGTAAGAAAGACAATATCTGAAATGCTACAATCACCTACAGTTATGTGAGAATTTGAGGGATTTCCTGTAGAGATCAGGATTTCTTAACAGGAAAGCTGCAGAAGTTGTGAAGGCTGAATTGAAAAAAATAGTCTTCCGAACACAACCGTATAAATCTGAAATAAAAGATTGTATTAAGATTGCAAAGGTTACTGGGATTGCTAGTGGTGCAAACCAGAAGCATATATCCTAGAGGATGTCACTGCAACTTAGGAATCACAGGCACAAACAACTGGAGAATAATTGGGAATCTGCTCAGATGAGGTGCTTTGGAGCCCCTGCAAAGTGGTACTTTACAGCTACTTGCTTTTTTGGAGAACTGACGTAAAAAATTGAGTAGGTCCTACTTGTCAAAGGGCAAGGTTGTCTTGAGAGGACATTTGTGAAGAGGATCTGAAAGCAACAGCCAAGTGTGTGAACTACCTCTATGAAAATTAAGGCTTTTCCATGTAGCCTTGGTACCAAAGCAGTTTTTGGGTATTTTCTGTCCTCTCCTACTGTAATCAGAGAAATCTTGCCAACACAGGTATATTAATAACTTTTTTCAAGAAGTAGTTTTCTTCCCAGAAACACACAGTAGAGAGGAAATTTTTAAAGTTTTTCTCTTCTATCAAGAAAATTGCAGAGAATCACAGAGAGAGAGAGAGAGGAAAAAAAAATTGTAGTTGTTTGTTTGCTCTTGCAAGGCACTGAACATGACCCCTCAGGAATGTGTAGGAGAGGAAATGAAAAGCAGACGTGGGAAGCTGAAAAAGCAGCGCTTCTCCTCTATCATTAAGTATATAATAAGGTAGATTACATCAGTTGTTGTCCTAGTCTCCCTGGTGAACAGGTGTCATAGATACAGCAGTGTCTAATCAAATATTAACTCATCATGTGGCAGCAGTGGAGAGGGAATGTGTAAGATCATCTACCTCCTTTCACATGTGGCCAAGTCTTCCATGGGGCACCAAGGTTCAGCAAAGGACATTCTTATCATTCCTATGGGTTCTTATGAATCTAATTTTACATAGTTGCATAGACTTGTGACAACTGATTTCTTTCTGCTTCCTGAACAAAAACACGTTAGATACTAACATATGAATGTCACGAACTCAGACAAAAGTCGTGTTTATGTACACTGTTATACAATGAACCCACAGGAGCTTAGTACTTACTGTCTTCAACCTTTACGTACAATAAACTGATATACAAGATTTTTGTTTCATATATTTCTAAGTTGTTTACAATTACAAATAAATGCCCTTGCTCCCGTGAAAGTGAGATGACTTGCCATCAGTTAGAAAGGAAGTCAGCCCTAAACTCCTGGACCAGGTCTGTCTCTGCTGGGTCATGGTCTGCCCAAAGTGTCTGGCACTCCTGAGTGGTGATGAAATACTTGTTTGGTTTTTGAGTACTCCATTGCACTTGCTAGACTTTTTAATTTATACAACTTTACATAGACTCTAAAGCATTGCAGTGGTTTTAAAAGGACAGTTGAATCAGCTTTGTGGGTACTGTACATAAGATGTTGAATAACCTGAGGAAAGGTGCCTGATTAGAGTCGCTTTCTGTCTTCTCAGTCACTTTCCTGAAGGAGGAAAAAAACAGTAACATTGTATTCAAAGCAGAGCCTCCAAATCAAACTAATGATAAGACAAGGTATTTTTCTGGGAAATATAGCTTATCACTTGGTCTCTTTTTCTTTGGGCTCCAGGAAGAGTCAGTATAAAAAGAGAAACAATCACTAGGAGAGGTCATTCTGCATAACCAGGTATCCTGACATACGGACTTTTACGAGTGTCCTCTTTGATCCATCCTAGCTGCCCTTCTTCCAAGATGAGAAGCCTAAAACTCCTTCACAGAGTTTCAAGGAGGGGATTAGAAACTCTTGCTATTTAATAGAGAAAGGACTTGGTAAACTGGATGTAAATTGACCTTAAAAAAATCAGCCAGGGGAGTCCTTTACTACCATCAAAAAAGGGAGATTTGGAGCTATTTTTTCAATAAAAATGTAGGTACAAAAAATGTTAAGCGTTAAGGCCTGACAAATTTGCACAGCTAGTTGGTGAGACTGGGCTGGCAGGACTGGAGTACTAAAATGGTTCCAAGTACTAAGATGGTGGGGGGGTGGGGTGTAGAGTGAGCAGCTGCATGTTACTTAATTTCCACCTGGGCCTGAACCAGGACACCATCCCAAGCTATGCTATCACTTAATGAAAAGAAACGCACAGTTCTTGACCATATCTGCAGTTTCTTATTATCAGATCCTACCCTTCTATGTTCTGGTGAGACTCTTATTATGGATTATATATCTAAATATATACATTAAAATAATAAATATAATGCATAACACATTAAATCAACAGTAATTTTATATACATTTTACGTCTCAGGACTAAACCCATCATCTCTACTACTTGTCACAAACATTATTAAAATTCATCTGACACAAGCGTGAACCCAATCTGTAATAAGTAAGAAGGCTTGCTCAGTAGTTTTTAATTATTCAGTGAAGGTGGAAGATGTGCCAAGAGCTGGAGAGCTCTAGGTGCAAATCTGAGCTCTGGCTCAGCTCCACATTGAAGGGAGGTACAGGTGCAGACTGTTCGCTCTCCGACCTGTTTGCTTTTGGGAAGAAGCCCAGCAGGGAAAAAAAAAAAAGGAAAAAAAGAAAAAAAAGGCCAGACAATCTGGTCATGAGCTCCGGCCTGTTCATGGTGTGGGCAGTGTGTTAGGACTGATGATACATTGCGGGGTAAATTTGTTCTGTGGCTGGGATATGACCAAGGTCCTTGACTAAAAAACACAACACCTGCACTACCCTGCAAATACAGCTGGTGTTACCCTACTCTGCTCAAGTCAGTGTTAGTCCATGAGAACAGAGCTGGTGAGGCTTGAGCACCTTGTGATGTATTTTAAAAAAGGCGTTCAAAACAAGCACTGCTGGGCCACCTGTTGATGATAAAGTCTTGTCAATTTATTTGAGATTAACTGAGGATGTCTCCATGGGTTCTGTATTGTATCACCTTCAATATCTTTCAGATACCTTAATGTGACAGAGGCAGTGAAAGGAGGCAATCTTCCTGAACTCCCACTTCTGGAAAGGAGACCAATAAATGCTTGTCATCGGTTTCTATTAACATTGAATATTTTAGCAAGCACTTGCCATTTTAAGTATTGTGGGGAAAACAAAGTAGTCATCTGCCTCCTCTGGCAATTTTCATAGCTCATGAGACTAATAGTTTCTGTCAGGTAGCTGGAGAGCTTTTTCATTATGCACAGCTCACAGACTTTTTGCATTTGATACTGAAAGCACAGGCTCCAGCCTTATGCTACCAAGAACATGCTACATATTTTAATAACTTCCTAGAATCATTCACCTTTTGAAAGAGGCACAGCACTGTGCTGCAAAGCATAGAAAGAACAGCAGTGAGACTACAGGATTAATAATCTTTGTAGGATTTGGGTAGAAGTGTAATACTCTTATTAAAAGGCATTGAGATTAGGCTCTGGTATGATCTTGGTGGACTTGTGATCCTTACTTTTATGTCATCCTCAGCATGTGCTGTGAGTTGATCTAGATTTTAATTTTTTTTAAATAGCCATATTATTGGTGGGTCGTAGAGGACTTGTTACACAAGAAAAGAAACAGAATAGAAATAGTCTCTTGTTTTTGTAAGAAGTAAAGGCTCATTACAAACAGAGAGATTCTACTGCAATAAACGTGTACTGATGGGACAGGTTTAAGCACTTAATCCTTTTTCTGCTCCTGTTACAACAATTCCTAGAATATGGCAATGCTAACAGGATGTTTTTCATAGAGATTAAAAAGGATTATTCATTTTAGTGACTCATCTCTAGCCAGTCCATTGTTGAAAGCTCTGGTTGATTGTACAGCGTGTTTTCCTGATGAAATGAAAGCAAACTGAAGAGACCTGTTCATTTTCAGCCACCATCTATTCTGACCTTTGTTTGCTGTCTGTTATCAGTATAACGGTTAAAAATCCCAGCAAAGTCTAATTCTTTTCAGTGTGTCTCATGTGTTAGCCCAAACATCTGTCTCTCCCTGTCCTTTACCTCTACAGGCTACCACAACGTGTAGTGTCCACTCAGTTTTGTTTCAGAGTGATGTAACCTCTGTGTGTCAGTATTAGGGATGCACACTCATCTGGTCCTGCTTAGAAATTAATTCTGGGAAAAATAGGTCTGAGAAAATTTTCTGCAACAAAAGAAATTCTCTTTTGACAAGGTAAAATGTACAGCTGGGTGGAAGCACAAGAGCAAGTAAAATGCTCCACAAAAAAGATGCAAAAATATATTGTTTTTTTACAGAAAGTCAGGAATTGTTCTGCTGAGTAAGGCTCTCAACACTCATCTTCTTCTGCTATATATAAAGTCTGTCCCTTTTGTAAGGGCAAACGATAAACTCCTGGTTGAATTAATTTTGTGTCCTTTTAGTCTGATTCAAAAAGATTTAAACAGTGAGAACAAACAACAAAAGCCTTTACTTTAAAAAATACAGCCTAGCTTGGGATATGTCTTTTAACATTGACTTTCCTGGTACAATTGAAGAGCTTCTCACCTTATCTCCAGGGGGTTGTCTGCAAAAAGCCTCCCACTGAATTTTTTTTTCAAATGTGGGGAAGTCGATTTGCTTTCTAAGAACTAATTTTAGTCTTTCCATTTTTTAGACTTTCTTCTGGCTTGTTACCTACTACTTTACGGTCAAGAATTGCCAGAAGTCTTTTGAAGTATAACAAATGCATACATTCAGGATAGCTTTTTGGGTTATGTTCTCTAAATAATTACTTTTACCCAGTAAAGAAAGTAATTTTCTTATATTGTAAAGAAAATGGACTTCAATTAAACATCATGGAGCAAAAGTTGCTTGGAATAATGATTTTCCCGTGAAATAGGAACTATATGTTCTCTTGACATCATTGACATGACACATACTGCCATCTGGCTGTTCTGAGAAAGCACCTGGCTTGCTTCCTTACCTGCTGCTCTTGTCCTTTCTCAGTGGCCATATCAAACTGCACTACAAATGCAAAAATGTCATCAAATGTCAGGCTTTCAACCTTAACTAATGCCATTTGCTTCAGGCTTTTGCAGTCTCATTGGTTGTCTCCATTTCTTGCAGGCAGAGGAGTTGAGGTAAAGATGCTCTGGAACCATGGGCTGGGAGTACAGTTAGAGCCCAAATTCTTCATACAGTGCCTACTCTGAGGCCATGTCCACAGGCACTGCTGTCTTTGTGTCCACAGGTCCTGCCAATTACTGCCAGTACTTTACAGCTGTATAAAACCATTACTTCTGAACTGTTCACAGAATCACAGAATGGTTGAAGTTGGAAGGGACCTCTGGGGATCACCCAGTCCAACACACCTGCTAAAGCAGGCTCACTGAGAGCAGGTTGTGCAGGATCATGTCCAGGCGGGCTTTGCATATCTCCAAACAGGAAGAATCCACAACCTCTCTGACCAGCCTGTTAAAGCATCTTAAGAAACCATACTACGTTTACAGAATATTTTGTGCTGCAGTACCTACCCCAAATCAATCATAGCTAATATTAAATGCGCTTTTTCTGCTCCACTTTCTTTCTCTGCGCCTAGGTAATTGAATGCTGGTGAAGTGTCTAATCTGACAGGTTATTAGAAATGTGTCTTTGTGTAGGTCACTAAGAGTACATTAGGAATGCAGTGACATTTGTCATTCAAACTGTCACATCGACCAAGCCACCGTGAGTGTTAATGATTTTACAACTGACTGCACTCTGTTATGTCTCAGGTTGGCATATTGCCAAAGAAGAGCAATTTTTTTTTTTTTTTAAATAAAAATTTCCTTTTCTTTCCACATGGGTATCCTCTTAGATGGTATTGTAGTCCTTAGATACTTTCAGAGGAATGTGAAGACACATTGAGTAAGTAATAAAAAAAGAGGTTAAATTGCAACCTACTCCCTATCCTATGTTTTCTTTCTCTGTGGCAGATGGCTGAGGTTCCTATTACACTGTTCAGTCTTCCAGGAACTGGAAGGAAGGTATTTCATTGCCCTCAGGAACTCAAGGGAGTTTGTATTATAGTGAAGTAGCAAGGAGTTGTTTCAACTGGGGCAATTGCCAGGAAGCTCACAATATAGTTTGAATCTTTATCATGAATCTGGTTTCTTCTTACCGTAGGCTGAAGCAAGAATGGTAAACTGTATTAAAATTCAATATCATTTAGTAATGTATGATGGAGACAACAAGCAGGATTTTTCTAGAATTTAGAAATAAATTGTCCATTGACTACTGCTGATGGCTTAATCTCCCCTTCATTCTGTGAACATTAGGATATATGGGCAGCTGGGGTTTATGAGATACTTGCAAAGCATCGTTATTCCTGCTAGAAATGCTATCCGCTGTGAAGTCAAATCCCCACAGTGGAGGGAGGCTGCTGAGTCTTTGCACTCTGCCAGAGCACAGGCGCTACCCTGATCGGATGTAGCCCAACTGGAGCCACAGCTATGACAGAACACTGAGCAGAGACGTGGCAGCCTGGAAACTCTGTCCCTGGTCGTTATGTTCATTGCTGCTATAAAAAGACTTCAGTCAATTATAAATTTTGTCAGAACATTCTAATACGGATGGG
Organism: Cnemophilus loriae; assembly: GCA_013397755.1. Taxonomy (NCBI): domain Eukaryota; kingdom Metazoa; phylum Chordata; class Aves; order Passeriformes; family Corvidae; genus Cnemophilus; species Cnemophilus loriae. Next base: position 68,459 of record VZTF01003555.1, on the reverse strand, counting down.
AAGAGAAGGTCACTTTGAAAATAGCTCGTATTTATTTGTCTGTCAATGCTCATAAGAAATTATACACATACACCAGATGCTAGACTGGCTGTGCCCTTTGTTCATAACTCTGGCAATTAAAATAAAAACAAGAATGTCCAAGTGGTATAGTTTTAATAATCCCAAAGATTAGCAACTAATCCCAAACCATAATGAATTTTCCATCAGCATGACTTGTAGGTCTCTGTCACTATAGATCTAGTCCAATAAAATTCATTACCCAGAGGAATGCTCATGGAGTGCAGAAGAAGCAAACAGAAGCCAGGGTCAGTGATGGAAAAAGTAAAAATAATAAACCATTGCCTGGAAGGTACTGTATTAACAATCGGTAGATAGCAAAGCACTCAACTCAACTAATGCTCATATACTCCACAAGGTAAATACCTTTAAGGAGGTAAACACCCATTGTCTTTTCCATTTACATCGCTTTGTGTTCCATTCCATCTTAATAATACCAAGTCTTTGTGTCATTATTAGAGTCCTTGGTTTTATCATGAGTGTTTGAATGATTGCTAGGCGCATTGGGTGAAGAGACTGGGACTTGTGCTCGAGTAACTGAGTCCTGGACAAAATGGTTCCAAGTCAGTGACACTCTACTGAGAAAAAGATGTGTGAGGAGAGACACATCATCAGCAAAATGGGAAAAAACTACTCTGGTCACAGCATGCCTTTGCTGAGTATGTCATAGGAATACTACCAGTGTACCATGAAGTTCCAAAAATTCAGTCCTAAATTGCTCTTTGTGACCCACAGATACCTCATTGGCCCATGGAAGTATGAAGTTCTGGTGCAGATGAAATATCTTAAGACCAAAACTGTGAACCAGAAGCCTTCTGCTCAGAAGCCAGGTTACGTGGGAGGGAAGCACATGGGATTACCTTAAACTCTGTTGTGTCTAAACACTAACATGACACCATGACCTGAGTGGATTTCTCTAATGGTATCAAAAACATATTCATGTGAACAAACAAACATTTGACAATGTCTCCTGCAGTGTTGCAGTCTGGATGGGTGGACAATTAGAGCAGTAATGAACCAGTTGGATGATCAGGCTCAGAGTCCCAGGGTCAGGGGATCATTTTTGTGCCTGGAACATGCTACAGAGTAGCTACCATAGAGTCTATCCCAGGACCTGTCCTGACCTGGAAGAGGTTGTAGAGCACACTCTCACCAGATTTGCAGGTAATACCAAATTGCTGGTGGCCAGCCAATACTCTCCATGGAAGGGCTGTCCTTCAGAGGCTCCTGGACAGGCTGGAGGGATGTGCCAACAGGAGCCTTGTGAATTTCAAGAAACCAAATGCAACGAGCTGGGAAGGAAGAATCTCTTGCAATCATACAGGCTGGGGACAGCTCTGGGGAAGCAGCTCTGGGGCAGCGAGCTGGGCAGGAGCTGGTAGCAGAGACAGGCAGCAGCACCTGGGGCTGCAACAGCAGGAGCACAATGAGGAGCTCGGGGCAGGGTCCCCTGTGCCCAGCACTCATTGTCAGAGCACATCTGGGCAGCACCAGTTTGGTGCCCCCACGCAGAAAGACGCCGATAACCCGGAGTGAGTTCACGCCTGCAGTGCTCAGGGCTGGAGCCTGGCCCCGTGAGCAGAGGCCAGGGCTGGTCCAGCCTGGGCAGAGACGGCTTCGGGGGCACCTCACAGACACCCCGGAGCCCGTGGGGAGGGGAGGGAGAGGAGGCAGCCGAGCCCTCGGCAGCAGGAACTGAAATGAGAGGGCTTCAGGCTGGGCACTGAAACCTTTCCCATGAGGACAGGCAGGTCCTGCACAGGCAGGCTGGGCAGGCTCCATCCTTGGGGGATTATGAAACCTGGCTGGGCAAAGCCCTGAGCAACCTTGTCTGACTTCACTGTTGGCCCTGCTTGGAGCAGTGGCACATGAGGCACCTCCTGAGGTCCCTTCCAACATAAACTACTTTATGATTCCATTATTCTAATCAACAATATTAGATATAAGAGCATAAAGAGGATTATTCCTGTTGTGACTGTTTCCATCTAAATATGCACTGGTGATAAATCCTGGCTGGGGACAGTCACCTAGACACTATGTGTCTTGGCCACTGACATAAATCAACCTACTCCTTATAGTCTCAAAAGCATTTAAGTATAGCAGACATTTTTGCTCATTTTTTTACTGAGAATGGCAAATTTGTCAACAGAATATTTCAATGCTTTTGCTCAAATATAGGACCAAATTAAGAGTTCTACCTTTTTTTTTCCTATTACTGTTTACAGTGCATCACCGGTATCCTGTGATGGACCTGAGACTTGGAGAGTGTATTTTGTTTCCAATTTGCTCCTTTTTTAAGAGCTCTGTTATAATTTTGAATTCTAGTGGTCATTCACTGTCACTGGTGACATTTCACTAATTCCTTCAGCTTTTGCTTCTCTCCTTCCTTTTTAACGTTAAAACGAATGATAACTGACTTTTAAAAATTTTTTTCTTCTCAGATTCTAAATCTTTATTTTGAGGATTTAATTATCTCTCTGCATCTTTTTCTTTTTAATTCACTGCATTACTTATGGTTTCTCAATCACAGTGCTTTATTTAGCATCCAAGAACTAGTTCTTAAGCATTTCCTCATGTGCTTTTTTAAAGCATTTCTTGCTCTATATATACATTCCAGTCTATAATGTTGCCAATTAGTTTAAATATTAAAAAATTGCTATTTCAAGCTTGATAAAATATAACACTGATTAGTAGCAGTACTGTGGTCAAATATATTTAACTCAATCATGATCACTGATATACAGACAAGCATAAATATTCTAAATCCACAGTGAATATTTGCTAGTCCAGCAAAATGAGCTCTTAACTAGGCAACTCTCCTATTGTCATCTTTTATGAATATTTTAGGGTCTCTGTAGTTACCTAAGCTAACTCTTCTCCCAAACATAACCACTAGCACATTTTCAGATTCCCATGAAAAGCATCTAATGTCATTTGCTTGTTGCCAACACCTAAAAAAGTGAGGCTCTTTCTGTAGAAGCTCCTAAATTATTTCCTATAGTACAGATAAAACAGCGACAAGGTGAACTCCAGAGATCCTTTCCAACCTCAGCATACTATTTGTGCATGTGATTTCTCCTGCTGTACCTTCAGGATGTACTTCTGTGCTCACTTCTGCCAGTTTTTTTTAACATCTACCCTATCATTTTTTAAATGCTTCTCACTGAATACATTATGAATGGGATACAAAAGCCTGTATACTTCCAAGACCCTTGAATCTTGACAGCATCATAGAAATGGAGTTCAGGCTCAGAAGCAATATCTGATGTCTTAGCTGATGGGATCCACAGACTCACTGCTTTAGATCACAGTGCTGGCGCCACAATGTTTCTGGACCCTTAATTACCAAGATACCTTCCTTGTTAGCTGGCAAAACTCTGGTTTCTAGTTAAACGTAGGGCTGGGGCCATTGCAAGAGTAATTCAAACACACCCAGGAATGGAGACTATAGCACTCTGAAAAATAAAATATTCCGTGAAGAACCTCAAGGTTCATCTCACTCTTCTGGCATCCCTGTGGTTTGAACAATTATGTTGCACATAATTGTCATTCCTTCCTCAGCCTGGTTTTCTTTTTTCTTACAGAACTGGAGTCCGGATTGCAAAACCCAGGACTTCTTCCCTCATCAACTTCCTAGGAAAAACATTGAGAGCAAATAGCCATTGCAAAACCCAGGACTCCTTCCCTCATCAACTTCCTAGGAAAAACATTGAGAGCAAATAGCCATTGTTCCTGTATGGAGACATGCCATGCTCTGCTAGCCCAGGATGTCTCTGCAACACACCTGAGCCATCCCTTTCCCACCAGGATATCAAAAGCCCTTACTAGTGTCCATCTTCACCCTGATGAAGAGATAACCTACAAAGCAGAGCCACCTGGCTTGAATTACTGTGGGCACTTGTGAATCCAAGCAATTGGAAAGGATCATGTATTTAACCATAAAATCCGGCTTGGTAGAAAATAGTCTTAGGTAATAAAATGCTGATTAGAAGAGACAGGATGGTCAGGCCCAATACAAAACCACATTAAAATTATACTGATGAGTTCTGGACTGTTCCCTCCGGCTTCTTTGAGAGACACTGGAATGGTTGCAGCACGAAAACCAGATCTCCAAGTCACAGTGAAACTGGAGCTATGTGTAGAAAGAGCTGATTTAAAACCAAAGATTAGCTAATACTCCCACACTGATGTTCAAACATGGCTATAACCATGTAGTGGGCCCAAAATTGCTTCATATCCACAGTGTGGGTTGAAGGCAAGCTGGGGAAGTGGGGGGGGTTTAGGCTTGGATTTACTTGGAGTTTACTCTTCACACCAAACCCATTCTATTTGAATTGCAGTCTTTAGTCCCAGCCTGGGAAATAGGCTGGAAGTGTGCAAGAACCACATGAATGAGGCTGCTCTTTAGATTTAGTTAATAGGCTGGTTATAAATATCTAATTGACATCATGTAGTCATTGTCACTTCTGTTACCCTTAGCTGGGAAAAGAAAGCATTGGGATTTTTTCAAGGTACTTTCCTGCAGGCCAGCTGAAGCCAGTTAAGTCACAGGCAGGCTGGGGTAATGTGCTGCTGTCGGCTGGAGCCCAGGCATGCAGTCAAAAAGCCTTTGTCAAGCCCTTGGCTCTGATGGGGGAGTGAGGAGCAAGCAGGTTATTTCTGAACTTGAGCAGCTAGCCTGAGTTAGTTAGATCCCTTCTACGTGCAGCCTGGACACTCCTGAAATGTCTGTCACAGGACATAAACATTTATGATTTCTTTAATGCCAAATCCTCGGGCTCAGAACCAGTTAAGGTTAAATGAATACCTGCTATTCTTCACTGTTGCAGCTTAAACCAAAATCAGTGTGCTTAGCTATTCAGTAGTCTGTTGCTTCATGTTTGTAGTGAGCGTAGGACAGTCATGCCTGTCTTACTGGTTCACAACACCCTGCAGACAGCCTCAGTTTCTCAGTGTAAGAGAGTGCCCAGGGCCACCCACATTTGCAGAAGTGCCACTGTGACTTCTGTTGAAGTGAACCAAAAACCCCTTCACAAAGGAAAAAAAAACCATTGAAATAAGGAAGGGCTGGATGAGGCTCCCATCATCCAGCTGATTCTTAGGCTTTGGGTGCAGCTCCCCGCTCCACACCCTTGTCTTTCTCACTCGGTCCTTTGTCCTGGTTTCACTCCTCTGCTTCACTTCTTGCTTCTACAATACACAATCATGTCACATAGGTCCACAGTAAGTTATACGCAGTTATATGACTGATTAAATCAATAAGAAGCAGCTTTTTTTTTGAATGGAGATTATAGATTTTCTTCTTATGGGCCTTGAGACTTTGCTAAGGAAATAGCTTCGCTTAATAGAAGAGTTTTGCAGCCAGTTTCAAATCACAGAAAAACTCTCAAGAGTAAGATCTCCCTCAAGAGTAAGTAACTCTCAAGTAAGATCTTCACAAGCCCTCTTTGCCTTTCTGTTTGCATTGGTATATTCACACACTTAGAATTATCAGTGAGACGTTATTTAGTTTGGTTTGGGTTTTTTTTAATCTTTTTGCCAGAATTCTTTTCTTCATGACTTGTTTGGCACTGAGCCAAACTTCAGTAGTATAACATCAGTGATTTTACCCGCAGTAAATACCACCTATTTTTCTTTTCAGAGAGTCTTTAGACTGTAACCTCACCCTTCAGGGCTGAGTTATGATCACACCACTCTCTCAAGGAGGACAAGTCAGGTTGCAGCGCTCACTAGATTAACCAAACATAAAACATGAATGCAACAGATCACAATCACAATGAATAAATGCCCTTGAGAAGCAAGAGTTCCATTTTAGCAGAACAACAAATTATGTTGTTATGAATAACACTTACAATAACTTCACAGGTGAAGCTGCCATTCTGTTCTGCTAACTATATAAGACACAAAGTCACAAGGTAAAACTGCCAAATGCTAGGAAAGGGAATAAAATTCATACCTTCACATCAGGGCTGATGAGAAATAACAACTACTGCATCTCAATTTGTGTTCATTTTAACCTGCTATTGCTCAGCTAAAGGTCCTTTCCACTGACGACAGTTTTGTAAGATAAATCTTGCAGGTGCTGAACTGCTTTCAAAATGCACATAGAACTCTGCAGACTAATAAGAGGGGGGACCTATTCAAGGATGATTTTATGAGTCTTTTCCAACCTAAATGATTCTATACTTTTATAAGAAGTTGAAAACTGTAATCTTGCAAACATATCAATGATGTCTGATTTCAAATGAGATGTGAGAGCTGTGATGTGATTAATTTTATCATGTGCATATGCATTTGCAAGATTACGTCTGAAGCATGGAAGTTTTTGCATGATTTAAAGAAGAAAAAGGCAAAAAACTTTTTGGTGAAAGAACAGAGGATGAAATGCCTTTTTAGGCTTTACTGACAATGTGTCTCTTCCCACTTCAACTATATATATGAGTTAGTGGTTTTTAATGTATATGTTTAGTGGAAAAGACCTGAGACTCGCAAAACTATGTAATGAACAAAAGTAAGAAAGAATACTTTTTTATCGGGTGAGACAGAATAGCGCAGGAAGAGCCGTCTAGTGCTGAGAAGAAGCCAGAAGGCAAGGCAACAGCAAAACTTTGTCTCTGCTGATTTTAGGGTAGGCAGGTGAAGCGACAGGTTTTGAAACCAAGATGTAACAGCTGTTACATGAAAAATCCTAAGCAAAGACACATGCAAGGCAATGGTCAACAACATATTCATCGCCCAATTCCTCCCATTGTGATTTACTTGAGACAGCTTAGTTCAGAAAAATTTAATGTTTGCCCTGATTTTGGATGGCATGGTTATGTAGCGAAAGCCACACCTTTTTATGAATAGTAAAATATCTGTCTAGAGACCAGACTTCACAATTTCTACATCCATGGGCCTTGACCCCAGCCTGCTCAATGAGACTGAGACTGTGCCCTGATACCATTACACACCTGTTCAGATTTTGTTTATTCTTGAAGGACCTATTTGAACCATACCACAGAAATTGGAAGGACAAAGGTTTTCTGAGATATGATGAAAAGGAAGGGTAAGAAATATTTGTTTAAGCAGCAGCATGTCATGGTCAAGGTCGGAAATATACAGAGACATCAGGGAAAGAAATTAGATCCACAGGCATATAGTCAAGATGATCTTAGCATTTGAGATCAAATTGAGGGACAGAGAGAACCTCACCCTAAAGTGGTAGGTGGGAGTCAATTTGAGTCTAAGATGCCCAAATTGTGGTTATGTTATGTAGGTGTCACCCATGGGCCACTTGTCTAAGCTCCCACTGTTGTCAACAAAGGTTTAGTCAGTGGGAACCAGAGAGAAATACAGCAGACACATTGCTTGGGGCATGATCCTGCAGTCTAAACATAGACATCTCATGCTGATAGAGATGTCCTAGGCTGTGCCATCTGGCCTATAGCTGCCTCTCCTGACACAAGTAGGACAAACAGGTCTGCCAGCCATGCCTCTGAAAAGGATGCTGGATGCTTTTGTCTAGGGGTACATTTGAACTAGATGAATTAGTCTTAGATTGAGTCTTTAGCTGAAAATAGTCTTGAGACTGTTTTAGAATGAGCCTCTAGGATTCTCTCTGGGGTCTTCTAAATTTAGGTGTTTTAAACCTGGTATGTTTCCCATATAGATCCTAGTTTCAAGTCAGTCAGTATCACTTCCCTCACAGCTGTACCTATAAACAGGCTCCTAGTGAAGGTGAGCCATGTAATCTGAAAATGGTACTCGAGCTGATACTAGGGGATAACTGCTGGTTCTCTCTGACATACTTTTTTTTTTTTTTTTTAATTAGCTACAAAGGGAGGTAAGCCTGAATAACTTGTACTTTAACATCTGACTTCTGAACATCTAAAACCAGGTGAAGTGAAACCCACAGTAGGGTACTAATACCAAGAGAAGAATTGACAAAGTTTAGCTCTGGTCAAGAGAAGAAAAACAAATTTTCTCTGGAATTCATGGTGCAACTTTATCTGAGTGATTTCATACTGGTATGAACACTTTTATTCCAGGATCATTTTCCAGTTTTGCTTGTGAGGAGGCTGGTGAAAACCAGTTCCACAGTAAGTGTGCCTTTGTGGCATAACTTACAACATTTCATTCCAAGACAAAGGCCTGGGAACAGAAAAGAAAGGAGAGAAGGGCTGGTAAAACCAATGTCAGGGGAGGTTAGTCAAGTCATGGACAATTGTAGCTAAAGGAAGCACTCATTTAAGTTCCTTCCGATTGCCTAATAGTGATGATAAAACATTGGCTCCATTTATTTTGTTTTTAAATGGTTTGTGTTTTTATGCTTACTGGCTTTTTATTTCATTGTGAGCCTTTTGTTTGCTACAAATTGTTTCAATATGTCTTTGAACTGGCTATTTGAACACATGGCTTAATGCACTTCCATTTTCAAGAATAAAATATCTCAAGCACTTTAAAATGTTTAGAAATAGCTCCACACTCATAAAACTTTGAAATATTTGCAAGTGCCTGGAGTAGGAAATGCTGCTGGTTTGAAAGATGTGCAGTTTATTTGAAAACTAATTGGAAGTTTCATTTAAAATGAAATTATGTAAAAATGATTTGTCAGCTTAAAGCCATTTTAATTTAAGATGTCCCTTGAAACTCCTTTTATCCTCAAAATTTCTCATTTTTGCTACCCTTATCAGTGGCCTTCAATCCTGCAAACACTTATGCACAACAGGACAATTGTCATAATCTAACTGACTCCAATGGAACGACACCTAAGAATGATGCTAGGCCTCACAGTTTTTGCAGAAGCAGGGTCTGGATAGAGTATTCCCACTTCCCCCTTGAGAGACCTAACCTTGGCTGCTTGCACGGTATGTAGAAACCATATTAGAAGGTTTCTTTACAGGAAAGCAGAAAGATCTTAGCAACAGGTCTTACTATGAATGTTCTCAACAGACTTTTAATCTTTCATCCTTTTAAAATGTCTGTCACTCTCAGTAGCCAGTTATGCTCACAGTGATGTAACTTTTCTTCCGAAGACAGCAGGGATCGTGGTCAGATGAGAACCTATGTTGTCCTAGGGTTACAAATATGCTTCAAGTCTGTAATGATGCTCAAACAGGGAATAGTTTATCAGGGACCTAATGCACAATTATGTAAAAGTCTTTTGTGAAAGGTATTATAAAGGAAGAGAATACAATCTTTCAGTTTCTAGTTTGCTGTGCCTTATTTCATGAGCCTTTCAACTTTGCAACTTTAAATTAAAATTGCTTTGTATAAGGTTTTCTTTGTTTCCCTTTCTTTTTAACATTTCAATTTGTCAACACAAACCTAATAGAATTATTCTCCCCTAGGAAATGTCTGAATCACAGTCTTCAATGTGGAAACAGGGGAAGCCTAAATCACCTTTACCAAGGAATCCCTTCTGTGGAAAGACTGGAAACTACAGTGTTATTTGTCATGCTGACTGAGGTATTTTTGTTCCATTAAAAACAGATGCTCTTCCTTAGTATTAAGACAGATTAATTTCACAGATACAACGGGATCCCATTATAACAATCTGGTTTTGTTTTTAAACAGAACAATTTCATCATATGCATGATGCCTGGCTATAATATAACTGTTTTGATGTGCAAATGGAAATCTGGAATTCTGACTTTCTTACAGTGTATGTAAGAGGTGGCTATATTTGTAGACTCTAAAAGTGGATTCAACTGTACAAATGAAATGTTTGAATACATACCATCTGTGTTAAACATATGTTCTTTTAAGGCCTGAATTTGCCACTGCCATTATTTCTTTGAGATTACTTCAGCGTGCTTCGAACTGACTGGGCATCTCAAAATCCAAGATTAATTGGCAGCTGTCTTGTTAAAACTTGAAGCATATTAACACCAAGTTGCTCCACGATTAACAACAACAACAAAAAGGATTTGATTAGTTGTGAGACGAGGCACTTCTCGATGCTGTGAAGAGTATTTACTGTGGCCCTGGGGTGGAGCCAGTCGTGCACAGATTTGAGCTTCAAAAGTGGCAAGGGAGGACCCTGGGAGCACGAGCACAAAAGGCGAGCAGAGAACAGCAAGCAGCCTGTGGTATTGTTGTCACATCTGGTCCCAGAGATGGGAGTGAATGGAGGGCTGCTTGTAAACAGCTGAGATGTGGCACAGTTCTCCTGCTGCCTTTCCAAGCGAGGTATGTTTTCAGTGAGTAGGGGCTTAGTTACGGAATTTAATGCTCTTTCAAGAACATCTGTGGCTTGTTTTTCTAACTAGAAGGGCAGTCCACAAACAAACTGCTTTCTATGCTGGGAGAAGAAATGACATCTTAGAAAGAAGCTCGAGGCTTTTGAAAGATGCAACAGCTCACAAGGGGGAAAAATAATCAAGCAGCTATGCTTTTCAGAACAGACACATCACTTTTCGATACTGTCATGTCACCGAGCCCTGGCAATTACATGTATGTCTTAAAATGAAATGTCACTGGATCCTCTATTTATTATACTCCATCATAATTGATAGCCTGAACCTTTACAGCACTGGCTTTGATCTTGCTGTTCGATTTATGTGAGCGGACTCTAGAGCCTTGGAAAACCTCAGTTGAAATCAGTGGTGTTGTACAAGAGTGTATAGTGATACACTGCAGCTCAGGTTGCAGGATAGGAAGATGATTTTGTAACACTGAAAATTGCTTTTTGAATTTGCTACTATGAAGTGCCAAACTAATGAGCTCAAAATTTTCATTTTCATAAATGCACCTGTTGGTACATGACTGGAAAATGTGAATTTCCAGAAGACTGGGTTGAATCACTGTGCACTGTCTGGTCAGCACTGCCCCGACTCACAAGGCGCTGAGCCTAATGAGTGTATAAGGAACTCTGTATCTAGTCCATGGAAATAAATGAAGGAAAGGAAATCTTATTGTAACAACAGTAACAACAAAAAAAGACCTTTTTCCTTTTTCACATCAAGTGGTTGAAAAAGTTGTTATTGTTTTGGCAGTGCAGAGAAACCCAGATCTTACCTCCCACAGGCTACTCATCTTCTGAGACTTTCTCCCTGATGCTTCTTTAAAGTTTTTGGCAGCTCACCTCTTAGTGATTCCTTACTCAACAGAAAACCTAATCTCAATCCCCCTGCCAAGATATATATATTGGATAAAGTAGGTAACTTTAATAAAAACCAAACACCTCTATAGCTTTAAGTATCTAGCCAACGTTTATTATAAATAAATGTTATATATATGTAATATGTGTGTGTGTGTTTGTTTACATAATGAATAATGAATAATATTATAATATCTCAGTCACCTGAAAGCAGTGGGAAAATATGTAACAGGAAAGACTTACTCTTGGTGAAGTAGAATCCTTTTAGAGAACACTTACACAAACCAGACATCCTGAAGTCTGTGGGGCCTGAGAGACTGCATGCACAAGTGCTGAGGGAGCTAGCCGATGTCACTGTAAAGCCACTCTTGATTATGTTTGCAAGGTAATGGAATGTTCAAGAAGGGGAAGAAGGAGGATCTGTGGATCTGTAGGCTGGTCAACCTTAGCTCAGTCCCTGGGCAGGTGATGTAGCAACTTATCCTGAAAACTTCTTCCAGACACGTGAAAGAGAAAAAGGTGGTCAGGATTGGCCATCAGAGATTTACAAATGGGGAATCATGTTTGACCAACCTGACAGTCTTCTTCCATGAGGAGACTAGCTTGGTGCATAAAGGGAAAATGGAGAATGTTGTTTAACTTGACCATAGTAAGGCTTCTGACCCTGTGTATCACAACATCCTCACAGACAAGCTGACAAGATGCACATTAGGTAGTACACAGTCAGGTGCACTGAAAACTGCCAAAATGGTCAGACCCAGAGGATTGCAGTCATTGTGATAAAGCCCAGTTTGAGGCAAATCACCTGAAATGTATTCCAGGAGTCAATACTGAGACCAATAATACTCAACTAATGACCCCCACTAGTGACCATGGAGCAGAGTGCTCCCACAGTGAGACTGCAAGCAATGCAAGACTTGGGAGAGTAATGGGTATGCCAGATGGTGTGCTCACATTAAGAGGAACCTAGATAGGCTGGAGACTTGGGCAAAGATGAATTGTGAAGCTCGACAAAGGAAATGCCAAGTCCCAGACCTGCAGATGAATAACACTGAGCATCAGTATATGCTAGGGGGCACCAAGCTGGAAAGCAGCTCTGCAGAAAAGTATGTGACAATCAGCAAGCTGAATACGAGCCAGAAATGTGCCTTTGTGGCAAAGGCCAACAGGACAGCATTAGCATTGCCCTCAGGTTGATAGAAGTGGTCCTTCCTCTCAGCATTGATAGGGAAATATCTAAAGTACTGGGTCCAGTTCTAGGCTTTCCAGTACAGGAGACGTAGACACACTGGAAATTGTCCAACCAACAGTCACAAAAGTGATGAAAAGAGTAGAACATCTCTCCTATGAGGAAAGGCTGAGGGAGCTGAGACTGCTCGGACTGGAAAAGAGAAGGCTGAGTGGGATTTTATCAGTGTGTATAAATGCCCATGAACAAAAGGGAAACAAGATCTTTTCAGCAGTGCTTAGGGACAGAACAAAGGCAACGGGCACAAATTAAAACAAAAAAAATTCAATCTGAACACCAAAAACTGCAAGAGTGGTCACACACAGGAATGGGTTGCCCAGAGATGCTGTGGAACTTCCATCTGTGGAATCATCTAAAATCAGGTCATAGTCCTGGGCAACCAGCTCTGCCTTATGCTGCTTGAGAAGGGGGAATGGACTAGATGAACTGAAGAGTTCCTTTCCAACCTGAACCATTCTGTGATTCTGTGATATTCCACAGTAGAGTTGTTGTTGTGTTTAATTGCATTTGCTCATCAGATATAAAAGTGTCTCTGTGGAAGTGTCCATTATCAGAGTAGCGGCACAGAAGAACTGTTATTTAAAGCAAAAGTGCTTCTACTACTACTTACAGCAGACCTACAGGAGCTTCCCAGGCTGCACAGGCTGAATTGACTTCCTCTTACTGACTACTCCCCGGATTCCTCCTGTTCTAGTTTTGCAACAATGCAGATGGCTCCTGCCATTAAATAAAGTTGTAGCTATTTGAAAATTTTTTGAATTTGAAATGGTCTCCAATAGTATCTCTGGAAGCAGGTTGTAAAAACCAGGCTAACACAAGAGTGAAAGCAGAGAGGAATACAGCTATCACATAGGATTTCTGCTTGTCTTCCTAGTATGTAGCTATGCTGGGAATTCTGTCACGTGGGTGACATGTTATGTCAATTCTATAGAGTATTTTCCTTTTATGGCCATGCTGTGTGGTTCCTGTAGCTGCTGATATGAACACTGCTTTGGCTGCTTGGAAATGCACTGTAATTAACCGTCTGCTAAGTACCAATGCCTTTAAACCGGGGTTTTAAAGATGCAGTTATTTGTAGGAGAATGCCAGATAAATAATTGAAGCACTGGAATGAGGCTTTCTTAATACTATATCCTACACTATTTGGTGACACAAATGTATTGTATTAAGAAAAGAAATCTAGTCTTCAACAGCAAAAAATATTTGAGTACCTCAGACAGACACTTCACATGAAGACAGTTAGGTTGCTGTTGCCACATAAACTCTTACCTTTCTCAGAAATGCTGAAGAAGACTCTGTCCCTTTTCTTTTTTCTTAATGCACATTTGTCTGCAATTTTATAGTCACTGCTCAGAAACATCAGCCATTGCCATGTAACTGCAAAACCCAAAGAGGTACATGTTTCTGGAAAGAATCAAATTGTCTATGCAAGTTCTGACCAGATAGTCACTTCCCAGAAATATGCACATACTTTTGTGTTTGGGAAATCCCAGCAAAAAATGCAACACACTGTGTGGATGTGTGCACTCTGAGTGCCCAAATCGGACCTCCCTGACCCTTTTTCAAGCCTCTCTCAACTTCTGTGCTCTCACACTCTCCACTTTTTCCCAGAGCGACCCTTTCTCTTCATGTTCCTGTTCTCTGGGCACCCTTCCCAGAACTATCCATGAGCTATGCCCACCACTCCCCTCTGCTGTCTTTCTAATGCTAGAAAAGACAGCACTAGGTAAGGGTAAGGAAAAAAGAACCTCAGAGCCACTTGCTTTGGAGCTCTGCAGGAAGCACCATGATGGGTCTATTCTCCCAGTGATGGCAAGGTGAAGAGAAACATAAGATCTGAAACCTGCATGTGATTTGAAGCTCCTGTTTGAATCCCATACTGGAGCATAGTTTTCTATCCTGCTTACAGAAGAGTGTTCCTCTTAAATTCAGTGATGTCAATAGGTACATGCTGTCCAGGGTGACCTGGACAAACTCTCGAGATGACTTAATCGCAGCCTTCCAGTACCTGAGGAGAGCCTAGAGGAGAGGTGGAAAGAGACTATTTACAAGAGTATGTAGTGATAGGAAAAGGGGGCATGGCTTCAAACTGAAAACAGTAGGTTTAGACTAGATATCAAGATAAATTCCTTTCCTGGGAGAGTGGTGAGGCACTGGAACAGGTTGTCCTGAGAAGCTGTGGATGCCCCATATCTGGAAGTTTTCAAGGCCAGGCTGGATAGTGCTCTGAGCAGCTTGCTCTACTGGAAGGTGCCCTTACCCACGGCAGGGGTTGTGGACCTAGATGATCTTTAAGGTCCCTTGCAACCCAAACTGTTCTATGATTCTAGGATTCTATGACTGCTGGAAAAATACACTGATTATCTGATGGGAAAAGGTAACCCATGGCCTCTTCATCTCACCATTTTTAGCCTCAGTCTGCCCATCTTTTGTTTCTTTCCCTAACCATTCTTGTTCCCTGATCCTTCTCAGGAACCACTTTGCAAACTGCCCATTTCCACCTTTCTGCCTCCCTTCCCTTTGCTCCTGCCTTTGGTGAGCTCCAAATCTCCCTTCACAGGCTTGTTCTTCCTATGCTACCACACAAGGGCTTTCCTTCTGCTGCCTCTTCCCCTTGTCCACAGCCCCTTCCCACCCTTACCCTGGAGTCCTTTCCTAGACCTGGCTGATTCAGTTCCATTTTCCTTTTCTGCTGTGCCCAGGTGAAACTGAAATCTTGCTCTGCCCTCTGGCCTCTCCTTCCACCTGGAACATGTGAAAGAAGGGTGCAGTTTCTAGACAGTTATCGATTTCTAAACAGGTGAAATGACTGTTTCTGAAAGGCTTATAACTGGATCATGTTGGATGGAAAAATGCAGGAGGTTTTTCACATGTAAGCCACTCATCTCCCCTTAGATTTCAAGTGGCTTGTCTGAACCTCTAGATTTAAGAAGAGCAGGTTTTAGAAGTCTGAAGAAACGTATAAAACACTATTCTTTCCCCACACTCACTCTTGTGCGTGGCTGTATCTTACTGTGTCAAATTTTCACCAACTGTTCATCATCCAGTGTCCAGCTGAATCTGAAGCTTTTAATACATGTAGTTAGAAGCTTACAATTCCTATTATGAACAGTTTTGTAAAGAGTTTTATCATATCATTATCTTATCATTAACATGCCAGGCTAGATTCCTAGCAGGAGTTGCTACCAATCCCATCTGGTACAGAGAAAAAAAAGTCAATCATTTATTGATTTAGAAAACCAACTACTTAACATTATAGTAAAATATGTCACACTGACACTGTGTTTTTGTATCGCCTCATCCAAGACTTAATCAAGACAGCTCAAAAAGCATATTGACTTCCATTAGCTTTGTATCAAGTTCTGACTGAACAAACAACTGCTTATAAAAGATGAGAGATAATAAACACGGCCAGCTTTTTTTTTTAACTTGAATTTGGACGAAGGAGAGAATAATGGGCTGAGGAATGTTTTATTTCTTCTTGTCAGGGTGAAAGAAGGGAAAAATACACCCAAGATGCTTTTTTAAAAGATCCATTTAAATGGGACCACTGTTGAAGGAGGCAATTATTTTTTTATCATAAAAGCTTGACAGCCTCCTTTTAGGGCTGAAATGCAGAAACAAAATGAAATCTTTTGTATGATGGATTGAGTTAATGCACAGCAGGTTTCTGAGTGGGAAAACCAGAGAAGTGATTAGGTTATTTTTATTACTTTAGCTAGAGACACTGGGTACTGCTTCTACAACTAGTCACTGGGGTATAATTAATAGACCATTTGCTAATAGAATACAGAGCTTTAAAAGCAGATGCTGCTTGGGATTTCAGCTACCTTGCTGCATCTCAGATGGTTGTAAAGAGTGCAGAGCTGTGTAGCACAGTCTGAGTTGCTCTCCTGGACCGTACATGGTTAATCCGTGTTGCTCTGAGAGCCCTTTGCTGTGCAGAGGTCTAGACAGACCGTGGGGCCATCCTGGCTGTGCTGCAGCTGGGCTGGGAGCCCTCTGGCAGCCTCAGCCCGGGGTGTGTGCGCTCAGCTGCCGGTTGTGCCAGGTGCCAAAATAAGTCCCAAACTCAGCTTGGCAGACAGGAGAGGTGGGGCTGTTTTTCAAGAGGAAATGAGGAACCATTTTACCATCCTGGACTGGCTTGAGAAGTGAAGATATATCCAGGGCCCTTCTATGAGCTCTGCCCTGCTGGTTTGTGGTGAAATATCAGAGTGCCACAGAGAGAGCTCCTCTTCATGTCACCCCAGAAGAGCTGCCTCTTCTTTCTCATCCGCTTGCACCCGTGAAGGTGTTGTCTGTTAAGGCTAACCCAAGCTTAGCTAATGGAAGATTGGACTTCAGCACCTCCAGGTGTTGCAGGTCTTTGCAAGAAAAGGGATGAGGGAGGAATCTGGTCTCAGCTGTGGTTGCTTTGCATATTACTTGCTGGTCCAAGGGAAAAAAGAAGCAAATTCAAGCAGGAACTTCAAAATAGGATGCCCTGACAAAGGCATTGATCTTGTCTAGCATGGTTTAACACACCTTATTCTGGGTTTGGGATACATCTCTGCTCTGCAGAGATGGATTTGGATTGCACTGAACTTCAAGCATCCCAGTTTGTGCTGGAGATGGGGTCAGTCTCCCAAAAGGGTCAGAGCACAAAGACTAAAACCATGTCTCACTGACACTGCATCCTCTATTTCTCATTTTGCATAGGAAATAGACAGGAATATGGACCTAAGTGTTTATTTACATGTTCCTGATTAAAATGTTTACCACTAGGGAAAGAGCAATTAAGATAAGTGAGTGGGAGATATTAAGAAAATAAGTGTAATGAAAGATCTGTAGGCTTGTTTTTCCCAGAAAGAATGCTAAGAGGGAGAAAAAGCAATTTGTGACGGATGCTGTGTAACCCTTGAAGAAATACAGTTTATTTCTCTGCCTCTGACATATTTGAGAGATCTCATAGTCTTCAAACCTTTTTTTCCATTTTATTCTTCATTGTTTGCGGTGCTTTAGGTGTCCTTATGCTTGTATACCTGTTTACAACTTTTCTCCCTGAATCCCTGAGCCTACAGTTAGCCAGAGAAAGGGAATATATGTGCCTTCCTTAGAATTATAAACCTGCCTAGGTTGGGGAAAATCTTTAAGATCATTGAGTCCAACCATTTGATCTATTTCTGACTAGAGGCCTGATTTCTCCTCTTTGATATGGAAGAGAGAGACAAACCAGTGACATTTAGCAGCCCCTTCCAAATTATATTGTATGATAACTCCAAGTATGAATGAGAAAAATGAGAAAAATACATGCCTCCCATCCCATGCTGCTTCTCTGCTGTCCGTGTAGGTTTTGTTTTATAGTTTCCATTTACTCTTCAAGTCACATGGACAGAGTACATTGAGAGTTTGCCACCTTCCAAAGCATGGCTACTTTAACAAGTGTTCGTGAAGCAACTTAGGGCCTCTTAGTGGCGAGAAGGCTGTGAGAAGCCTCCTTGCGGGCTCTGGGGAGCACTTTTCTGCTCAGGCCCTGGCCTGTGGAGCCTGCTGGGGCATCTGTGCCTGGCTTGACTGGTCCAGTCTCACCTGGCTGACTGGACAGCTCAGTCAGACCTCATCCCCTTCTCGTCCCCTTGGCCTTCCCTCTGCCCTCAGCTCTTGCTCCCCAGCCTGCACAGGACGGTGCAATGGTGTAGCAGGTCTTACACTCAGATCTGCTTCAAGGCTGATTTTTTAATGCTGGTTTTTTACTTCTTCTTTTTTCTTTATTGTTCATTGGTATAGTTAGCACCACAGCAGGTAATCCTATCTGCAGCTTTTGAGAGCTACCACAGCAGACTTGAATGCAACATAAAGTTCATTTCCAGAGTTTAACAAGCTGCCACTCATCAGCTGCCATGATGGCTGCCTTCCTATGCTCTTAGTCTGCAGTACATGCAAGACAATTCAGCTTATTTTAACTCTTTACTGCTGCGGGCTCAATTAAATCCAATTACCTCACATTTGCAAGATTACACACACATACAGGATTACTACCTCTCAGTTGACGGTGGAGAATCTGACAACAGCTGAGCCCAGCCTAAATATTTCTTACTCCTAAGGATATTTTATATGACTCTCTGCATGTCTTTTGAGTTTGTTTGCGTAGAGCTTCGTATCTGAGAGAAGGTGCTCTGCTTCTAGGTGCCAGCATCTGTGAGTAAAGGAATTTACATTAGGCTAAACTGGTGACAGTGGAGAGAAAGAAACAGGCTCTGTAACAAATAGAAACTCTTAGCCTTGGGCTTAGATGATATTCTAGGCATTGAAAAGTTAGGAAATTCCCTTACAGGAACCTCAGGCCCTGCACAGTTACCCAGAATTTATCAGAGATGGTTCAAGGGATGAAGTCATGCAGTATTTTTCTGTTACTATTTGGTGTCTTTCAAATGGATGGAAATTAAATCTCAAATTTCCCCAGCATATTTATCGTTAAATTTTGGAGAAGTTTACTGTTAAGCAGGAACACAGGATGAAAAACTTAACCAGAAGAATTCAAGGTATATATGAGAAAGGATGAAGTCAGCAGAAAGTGTTGGTGGACCAGAGGAGGCAGTACAGGTAACCTCTGAGGAGAAAAGGAACTTTCTATCAAAAGTGGCCACAAATAGAAGAAGGCCTATTTAAATATGGCATATATTCTGAGGTCCTTATGGGTATGATATTTATAGAAAATAGTTGCACACACAGGATCCCCTGACATCTGAGGCTTAGTGACTTCCAGAAATCTGCTACTTTGGCAGAATTATTTGCATGATAGAATTCTATGATAATGGTTACAAAATAAATTGCACACCCTTTTTAAAGTTTTTTTTTAAAAGTAAAACATGGCAGTATGCACAGTTTGGAGGGCAAGGTGAGCACAGATTACATTTGAATGTAATATTGGTAGCTGGCTTTTCAGGTAGGGTAGTAATGGCTTTTAATGGTTTAACTAAAAAAAGAAATCATCTATTTTCTTCAAGCGGATTTCAAGAGTCTTGAAGTGCTAATTTTGTACCAGAATGATCTTGAGTGCCATACTGTTAACACTCCAGAAAAGTATTCCAGCACCTGCTCTCACATAGAATTAGCTCTACTTATATTCCTTAAAAGAAGACCAAATGTATTATACTATCTGCTATAAATAATTTCACATGTATTTCCCAAGAGCTATGACATTGTAAATATTAATCAGTTTTTATTCATACAGTAATAGGAAGAGGTAATACACTTCTTTATGGATAGCTTCAATTTCAAAATAAGTGGAGAAGCAACTGTTTGATCTATAAGTAACACAAAATGCTTTAAAAATCTGTACCATTATAGTCTTGGTTATTGTTTAATGATAAAAACTAGACAAGAAAGAGCTATGTCCATATCAGTTTGTTTGTAAAACACCCTCTTTGAACACTGAGATGGATTGTGAGTCAAGTGGCTTGCTCTTTATGTTCAATGCATACAACAGCGATTTCAATAAGGTCAAAGCCAGTTAGGTAAACCTTGAAAGCATTTGCTATTTATAAGTCACTGAACTTCTAACAAGTACACATCATACACTGGAATCTGACCTAGCAGAAATGAAATCTAAAGGGGATTGAAACCCGCAGAGACCTTATACTGCTTCTCACACAATATCATGTTTAAAGCACGTTCTTCTAGGAGCTTCTCCAACCAATATGGTTCACAGGTTAAAATGCTCAGCTTCATTTATCACAGCCTTTAGTGTACTTAAATATATGAGTGACTTTAGAGAAAAACAAATAGTGAAGAAAGAAACTGGGACATCCCTTTTATATATTTTTCAAGGTAAGTTGCAAAGCAGCCTGAAAGGTATAATTCTGGGGTCCAATTCCCTCCTGCCAGCTGGCAGCACTGGGACAGACAATCTAGATTTTATAATTTGAACTCAATTCTATCAATCAACACTGAAATAAACACAGCACTGATTGTTACTGTTCATATTTATTTGTAAAGGTTCTTTTATATAGAAATTTCCTTCTGCACTCCAGGAACTGTCGGATAGTTTGTACCTGCTTTCTATGGTTTTATATCAGCTACGCACTGAATCTGACATGACACAGAGTCACAAGGCACACAGGCGATTTTCAGCTACATAGAACCGTAAAAGTCAGGGCAAAGACATTCAAAAGCCAGAATAATATTCAAATCTTTACATTCCTAAGGCAGCCTTGGATAGGGAGGTATGAGAAGACACCCCTAAGGCAGGCTATGCTGTGGTGCCAGAAGAGCTGGGAGGGAAGGGGAGTTGATATTATCTTCAGCTGACCTGGATGATTTGGAAGAGGACATACGTCTACAGCTTCAGCCAAGGGTTATAAACATGGGATTAAGTTCCCATTCCTTTATGCTACACTTCCATCTAGGAAAGCTGAGTTACCTCAGTATTTCCACTGTTCTGAACTAGTGATCTTTGCCATAATAGCTAAACAGTCACATTTTTGTTCCAGAGCAGTCTGCCCACCATTTATAGGGCTCTCATTAAAGTGACTCCTTTAGTGATTTTTTTATATAGCGACTATAATTGGGGATCAAATATTTTTGATGGCAAGATATCATTCCTATGATTGGCACTCAGTAAATGAAAGATATGTTTCAGATTTTGGAGACAGAGAGATGAAAGTCTCTGTGATCTTCTTAACAATCTATCCAAAATGTGGATAATATATTTAGATAAGAGCAATGTTATAGCCATGAGAAAGATCTATTAAGCTGTCTGAAAGGAGAAGAAATTACAGAAATGAAAGAAAAGGAACAGAAAATTTTATTCTTCATGGGACTGTCTTCAATTCATTTGCAAATGTCCCCAGCTCTTTTCTTACACAACATGAAGCCCAGCTGTTGATCATACACACTAACAGTGTGAAGGTAACTCTTGCACTACATTTTAATAATGGCAAAGTGACTGTTAGCAGGTATAATCCGTGTGTATTCTTGTAGAAAGGGAAGAAGCACAAAATAAAAATAACACTGTCAACTGAAGAGAAGCATTTGTGCTCATTTCGGAGATGGAAACTGGTCCCATCGGACATCATTGTGGATAATCAGACCTTGTGTGTTCATGTAGAGGCCACTCCTTTGGCTGAAGCATTCTCCTAGTTAAGGAGTAGATGCTGAGTGACTGAAATCGTGGGTTAAGATGCCGGAGAGAAGGAGTCATTTTACAAACTGGGCCTGTTAAAATGTGAGCACTCCCTATAGCATATTTAAAAGACTTTATAGTCTTAACATGTTCCAGTCTTGCTGGTGAAGTTCGTGTCTCCTGTCCACAGGTACCAGCTAGAAAGATAAGAGCTTTGATGGAGTTCAGTCACGAACAAACCCATTGGGGATTGCGGCTTTGCTGCTGCCATGCAGGAGGCAGACTTCAGGAGACTAAAAACAGCAGAAGAAACACTGACTCATAAAGTATCTAAATGTACCTTTGCTTCCCATTTGGCCGTTCTGTCAAATGTAGAGAAACTACACATGCTTGTTTTCCTCAGCCTGGAAGTCAGAACAACTTTTTTTAACTGGGCTGTTTGTGTTAAGTTTGATTAACACCTGGGGCCAAAGGGGATGACTGTCCATACTGAAATCTGGAACAAAATGTCAGACAGACATTTTGTTCATGATATCCCAGAGTAAAAGAGTCCTCAGATAATCTTTTTTTACATCACATTATGCTGTGAGCAATTGTGCTGAGATTCAGGGAAAGATGAAGTGATGACTTTAACAGATAGAGAATGGACTATGATCTGGAGGTAAAATAAGTCCTCTTTCCATTAATAATTTACAGGGATAAAATTTACACTGATTTCATTAGGAATTTGCCCAATGTAGCATCGTTTAAAACACTCTGAGTCTTGAGCTCTGGATGTTTGGAATCAATGAATTCGTATGGGAAAATTCAGTTGTTCACTTTGCTTTCTTGAATTTTGCTTTATTTCTCTGATTAAAGGAGTACCTGCTACCTCTATCCCTCTTTAAAGTTTCAGTTCTCCAAGATGATTATGTCTTTTGGAATGTGTGTAGGGGTCACCTACCACCTGAAACACACAAATGTTATTTTCGTGCTGACAGGAACAACCTGTGATTTTCAATATCTCTAACTGTGAGATGACCTATAGTAACCTACTGACATGTGAATGTATTTACTTCTCAGTCAACTATGAGTGTCAAATGCTAAATGCAGCATATAAATACGTTAGGTGAATTTGCAACATTTTCTAGAAGGATCTGGATCCATAGTCTTCTAATAGCCTCTTATAAATTTTACAAGCACATCAGTAAAAGCATGAACTTATTTGAAATCTCTGAAGTTAAATTTCCTGGTATTAATAAGCCCAAAGTGTCAAAGTTGACAAGCCTGAAAATGCCCATGTTAGCACATATCCTGGAACAAGCAGTTCCTAGGATCAAATCATATTTGACTATAGTGACCCAGAATTCATCAACTCAAGCTTACCAGCACCAGGCTCTAAACAAGTCTGAGTTCAGAGCCAACCCAAACTGCATCATACTAGACCCTGTTCTGGAATGGAGCTGAATGGAGAACACCCTAATATGACTGGTACTGTCTCATGCTAGTACTACCCATAGCCTCTTGCTCATTTTGGGAATCTGCGGCTTCTATACGCACATTGGTTCTGACGTGTACCGCACACGGTTTATTTCAAAGAAATTTGTTCTTTTTGCTCACATGAAATTCATGAGGAGAACAGATTTTTTCCTACCCGTTCTATGGCATGAAGTGGGCACAAGTTTTCTAGGTGTTTCAGAGTTCTGGCTTCAAGAAAAAAAGGTGACCTTATCTTTGTAAGAGCTGTTTTCAGCCGTTAAACAGCAGCCACAGGGAAGAGGGTCTGGCTGAGCCTCTGCTGCAAAGGAAAAGAGGTTCCGTAACAAATACTCAGCCCAAGGCTTAGTGCCATGACTGGATTATGTCCACCCAATCCAGGGCTAGCACTTCTAGATGTTATTTGCCATTGCGAGGGCCAATGGGAACCTTTCGAAACAGCAGCCAAGCAGTGGGACTAATCGAGTCTCCAGGAACTGAACTTGTTTGCTTCTCCTCTTGCTGAGAAGCAGGGCCTATGTTTGTGACTTCCAAGAGCTGTGTTGCCTTAGAAGAGGTACGAGGACAAAAGGCTCTGTCCCTAGCCTTCTGGAAACAAACCTTCAGAAAAGAGTACAAAAAATGTGTTCTTTTAGCGATGCCAGCCGCCCAGGAGATCCCTGAGCAATATTTCTTCACACTGCTCCATTCCAGAGATCTTTATCCCACGCGATCCACTGGAAGAGAAATAAATATGAGTCTACCTACTTGTCTCATCACACCAGGAGCTCAGAAACACTCCTGGTACTTGCTTATGCCTCTCACCTCTCCCTATGCAACTGCAGACCCTTACCTTCAAACTGAAAATATCTGTGTGGGCATACTGAACACTCTCTTCGACCCCTTCCTTTGGACACCCCCATCCGGAATTG
This sequence comes from Cnemophilus loriae, assembly GCA_013397755.1. NCBI lineage: Eukaryota > Metazoa > Chordata > Aves > Passeriformes > Corvidae > Cnemophilus > Cnemophilus loriae. Next base: position 44,577 of record VZTF01003555.1, on the reverse strand, counting down.
TGCTTGGTGCTGCACAGAAGACCAGTTTGCTAGCACTCTTGGGTGTTTTTCTATTTTTGGCCTCCAACAGAAAATATTTCATTTGGGATTTGTTTTCCTCTACCATCACAGAACTGTGAAGCTGCTCTTTTGTTGTTCTTGATCTTCTATATCAGTTGAAGGAATTAAGCAAACACACTCCATTTGTCAATCTGACAAACGAAAAGAAAGAGAAAAGAACAAACTCAACATCACAGGATGCTAAGAAAATGACTTCTATTTTTAGCCTGGTACATTTTCAGACATGTAAACACCTCTGTTAATCGCAGACCCTGCGGCAGTGCTCTAGGGATTATTGAATTGCTTGGAAAGCTGGCAGCCCTATATGGCATACCAGTGAAGGACTTGACAAGGCTAATTGTGTTCCAAGTTGTTTTCAGCACCAGCGGGAAATGAGGTCTGTGTGCTGGATGTACTGTACAAACTAAGCAGTGACGGAGGAAGGGAGGTGGGAAGAGTGAGGTGCTGAATAAAGGTAAGCAGATCTGTAAGCATATGACATTTCACTAATATATTTGGCCTCTGGAATTCGAAAGGCAGTTGCATGCTTAATGGGTGTGTGATGTACTATCGTGAGTGCCTGCATTTCCCTTGGAAATTTTAAATGGCTGTTAGCTCTGGAGTACATCTTTCTAGCTCTTTTCCCTGCACCAGTAGAAATACAAAATTCATTATTAATGATGGTTTTCCTCTAGACACAGGATTTTTTAGATCCTGAAAAGTTATTTTTTTCCTTCCATACAGTTATGAAGCCTAGAAAATTATGTCCACAATGTTTCAGGCTCTACTAATAACATTTCAGGATTGTCCTCTCTTGCAAATTCCCAGTAGCAGCAAACAATTCACAAACACCTTTTGGCTTGTCTTCCTGTCTTCAAATATGGATTTCCATCTAATCTATTGCTTGAGTGACTTATCTGCTGTCCTGTGAGGTGTTTGTTAAAGAGTACTTAATTCAAAACCTGTGTGAGCAGGTTAAACTTCTGTGGTGTTTGCACCTGTTTATCTCATATTTAAAATTGTTTCTGTTCATCAAATTCAGTGTATTTCACCACACTACTTTCCAAGTCTTTTGAATGTATTCAAAACCCATTTATGTGAGTCTTTGGGTTCTAGTGGGAGGAGGCAGGTAACTTTTCATGGCTTAGAGATCCATGAAAACTAGCTTGCTTTCCATGCTGCAGGAATAAACATGCCATAAAAACGCCTCGTTGAAACAGATTTAACAACATTTCCTCTTTTTATGAGCACTGCAGCAGATTTGTGCTAGGTCTGGCTTTGGTGCCTTGTTTTCCTCCGTCATATGCTGTTAAACAAAAAATGTCCTGCTGAAAGTGATCTGTTTCTTCCTTTCTAGGGTATATCTGCCAGTCTTACAGTGACAATGCAATCTAAGATTGTGATCAAAGTTGAGCGTGCTCTTAAGAACTGGTGTTATGAGCCCTCTCACTGAGGATTTAATAACAGGAAATTTTGGGCAATGCAATCTCAGAGGGAGATTGTTGGCATCATGCGGTTTTGGAATAATTTGCCTACCAGAATAATAAAAGAGAAGCCAGATAAAAGGATGAAAAGATGTGAGACGAGGTACAGAGGAATGGAGGCTTGGGGAAAATAGCCAGGAAATGAGAGAAGGTCTGGAAGAATATCAGGGGTGTGATGGAAAGAGATGGTGTGAAGAAGTGTTTCCAGAAGGGAGAAGCCTGGCAGAGAAGTACAAAGTGGTATTAAAGGGAGTGATCCATGCTCTGATCTGGGGGCAGGAGCAGGCTGGGGCTTGCAAGGGAAGCACTCTCTTTCTAGGACTCTGGACCAGAGAACAAAAGGATTTTTATGTTTGGAAGCAAGCTAACAGGCAACCTGTAAGCCCATCTTCCTAAAAGTATTATGCAACACCTTGTTGGTGCACTTAGAACAAAATGGTAAGGAATTACTTCTCATCAAATTTCTTCAGTTCTGGAGTGGACAAGATTGAAGGATACATGTATCCCACTGAAAAAAAAAAAAAAAGAGCAACGTGCCTTCTCTGGCCCACCAAGCAACTCTCAGTGAAATGATAGCATTTCTCTTTCTCCTCCCAATCAAATGAGCTTATCCATTGACTCTACTAGCAGCAGGCCTTCATCTACATTCCCTCATAAATCATGCTTGAATATTGGCTGGGAGGACCTCAACTATGAGTGGGAGCCTACCAGCAGTGTGGTTGGTCCATGGTCCAGCTTAGTTTTCCAGGAAAGTCATAGCCCGTGAAAGTGCCCTGAAGTTCAAAAACAAGCACGAGAAGGATGTCTTGCTGAAGAGAATTTTTTTGAGTCATTCTTTAGCTCTGAAAATGAATGTGAAATCTTGAAGGAATGTGTCCAGGCAGTGTAGGTTTTTTCTGTTTTCCACTGTGCCTTGAAATGAATGAGATCAGCATCTGAAACATGCACAGCAATGGACTTAGAGTGGTTTTCCCAGTTTCTACCATTGGAGTGATGATGACCAATTGGCAAGGATGCCAAGTCACCAACAGAGCTTCAGAACAGTGCCAGCACTGTGATAATTTCAAAAATAAGTTTTAAATACATTAAAAAAAGGTGATGTAGGGATGACAGTTTCAGTATAGGATAGTCCCCTTCTGCGGAGACCCTGAATACTTAGAGAGCAGTTGATTCATGATGGAGAGAGATTAGAGAGATTTGGACCCAAATACTAAAGTAAGGTCTCATGATTATTTTGTTATACTACTATATACTATATACTATACTAAATTATACTATAATTTTAATACCTAAAATTAGTAGGTAATGTGCGTTGGTGTGTGTCATAGAGTAACCTGCAGCATCGTGTGCTGATGATCTAATCTGGTGTCGTATTTGAACAGTGTATCTGCCCCACGTCCTGTCCTTTACATGGTCTTCAGATAAAAGGGCAAGGAAAGTAAATTGTACATTTCTTTGAAAAATAGAGTTAGGGTGCAGCCAAAGTACCTGCATAGATCCATAAATTGAAGAGTACTCAAATCTTCCCATCACATCCTACACAACTCTAGTGTATTTATTTTTTGTTGCCATGAAGCTGAACTTTAAAGGAAGTAAAAATAAATTAGCTCCTAAGACTGTTCTGAGAGAAGCTGTAACTACCAAGACCAAGAACTGCTATGATTACTCCACAGACATCAGCACAAAAATGGCAATATATTCTGCCAACAAACAGTGTGCTGTTCCATTGCTGTAGGACTGTCAGCCCCAAATTGCCATCTGTGTCTCCTGCAGTGTTCAGTGTCCCATGTGGCTGATTAGCTGGCATATGTCATCATGTGAAAGAAGGAATTGTTCTGTCTTGTTGAAGGGCTTTTTATGTTCAGAATTCTAGATATCTACACTTGTTCATCTAAAAGATAAAGTGTTTGTTATGGGAGCTCTAAATGTTCTGAGAACTGCACAGAACAAATAGGACATGTAAATCTTGCCGGCAAAGAATGTATCTAATTCAGAAAAAAACCTTACAGGGTCAGATGGATGACTAGTTGTACATTTTAAAAATTGCTTCAGAAGGAAACCTGGGTTTTCAAGAAAAAAATACCACAAGAAATTCTTGGTTTGAGCTGATTTGGTTTTAGATAAGAGCTAACCATAAGTTTCAGTTCAGATATTCTGCTGTGTTCTTGTAAAAGTTATAGTTAGGCTGTTCTGGGTTTTCTTTCTTCTTTGTGTGTAATTACTCTTCATGAACTGAACTGCAGTCCCGTTGATGCAGTCTCGTCTCTTGCTAATAGGGGACCATGTAGTGTCTCATAGAAGAGGTAGTCTAAACAATAAACATTATTTACAGAGAAGAATGTACAGCAAATACACTTTAATTCCCAGTGGAATAGAAATATTTCACCGAAAAGAGATTCACAACAAATTTTCATGAGGCAATTTCATTTCATTGGTTTTGTCTGTCTTTCCCTTGTGTAAGGGCACTTGTCTTCATGCCAAGCAGACATCAAGGAGCCAGAAGGGTGGGGGATTTGTAGTTGAAAGGATGAAGGGAGACTGGTTTCTGAAATACTTGGAGCTGACAATACTGCTAATAATCTGTGGCTGTTTTTCAAAGAATTATAACCTGGCAAACACATTCAACTTCTGCTGACTCTAAAAGGTTGCTGAGATAAATATATGGTTGCTTACTTTAGCAGTATAAGTTTGCCTGAATAATTTTTCAAACCTAAGAGAAGGAGAAACTTGGCCTGAGACTGCTACAAACTCAAGAAGCAATGAAATCCTGCCTAGATGAATTATCTAATATTATTCATAATTAATACACACTCATTATTATTTTGCTAAACACATATCTAGCTATGGCTAAAATGCTTCTGCTGAGAGTACTCTGGTATAGAAACCACCTCTTTTTGTCTAGAATAAAAGGACAGTACTGTGTGGTTCCTGGTTCCTGCACAGAGGTTCTGTATAAAATAAATTCCAAAAGAAGACCTAAAGGCAGTGGAAAAATGGGATGTAGAATTACAGCTCCTTCTTTTGTAGGAATTTTCTTGTTACTTCACAGAGTTAAGAAGCTCATCTGGCCAAGCTCTGTATCTTTCCAGCTGAATCCTATACATGAAATAATCTCCTATTTCTTGTAGTTTAGAAAGTAATTATTAGGTCATGGCCAGAGAAAATTCAGGGTAGATCTGCAAACTCTTCAACAATTTAATTGTGAATGGAACAAGTTAGATCTCTGTGGAGACCCCCTTAAGATAAGTCCCGCTGAAGTTCTGCCAGGCTTTCAAGTGCTGTTTGCCACTTTAGAACTACAATAACTCTGTAATATTTCACCTGAGCAGCTTCTCTCAGGAGCTTTTAAACCAAGCAGCTTGTCAGCTTTCTTAAACCTGCTTTACTGTATATAGATACTTCAGCTTTTTGTGTATTTCTGTTTCTTTGCCCGTATGAACCACTCCTTAAAATGGTCTGTTTCCCTGGCACTGCGAATGAAACTGGAACAGCTTGTCCTGGCAACTGTTGCTAGTCTACAGTAATTGGATGTATTAAAAATAAAAACAACAACAAAACAATTGTTTTTCCTCATTCCTTCCCAGTAGAAATCAGTTAGTCACAGCCTTTATTTAGCACATGTGACATTTACCTAAGCAAAGGCAACTGGTGAGCCAGTTCTGTGTAACAGTCCCAGGGAGCACAGATCTTACTCATGCTGCAGATTTTGTTCTGCTGTCCTGCTTGTCACCAAGGGTTAGTCATTATTCAGGATGTTTCTGGTAACAGGAGAAACTGCTACAAGATCATTATTGCCATGAATTTTAAAGGAATTGGACGGAGGAATTACTGTTGGGAGAACCTTCTAGCAGCACCCCGTGCAAAGAGTTTTCCCTGGGCTGCGTGTCAGGACCACATCCTCGGCATAAATCGTCACCTTCAGTGCTTGTTTTCTGCTGTCCATCAGATGCCCGTGTGCTCCTGCTCATGTGAGGGTTTTTGCAATAAATTACACACTTGTTCCTCCATCACATGGTACCTTCCCTGTCTCTTACCTGTCCCCATCCCTGCAATCCTTATCTCCAGTCTCCAGGGAGAAGTGAGAGATCATTTCATTTTCTTGAGAAGACACCTGATTTATGACATGTGGGTTCAGTTGTCTTGGGGCGACATGCTCAAGTCATGTCAAAATTTGAAGGCAGTGTGGGATGTGGGAGGAAGGATAATCAGGAAAGTCTTGGTTATTTTACGTGTGGTTTCATTTTTCTTAAGGTAACTGTAGTGGAAGTGGAGGCCCCCGGGTAGTTGTAGATTCAAACTGATTTCCCTTCTCGAACTGAGGTCACCTCGAGCTACATCACCCAGAGAGAAACACTTCACCACCTGGCATGATGCAGATGACCTCTTGATATGATCTCTGAATAAAACATGCAGTTTTGACTCTGTAACCTGCTTGTAGTGGTGTGCATGTGGGCAGTAGTATAGCTGGAGTCTAGATACCCGTCCTGCAACATGCCCTAATAACTGTGGATTTTCCTTCCCTGCAGCCTTCTGTCAGTGTTTTGACTGCAACTCATCATTTTCTTTGCATTTATTGACAGCATCTGAGAGAGAATTGAGTCAATTGAAATGTGCAGTGCAACACCTGATGAATTTTTTCAAGGTGTCCCTTTGTTTCAATGAGAAATATCAGGAATAATTCTCAGTTTGTGCTAAATTAAATTTGTCTTTAGGTTTTACCTCCATTCTTGTCACATCAGACATAGTCTCTCCCTCAGTTCTGACCAGCCTTGTGTGTTGCCTGTGTTTTGTGTGTTGCTTGTGTTTTGAGGGGTGGTTTCTGTCTGTCAACTGTCTCACTCAGAAAAAGGCTCTTTCTTTTCTCTGACAGTGTCTTGACTGAAAAATAATGCTCTCATGTCTCAGTTTCATCTAGGCATCACCCTGCTTCTGCAAAGCAAGTTATTGTGGTATGTATGTTCACATGAGGACATTCTTTAACTCTATCAGCTGGTGTTTAATCATTGCTTAGATTCAGAATATATAAAATTTTATTTTTAAAAGATACAGTGCTATACAAAAAAGCCTCACAGGGTGACTTTGAAGTTCGAAGATAATTATTTGGCAAGCAATGTGGGGTCTACTGACCTGGCTGGTTAAAGAGCACATTGCGCTAATTTGCAGTTATACTAACAGAGATAAGAAGCCCTGAACTACAGAACTGCATACAATCAAGGGCATGTAAATGGGACCTATGCTAAGCCTGCTGGATCTCCCGAGGTTCTGGCTCTAGTTTAGAGCATTTCTTTATTTAAAACACCTCTGTTGAAAAGCAAGATATGTTGAATGTTCCAGAGGAATGTGAAAGCTGGAAGACTCTCCAGAAAATGAGATTTCCCTTTCATGCCTTATAAGCGATTCATCTATTGTTACCTGCTTTTCCTTTCCTGGATAATTACAGAAGATGTGAATTTTATCTCCCATGTTAATACTATATATCTAGTGTTAAAGACTTTATTGGATGAATCAATAGCTTCTGAATTTTTCAAAAACTCAACAAATAGGGGTATAGGGCAGCAAGTAACTAAGGACATTGGTTTTCTAGTTTGGACTTACAGAAAGTACCTTGAGATGAACTTTGTTTATTCCTGTAGGAGTGATTTAAAATACCTGTTCCATTTTTCTGCCAGATATTATTACCCCAGCAGCAGAGGCAGCAGAAAGGGTGATATGCCCTCCTCTCAGCTACAGAGGTCATAGCCTGGTGTATTCACTGAAACTGCAATAAGACTTAGCTTTTGGGCAGTAACTCCTGGCTGTGTGGGCAGGCAGCTGAGAGTAATAACCTCTTAAATTATTCCAGCTTACATTGCAGGAACTCATTTAGAAGTACTCTGCATGATCTCGGGCCCATATTTTCTAAGGTGCATTTGCTGTCATGAGGCTTCGTGTATATTTTGCACCTATGTACATGTGGTCATTTGGCTTCTCATCTGCACATGAAACCACCAAAATGAAATTGTCTTGTGTGCAGTGTGGGTGGATATCCATCTTGGTACTGATCACAGAAATGTCCTGATGCTTTTAGAAATCCTGTTCCTCTGTCTTTATAAGGTGGCTAGTAATGACACTGTGTTCTAGTATCTGGCCAGGAACCTTGAGATGGCAAGTAAAAAGTCAGACATTTCTCTCACAACAGAGGTCCACAACATGCCAGGCTTTGGACATATCACGTAAACCCCTTGAGATTTCCCTGGAGTTCTCACTGGAAGCAAGATACTTCTTTTTCTCTCTCACAGGACTTGGGAGCTGCTGTCTCAGTGATGTTTTCACGATGCCATGGCCACAAAACCCCATCCCTGCCTTGCTGTATGCCACTCAGCAGCTAACCTGTATGCCAGGTTTGGCATCTGTGCTGCTAGTTCCTGCTCACAGGTGTAGCTGTACTGTTCAGAAATCAGTTCAACTACCAGTATCTTTGGAAAATATCTCATGGCATGAAGACATTGTGGTGGAAGGCAATGCCTGCACAACTGTGATGTTTGTGGATTTAGGTTGGTTTGTTGTTTTTTTGTTTTTTTTTTTTTGTTAGAGGGTAAATGCTGTGTTATAATCCCTTGCAATTACTATATCCTTAATGGAGCCCAATAAAAATATTAATAAAGTTATTTTGGAATAATTATTTACAGACTGAAAGCAACAGTAATGATCACAGTTGAAGTGGGGGCAAGCAAGAGCTATGCCAATCCATGACCCTGCTCACCAGCTCCTCCTCTGCTGGTCTAGTCCTTCATTAAAATCTTTCAAACAGGCTTTTGAATCCACACTGACCACAGTGGACTCATAGAATTCTCTCAATGGCTTTTACTTGCTCCCTTAACTCTTGGCATTTTCTTAGGAACTTGAGATTTGATTGAGGCCTACATCTTTTTCAAGTCTAAGTCAAACTATTATTTCCCTAGAATTTATATGTTTTTGAAAAGTATTAATGACTAAACAGCTGTACTTGACATTTCTTTTGGGATAGAGGAGAAACTGACTTGTGGTTTTCCATAATAGATATATCTATTCAGGAAATGTCTGTTGGAAGCAGAACTTCAAGGTTTATCTTGGCAAATCTGAACTGACACTTGGAAAGAATAGCTTCATTCATGGCTCTAGATTTTGTTGTTGCTGAGAATTCTGTGCTTATTAAAGTGTAGTATACACGTATAAGGGACAAAGATACATTATCAGTGGAGTTGCAGATGGGATTTTGCAAACAGCTATCCGAATAAATAGTTAACATATGTCAATCCTCAGCCTCTACTCATGTTCGTACTTCTCACAGCTGAAGCCACATAGGAACTATGGTGAATACAAGAAAATCTCAGCTAAATCTTAGTGATCAAGCATGTAAGCAAATCAATAAATATACTGACCTCATTTATGACAGCTTGAGCACCATTATTCTCAGGCCGGCATCTGGAACTGGAGTTTCTTTACAACTTCTGACAACTGCAAGGACATTAACGCCAGGAGTTTACTTTAACTCATAAATGGCACCTCCTTTTTCTTCTGGATGACTTTTATCAATTTAGTTTTTGGTTTCAGTTTTCTACCTCAGAAAATGAAGATTATTAACACAATCCAAGTACATATTGAATGGGTTGATGTTTCTCTTTTTTCCAGATAAGCTTCATCTGCCTGTGCCTTGAAATGTTTCTGTTTCCCTCCTCTGCCCTGAAGAATTCTGATAATGAATTTGGGTGAAGTCAGCAAAAAAGGAAAAAAAAGTAGTGAAATACATTAAAAAAAAGAAGACTTTTTCTTGGATTGTGTCTTTCAAATAAGGTCTGAAACAATTTAAACAAAACATGAGGTTTTTTTGTTCTTCCATTAGGGAAGATCAGTTATCAGTGGGTTATACACATGTAGAGAGTCTACCTCACCTGAAATATAATTTCCACACTTATTCCTTCAATTTACATGGTTGATAACAATTTTACCTTTTATAATCTGTGGAATCATAACAAAATTTTAAAATTATCTGTAACGACAAGCTGTAGTTCTGATTAGATACCTTAATTACTTGAAGTTTTCAGCCCAGTTTTGAATTGCTTCATGGGCAGATTGGAAATGCTCCGGTTAATAAAAACTCAGGATCTGCATTCTTTCTTTAAGAACAACAATTTTGCAAATTTTATTGACTTTCTTCAAAGAAAAATAATCTGAACAATAGATCTGGCATCGAAGACACTTTCTTTCATACCTCTTTCTCCCAAAACCTCATTTGTCTGGGTTCCTCTCAGAACCTGTTTGTAGTGACTTTTCTACAGAGTTTCAGATCGGGGTGTGTGTGGATTTTCAGTGAAACTGTGGATGTAGAGGTAGGTATCTGGTGCCCAACAGTATTTCAGAGATGCTGTCTCAAGGATATGGTTTAGTAGTGGACTTGGCAGTGCTGGGTTAAGGGCTAGACTCATTGATCTCACAGCTCTTTTCCAGCCTAATGGTTCTGTGGTTCTAGGGATTGCTGTAGACCACCTGCACTGGTTTTCAGGGTAGGCCTGCAATGTCTCTGCTGCACAGTGGTCGAGTGTTCAGAAAACAAACTTGCTTTCTAATTTTCTTGCTTGCTAGCAAACTGGCTCTTGAGAATCAGTTAATGGTAGATCGTATATCTGAAGTTGGCACTGCATTGTGGATTGCAGTCATAGCATTAAGAGCCTTTAAAGCTTGAGTGGCTATTACTGATCTATAAAACATTATTGCATAGCAATTTATTCCACAAAACCAAAATGATACAAGCAGAAACTGTATTCATTACATAAACAGGACTCTTTCACAAACAGGATTGACATTCTATAAGCAGTACACATGTAGGAATGAGAATTTTATAAAACAAACCATGAAAGGAACAAACTGTTACAGTCTGATGTAATTAAAGTAATTTTGTAGTGGGGAATTTCCACCCACTATGTGTGAAAGGAAAAGTACACGTAGTCCTGCACACTTATTATGTATTTACTTCTTTGATAGTGGCAAGCATATTAGCAGGTGAAATGATGGCTTTGTGTCCTTTCTGGTACTCCTTGACCATTCACAGAGAGTCATTGCTTCCTAAAGTTAGGAAAAAAACACCTTTTATTTTGATAATTAACATGATTCCTAATTGGAAGAAAACTAACACTTTAATTAAAAAAACCCTACAAATACTGAACAGTCATTTAATTGAGGCTTTTTTTTTTCTTTAGCAGTAAAAAGTAAGCTCATTGGGAGGAAAATTGCATGATAGCTTACAGTCGATTTCTTTCAGACAGCAGTAATGGAAACTGTCCTTTTGAATATAATTACATATGTGAACAATCAGGGAGATCTGCCAAAGGTTTCACTGCTGGGAAGTTAATCTTTTATTTTTCAAATATTATTTTATAGATTCAGATCAGTTACAGGAAAAACAACAGCAGCTATGGTCTCAATGTTTGCATTAATTACTAGAAAAGTGTACATATATATATACATATACACACAAACACACATAAGAGTATTCCAGATGCACAACAGAAACTTCTGTATTGTTAAAACTAAAATCGAGCTCATAGTTTCCATTTGCAGTTTTGAACCGCTTTTGCACTATGCTCCAAATTTTACTGACTTATTAGGTTCAGACACTGCTTGTCATTCAAATTTATGTTATTCTTACAAACAAGTCTGAACGTCAGATATTGGAAGGTCATTTTTTGGCACTTCACTTCTGGAAAGATGTGAACCAGTTGGAAAGAATGTGGAGGAAAGCAGCAGAAATGAGTAGAGGTCCAGAAAACATAACCCATATGAAAAGATTGAAGGTACCAAGGTTGTTTAGTCTAGAGAGGAGCAGAGACAGGGGGAAAATTTTAATAGTTTTCATATATCTAATAAGCAGCTATGCTTATCTATTTCCAAGCTGATGGCTGATAAAGCAAGAAGGAATGATGTTAAACTGTGCTAAGTGAGAGACAGATGAGACACTAGGAAATACCCTGTAATGGTATGGCTAGACAAGCACTGGAAGAGTGCTGGAAACTTGATCAGCTGGAGATTTGAATGAGCAGGTTAGAAAAACATCAGCCAAGAAACACTGGAAGAGGGGTAGCGGAAGGAATGAAAGGGTTGGACTAGGCAAACTTTTGACAATCTTTTGAAAATTCCTTGTTTCTGGATTACATTACTTCACATCCTGGGCTGCTATAGTACCTTTGCTACCTTTCCAGGCATTCAAGATAGCCTGGACACAGATGTCATTTTCCAGATCAAAATGCAGCAGTGGAAAATGTTACCTTCCCATGTTGTTGCATGCAGTGGGAGCATGCCATTTCTTTGTTCTGTCATTCCAGTCAGCTACCAGAGTAACTTAGGTGGACACTCCAAAACCATTTCAGTAAAAATGCATAAATTAGCAAAGATCTTTTTGAAGTGTGTATGTGAATCTGGCTATCTCATTTGACTGAGTAGCACCTGTCAGTAGGTCTCCAGCAAGATCTGTGGTAAGGAGGAGGTGAGTCTGGGCTATTTGATTGAGCACATTTTCTTCTTCCCTCTTAAGACTTTGCAGGCATTGCTCATAATTTTCCCTAGTAACCTTGGTGCTTTCCCACCTGCCATCCTTTCTTCAAGGAGCAAATATCTTTCGCATCCTTGGAAGCACTCACGGTCAGGTTGGGTGGGATTTTGAGCTACCTGGTCTAGTGGAAGGTGTCCTGGCCCATGTCAGGGGGTGTTGGAACTAGATGATCTTTAAAGCCCCTTCCAACCCAAACCATTCCATTCTATCATTCGTGCATCATGGGTTGTACCTCTGACATCTTTTACCAGACATAAAGTTAATATATGCTAGGATAAGTTACAGTCAGTGCAAGACAGGCTGGAGTTGGAGTCTCAGAAAACAATGGGCAAAGTAGATAATGTTTTATTGTTGTTCCAAATATCGTGTCCATTTTGATATATTGCCTTTCTGGCTAACTGGGTCCATCCTTCAGGAACTGCCAACATGAAGCTGATAAGACATTACACACTACAAAATAAGTCCAAGAAGTTATAGTGGCAACTGGTATGGCCTCCTGTTCTCAACAACCTGTTAATATTTGGAAGGTAATTTGGATATTTTATCTGAAACTTGGGATATAACTTTAAATTCTGTGGAAGAACACAAAAATTATTAAGACACTGATCAAACAGTGCTTCTCAGACTCTTTCACTGAGACCTCAAAAGGGCTTAGAGGTTATGCACTTCACCTTTCAATGCCCGTATTTGGGTCAGACCATCACACCATGCCATGTATCTGGCTCTTCTCTTCAGCAGTCTCTTCTCTTCAGCAGGGGTTCAAGTGCCTATGAGCCAGGCAGAAAGCCACAGCAGCTGGCTGGGAGGGGACACTGCTGACATTTCCCTCTCCTCCTCTTGCTAGGTAAGAGTCTTCATTCCCTCTAGTTTTGAAACAAAGGTAAGGGAAATGTTTGGGACTGTGAAATTTGAGGAAGATAACTAAGCTGTATTCATCCCAGAATATAGAATTCATCCAGAAGACAAGACAAAAAACTTCCCCAAAAACTCTTGGATGTCTTAGCTGTGTCCAGACTGTGGTGTACTCATTTTAAGCATCTCCTGCTCTGGCCTCATTGGAGGAAGCAACGTTTTGCAGGACTGGAGGTAAAATGCTGATCAAAGATTTTGAAAGGATTGTATCTAAGTTAATGGATGTGTCTGCTTAGAGACTATCTAGAAGAGAGTGGGGCAGAGCTGTGTTCTTGACAAGAATAATCTTTGTATTGCACAGATATTTTGTTAGGGATCTCATGAAAGTAGACTTTAGCAATATATTGCAGACTGATAAGCCTGAGTCTGCAGCTGCTAAAAGGTTAAAATAAACCCCAAATTTTCTCCCAGTTTTTTAAGACCTTGCATCCATCTGCCACATCTCTTGTTCTACCTTGCATTTCTGGACCTTCTAAAAATCCCAGGTGTGTATGAGCATGACTCACACAACCTCCATCTGCTCCGTGATCCATGTAGGGCACAAGTAGCTTATATCACTGTCATGAAGCCAAAGGGCTCCCTTCAAACATGCTTTTCATGTGGGCATAACGCCATCTTTTAAGGATACTGCCATCTAAAGATTTTATTGCATTTCCATATAACTGTTGGGATGATGCAGAGGGGTATTAAGCTTTGGGTCCTTATAAAACACCAGTAATGTAATGGAAGATGAAAATGGATTCCAAAAAGCCAAATTTTTTACAAGAAATCCTCAAGATTTAGAATTGTAATGGAATATAGCATGACCCTGATCATCTTGATTTAAAGATTTAAATTTGCTATTTTTCTCCATGTTATTTTTGGTCCTTCATTTTATAAAGATACTTTGGTAATTTTGCAAGAGACACTGTACAAAGTTCCACCCTTCGGTGCTGGCTATCTGCTTTTAAAGGCAAATGCATGCAAAGATGCATTTCATCCAGACTAGAGGTTGAAATCCCTGCCAGGTACTGCATCACACTAATGAAGGTCGATACAATTTGTTCAGAAATAGCTCTAAAAATGGAACCTAGTTCCAGTCTGCAAGTCCTCAGTTCACAGGCTTACCTACATTTTATAGATTTACTCACATTAACCTAAGAAAATTTAACAAGATATTTAAAAGTATATCCATGGTTTCTTTTAAATAGTTCCTTCCATCTGTAAAGAAGTTTTGGAAACACTGCGTGACAAGACAGAACTTAGAAATCAATGGCAAAAGGTGTGTGGTAGGGGAAATTAGTAAAACTAGTACAGAAGGAAATTATTTTGCATGTGTACTGGTCAGAATAGAAAAACATTTACCAGAGCAAAACCCACTACCTAGAAACAATTTCAACTAAAACATTTCAGCAACACAGCCAAGGAGTAAGCGACTTCAGAAAATAACAAATAGTTGAAATGCTCAACCATTTGATTTGCACAGAATATTCTTAGTTGGAAGGGACCCACAAGGATCATCAAATCCAACTTGTAAGTGAATGGCCCATAGAGGGATTGAACCCACAACCTTGGTGATATTAGCACCATAACTCTGGTTTTGGTCAGGAAAGCCAGCTACTTTACTTAAGAGAATTTGATAAACTTTCACTTGCATAAAACTTGCATGTGGAAAGAGCCTTGTAAGTATTGTTTAGGCATGTTTTGTAAGATGAGCAGCCTCCTCCCAGCTGCAGTTTTCGAGGGCAGGGATGGGGAGCAGTTGCAACGTTCTTTGTAGGGTCACCATGCACACTTCAAACAGGACATATATGGGAACAAGAATAACACTGGTGCTGTTCTGAATGTATATCAGAAAGCACTAAAGTGGATATAATTTATCTTTATGGCATCCAGATGCCATGGAAAGCCACCTCATATAAGTCAGGATGTTACCTTTATGATTTAAATTCTGTTTCTTCTGGCCCACATGAAGCATATGAATACCACCAAGGGATAATTCATGAATAAACTACCAAACACTTCTCAGCAATTTCAAACCTTTTCTGAAGAGACAGTAATATTTATATGACCTCTGTGTACATTTTCAATCCTTTAGATGCTTCAAGAAGAAACAGAAAACTCTTTTATCTAAAACTTTATCTATGACATTTTACACGAAATCAGATTGTGTTGTACTTCCACTGGATGGAGAAAAGGCCAGGACAGATGGTGTAATGAAGATAATATTTCCCTACAGAGTGACCAAGTAGAAGGCTCTAAAAGTTCTTAAAATCTTCTTTAATGGTTTAAACAACCCTTTATGATCTCTTTTTTTATCATGGTTGTCAATATCAAAAGGTTGCCACTTGCTGTGAGAAGGAAAAGTAGATAATTTCTATGCTAAAGAGAGTATAAGATAGTTGTGTTTTTGGGAATCTATTTGAGGAGCAAAGTTTAATTTACTTTTTTTTTAGAAAAGAGAGTGGCTGCACTGAAGACTGAATTTTCTGTAATACACTAAGAGTTCTTTGAGCACCAGCTGGAGATTTGATCAGCTTTCTGGTAATTTTTCAGAGGCAAATTAACCAAGTCACTAGAGCAGTCTCAATCTTCCCATAAAGTTTCTGTGGCTGAGTTTTGTTGGTTAGCTTTGTGTTGCAGAAGACAGACATTATCTCTCAATCACTCATCATCTTCCAGATGTGTCCTTCACCTTCTTCACAAATCTAAAATCAATCTTAGTGTGTTGAAGCTTAGAAAACTCTCCTCTATAAAAGTGTTTCTTGTTAGCAGATGACTAATCCTTGCCATCTCTGCCTTCCTGTGTGATGAGGAACTTAATAAAATAGTAGAATGGTTGGGTAGGAAGGAACCTTAAAGATCATCTAGTTCCAACCCCCTGACAGGTTGGAGAGACCCATTGTCATGGTCTCAGAGACCCGTTCAACATGGTCCTGAACACTTTTAGGTATGGGGCATCCACAGCTTCTCTGGGCAACCTGTTATTCTGTCTCGCCCTCAAAGTAAAGATTTTCTTCCTAATATCTAATTTAAACATCCAGTCTTTCAGTTTGAAGCCGCTCCTCCATGTCCCATCACTACATGTCTGTAAATAGTCCCTCTTCAGTTTTCACGTAGACCTTCTTTGTGTACTGGAAGGCTGCTATAAAGTCACCCCAGAGACTTCTCTTTTCCAGGCTGAAAAGCCCAATTGTGTTAATCCTTCTTTATAGGAGAGACACTCCATCTATCTAATCATCTTGGTGGGCCTCCTCTGGACTCATTTCCCCAGGCTGACGTCCTACCTGTGCTGGGGACTGCAGAGCTGCATGCAGTACTTCAGGTAGTGTCTCATGAGAGTGGAGTAGAGGGGCAGAATCGCCTCCTTTGAGTGTAGCTTCCCCTTGTACTGCCTGTATTTTCTTTTGTTTCAATGCTGCAACATTTGCATTCACAAGTATTCTGTTTTTTAACTATCTACAGCAGCTGCATGGATGGCAGCAGTTTGTGTGTGTGTGAATAAATACTTGGGGGAAAAAAAGTGACTGCCATGCTTAATGCTCTGGAACACTTTGACAATGATAACTGCATATTTATTTTCTTTGAGGTTGATCAACAGCTATTGGCAAGGTGCAGGGATGGATTGCTTCTGTCAGCCCAGATGGAGCTCAAAGTAGAGTTTATTCAATGATATTTTAAAAATATTTACACAAATGTTTTATTACAAAGTTCTGAGAATAACACTATGTTGACTACAATATATGCTTTGCCTTCAAAGGCTGTTTTTGGTAAAGGCTGCTCTTCTTTCCTTTTTTCACTCCTTCATTCCCCTGTTATTGAAGGTCTCTGTCAGAGGAGCTCAGGAGTAGGCTACAGGGCTAGCTATGGATGCTACCACCCCTAGCTGCCTGCATGAAGTTATTTCCCCAAAGAGGATGAGCAGAACAGAGCGTGGGCCCATGCTTTGGCTGCTCCAGTTTACGCTCGAGCAGCTGATGGCAGTGAATTGACGGTACGATGCCAAAGTGCAAAGCCTGTGGTTTTCTGCGGAGTTCCTTCTGTCACACTGTTGGTGACCACCAGCAGAAAAAAAAGCAGATACAGAACAGAGGAGACTCGTAGCACCTTTAGTCACTTCAGCAGTCGATCAGTGAGTGGGGTCATCTGTCAGAGTAGCTGTAGTCAGAGCTGCCAGTACAGATGCACCTGGGTCTGCTTTGAAGTAGCTGCCTTGGGTACGGCAGCACGGGGTTCAGTGCAGGCTACACTCCCGGTTATTTATTCAGCTTCTCCCATGGTTTGCATAACCCAGGCTGAGAGCTGTGCTGCCATAGCTACACAGTAACATCACTCCTGCTAGTTTAGAGTTAGACTGGGTTGTGTGCATGAGCTCCAGCCACGGCTCCACACAAACAGACCAGCTCTGTCCTTATTTGTTTGTTTCAATTCCCCAATTGGATGTTCAGGCACTGCTGCAATAGAAATAATAATGAATAATTAATAACTTCAGCTGAATCATTTGAAAACTCTTCACTGTGCAGTTGATGTTTATTTATTAGTGCAGAGTAGGTGATGCAACAAAAGACAGCAAACAAACTGAGCTGTGGACTGTTTTGCTTCAATTTATTGAACATTTTCTTCTGGGGATAATTATGTCTTAAAATGAAAGCAAATTATGTGCATTTGCGGTTGGAAAGATTCCCCTTGCCGCCAAATATCTTCTGAAAGTAGCTCTGTTTATTAGTCTTGGTATTATTTTACTATTAATACAATGCTGGTAAAGTGTCTGGAGAGAGGTGAATTTTTTCCAAAATAGAGTTATGAGATGTCAGAACTGGGTATGTTCTGTCCTTCTGTTAATATTTCTATGTTCTTTTGGCATAAATTCATGTCAGCCTCCACCACTGAGCCCAAAACAGCTAGATGGAGCTCTTTGCTCTCTAATTAACAGGAAACCATCTTAAAGAACTAATTTAAAATCTTTGGACCAATCTGCCAATGAAAATATTCTCATTTTTTAAAATAAGATAGCTCTGAGTAAGATCTATGTAGGAAGGTTTTGTAAGATTAGACCTAAAGGCTTAAACTGGAAAGATGTTAATAATGAGCATGTGAACAGAGCTGGTTCTGCAGTGCATGGACTGGCAAACAAAAAAAAAAATTGAAAAAGAATGAAATATAGCTCAAAGGTTTCCTGTCAAGCAGTAACTCTGTCATATATACACATAGATACAAATATTGAATTAGATGATATAATGATCTTTCTCTGTCTCTGACTCAATGAACCTAGACAGATGGCAAGTGTATTCGTTAGTGAAGGTAGCTAAGGTGCTGCTTGTAAGAAGCTCTGTTGAAACAAGCCAGGTAGAGGTCCTATGATCTAAAGTACCATGGCTAGGTTCTTGCTAGGTTGAGAAAATCTACCCTAGTATGGATACCTTTCCTTCTGTCAGCCCTCAGGAAATAAATGAAAATGGAGAACTATTTGCTTTAAAAATATGCACAGTAAAGATATGAATAATTTATATACATTTAATTAGTTATCACATTTTGGAAAAGGTAACTAATAAACATAGATATGAGGATGCTTACTCTTTATTTTTCTTTGCAATACACACAGTTATGCTGGGTTTACACTAAAACCTCTTAGAATCGGTGGTAGATTTTCCCACTCATAGGGGGAACTAAAAATAAACTATGTCATGTACTTGCTTTCACAAACCACTAATCAAACTCCACTCCTGAAACTGTGCTTCTGCCAGCTACTAAGGCATCCTGGTTATTACAGACACACGACAGAGCTGTCTGCTTCTGCTTTGTTCTCCCCTTCCTGGTCTATCAACACTGTGAGCTAGCAGAGGGAGCAGAGTTGCAGTGGCACTTTGTGGCACCTGTGCATCACCTCAACTTCAGAGCACACAAGATTTTTCCAGAGGCCACCTGAACGTCCTGCTCATTATGCTGTCTATGACCTGGACCTGGTCTTCTTAGGCAGCAGAAGGATGCTGGATATACTCGCTTCCCTTAGGTACCTCCATTGCCATGGCTCAGGATGGAAGACTCCAAAGCAGACTTTGGGATTTTCTCAGCTGTACATGGCACTGTGGACCTGAAGGAGTCTGGCTGAGCTGTTTAATTCAGTCTCATGATATTACAGTCAGTCACAACTTTCGTTCGTCTTTGCTTGTTCAACTCCAGCTAGCAATAGCTTTTGTTTCACTGCCACACAGGAAAGCTGTTACAGGATCTCACTGCAAGATTAGAAACTTTCTACTCTCCCAATATAACTTACTGCTAGCCAATTTATACCTACTTTGTCTTGTACAAGTATACCTGAAATCTTAACTAGATCCTCCCTGATGCTAATGGTATAGTCATGCTGTGGCTACATTAGCAAATTAATTGCAGTAATACAACTGGATTGGTAGGCAAAGCAGTCATTGATGACACTCTTGCGTTATGTCCTTTACAGGCACTTTGGACATCACTTGAGATATGACTTATTTCAGTTGAATACCTCCACTGCATGTGTGATTCAAAGTTTTCCAAAGGCAATCTGTGCTTCAGACCTTCTCTTCCTGGATCTTGGATTCCTCTAGGAAGTGCCACTCTGTCTGTCTGCCTCATGCAGATAAATGCCACAGCAGTTTCCTCCTAGTATTATTTGTCTAACATCAAACACGTGAAAATATCACTTCTGTTCCTGCTCATGCTGTGCAAGACACCACCTGCACCTCCATCCACTGCACCTCCATCCACTTCCATCCTCATAGCCTGCACAGCTTTTGCTGCTCTGTGCCGCAGTCACGGGTGAATCCTGTGGCTTCAGCAGGTACCCCAGCAGGACAGCAACAATAAACTGACACTTGTGTGCCCAGATTTCTTTCTGATGACTTTGCCCAGGCTTGACTGATGTCGAATTGAGACTACTGGGACTACATCACCATTGGGATGACCAGCAGCAGGTATGAAATTTTCCACTGCAGTTGGAGCACCACCAAGAATCTCTCCTGTGAGCTGGATTCAGGGTCATCCCATCCTGACACGTAATTTTGCAAGCTGATATCTGTATTCAGAACAGCAACTGTAACCCTACAGAACTTTACAAATTTCAAAGCCTAGTCTGTGGCTAATCAGAGTGGGATGGACGAGTCCACCACAGGCAGGGTGCAGTGAAGCTCTCCAAGACCATTCTTCACAGCTGCTTCCTACAGCCAGAGCAAATAACTGACATAAGCAAAATTGTTGCGGCCTTTTCCATTCAGGGGCTGCATTACTGTGCGTGTCGCAGGAGAGAGGGACAGGGCCCTTCTTCTTCCCCCTGCTTCCCAGTGCAGGGAAGTGATGATCAGCTAAACTGCAAGGGCTGCCACTACTAGTTCAAGCCAAAGGCAGGCCAAGATGCTTGACAGAGTTTGCCGAAAGGAATAAGGATACTCATGCCTTCTGCAGCTCTGGCCGTGCAATTGGAGAGGTGCAGGCACCATCTTTTCAAGCTGACCAAGGATCATTCAGGACACTCAGGCCAGGTAGCAATGCTGCTCATCCATGCATGACTGGATCATGAGTCTGTGCTAAGGACTGCACTGTCAATTATGGGAATGCTCCTTTACTGCAGCAAGCTTCTTGCTGTGTGTGCAAGTTGTGCATTTCAGAAGCACACTGCAAGGTGGAGGGCTGTACAAAGCAGCCTCGATGACAGTGCCCTCCAAATTATGGTTGCCTGCTGTGTCCTGCAGAATTGTGAGAGAACACATTTTGGACTGAAATGCTGAGGAACAGTTTCTTCAGAAAAAACTATGCACAACCTGTTGCACTCCACACGTGAAACACCAATCATGACATGCATGCAAGAGATCTTATCTGTTCCTTCATGGATGGAGAACATCTGAAACAAGATGCTTACATGTCTCCACCCTTTCCAGAAAATAAACTTCATAATGGAAATCATAAAGTTTAAAAAAGACAAAAAGTCCTGAAATATCTTTTAGATCTGCTTAGTCCTCTTCTTCCTCTGGAAGACGCTACAGTGGATTTTGGTAGCCCTAGTGTTAAGCTTCAATTTCTCAACAGTGTCACTCAATACACTATTCACTTTCAGCAAAGATGGTTACTCTAATTAAGTCTTCTCTAGCTTTCTGCCTCCTATGACTTTTTCTGTGTATCAGTATGTGCTTTGACTCAGTAAGTCTCAGGAAACCACCCTCACTCTCCTGAGATGAGTCTCCTGCCCTCACAGGTCTTTCCTGGAGTAGCTGCTCTGGGGGATGTAGCAGCCAGAATATACACGGGATTCAGCTGAAAGGGATGGTGTGTGGGTGTGTTTTTTGCTGCTTAACAAAGATCTGACAGGAGAAGAGGGCCTTGAGGGTGGTTTGCTTGCATGTGGCACTGCAGGGAGCTGGCAGCGACATGACAGTGGGAGAGAAGCTTGTTGAAGGTTCTGTTAGCTGAAGTTGCTTGGGGATGGGACAATCAATAAATGTTGCAGTAGTAGATTTAGCTGGTCCTGAGCAGTGGGAGGGGATCTATCAGCAGGAAGATTCTCCTCCCATGTCAGACGGAACTCTGTCTTACTTCTCCTTCATTCTTTTCAAATTTTAGGAAAAAAAATCTCCCATATTTTCTGTGCCTTAGCTTTTGCCTCAAATGTTTGATCAGCAGAGACTGAACCCTTCCACCTTCACAAATTGCCCCAGTTCCTTGCCCCAGAGGGACTTAAAGTTGGAGTCTCAGCTTTGTGTGGTGGCCACAGAGCTTCCCCTGTCCTCGCAGTGTGATTATTTTCTTCAGAAAAAACTATCTTTCTCTTCTCAAATTTCCAGCAACATTGCTAGCAACCTGCTGATACTATCCAAGAAGTTTTCAGCCTCTTTATCTCACAGTCTGACAAAAGATGTCATTTTGTCAAGTGTCTGTAAATCTTCCAGGAGAATGGGCAGGTGTCTGATACTTTGACAGACAAACAAAGATTGCAAGTTGGAAAAGGAAAGCAGTGGCAAGGTTGGACCGTTAGCCAAAAGCCAAGGTAGCAAACCCAAGGATGCCTCTATAGAAGATGAAATGTCTTTTCAAAAATAGCTGAGGCATAACAGTTTTTGATAAATAGAAAGACAGAGGTGACACTTGTTCATTTGAATGTCAGAAGAGATGGTTTATGGGATCTGTGGAAAAGTCAAGAGCCTCCTCACAGAGCAGATATTTTATATAACACCTAGTGGCAATGTGGCCCACACCCTGGCTCAAAACCCACTGTCTCCGTGGACCATTGGAACACTCATGAAAAGATAATTTCATTTTAGTTTCCTCCAAGGGGCATTTAACTTGTGTGCACCAAAATCACACTGCCATCTGAACCAAGATGCTGGAACTGAGGCAAAAAGGGAGGTCTCTTCAAAACTGCACAACTGTTTCAAGCCACAGTGTCCATGTAGAACTCTTTCCTCAGACTTTGGAGGATAAGGGCAAACAAGCTAAAGTTTTTTATGTTGGTGTCCTGCCCTTATAGCTGAGATGTGACACTGTAGATTGATGCAATACCTATAGGACCACTGACCTATTTTCTATGTTCACTTTCTCTTCTGAGAAATTTGAGTATAGGGGTTCTTTTTAGCATCTGACCCACACCAGTATAAAAGTTAGTATCTATACCTGGGAACTTGGAAGCATCTATATGTCAGTAATAAGGACATGACTGGCAGGCTGCCTCCCCTAAACCTATGGTGCTGCACTGAACCTGAATGGCTTCTACTGTGCTCAAAAAGGCCAACTTTGATGGCAAACCTCGCTTCTTATTTATATGTAGAGAGTATTTTTTTTTTTATTTGGCAGTAAACAATCCAAGATGTTTCCCAAAAGTCCTGTAGTATTGAAAAGATTGAACAGAAGTGATCTAAGTAATTGGACACAGTAAACTTATCCTGTTGGAGCTATGTGCTTTTCTAAATTTCTCTCATTAAATGATACATTTGAAACTGAACAAACTAGAAAAAAAATGAACTGGATTTTTTTTATTTCACCAAAGTAGAAGAAAGGGCTCTAGTTTAAATCAATCCTGTTACATCTGTTTAAAAGGTATATTTTAAAAGCAAATCTTTGACATAGAATTATAATTAATATAACATGAAATTAAAGTTTTCCAATTTGGTGTCTGGCATTTCCTCTTTACTACTTCATATCTTCCAGCTGGATTAGCATCAAAGGATCATCACAACATGTTTGCCTGAGGTTCAGCTGCATGATCACATCAAACTTTTCTTCTCACACCTGAGGGATTAACAGGAGCATAAATTAAGAGTTTCATCTGCTTCAACCATTAAGCATAAATATTCAATCTTAATATATCTTTTTACACTTATTTTGTGATGATCAACAGGAGATTTTTGTTTAATTTTGCTCTTTTGAAACATTACTTTGGAAACAAGCTACTCCAATATTTCAAGATGAATAATTGCTGAGATTTTGCAGACTATGAGGCACCAAAATCCTGAAATGTCTGATGAAGATATTTACAATCAGACTTGTTTAATCCTTAATCGATCATCAAGTCCCATTTCTATGTAGGTGAGAAGAATCTTCAGGCTAACAAAACGGTGATAGGAAACCAGTCAGTCAGATATTTGGATAAAGTAAGGAGGTATTATCCAGGCCTGAGTGATGTTCTGCAAAACAAGGAAGAGTAAATGCCAGTTCAGAGTTCAGAAGGGCAGATGAGAAATCGTACTGCATGCTGCCTTCTCTTTTCCTTGTTAACAGTAGTACCTGGCCTGGTCAGGCCCTTGATAGCCGTGGGCCTTGCGGGAAGCTGCTGGCGAAGTCCAGCCACATGTGCACTGAGGCAAACGAGGTTCAAGCACTCCACCTAGGACACAAAGAAGTCATTTCTGGCATGCAGGCACTGCTGGTTGATTGGAAGAGCCATAGGAGAGATAAATCAAAGCAAATCCAGTTTTAAACTCCTTGTGCTATCAGTGCCCTGCTGTGCTCGTAAGTCATCTTTGGTGTCCTTGTTTCTTTCTTCTCTTCTTTCGAACAGGTTAAGGAGAATATTCCCAGTATAGCTCACGAAGCTGCCTTCTACCTGCTCCTCCCTGAACACCCCTCCTGTGATGTTGTACCACAACTCTGGGGGAAGCCACTAGCTTCCAATGGTAGTGGGTATTTCTGTTATCAATTAATGAATAAGAAACTGAGCTTTGCTTGATTTGGATTCCTATAGTTTATCTGCATGAAGTCATGTGCTTGGAAATAATCTGCTCATCATCCTCCTCTTTCTCCTATTGTTTGTAACACTCACTTATTTCCTATGCTGAAATGTAGGATGTTATCAGATGTCTATGGAATGGAAGTAAGCATGTCTATAAAGGGATGTTCTACATAACTAGATGCTTGTCTGAGGTGTGGGAGTATTCTGACATAACCATTTGTGCATCTGAGCCTCCTCTGATTCTTTTCAGACCCCTTGTCATACACAACGTGCTTCAAGTGTGAGTTTATTTCTGAACTTGTGGTTGGATATTAATCATTTCCCATTTATTCTCTCAGAAAACCGGGTTGGGGATAAGGTGAGGGAAACAAACAGTGAAGATACTGTACCACAGAGAAATCAGAGAGATTTAAAAAAGTTGTCAGATTAAAATGGATCATTTTTTAAGAGGCAGCAGCCAATATCTTATACTTCAGGAAGAGACACATCCAATGCCCACAGAGATTGTTTCTAATGCTGCTGATGGTATTCTTTCCTGATCCAGCAGTAATATAAAAAGTTTTCTGTCCTTGTCTATATCCGGAAAATGAGTTCTAGGATGGATCAGGAAATTCTAAAATAGAAAACAGGAAGTAATTTCTTCATATGAAAACATTAGGATTAACCTTTGTGGTGATGGTGTCAAAAAAAGTCATCTGTGAAAAGTCATCAATCATACCTTGACTGATTATGTAAATTAATACATCTGCACTGTTAGGGAAACTATTCCTTCATTTCCTTATCTTATTAATTTCTTTTCTTCCTTGTACTATATCCACTCCCCTAAACAAGGGATTTAGTCAGGGTAGAGAGGGAAGGTAGGAAGAGAGAGGAAATTTCTAGTAGAAAGGTATGGCTGCGCAGGTTGACAGGCAGATTAGCCAGGTGATGAATGATACTCAGGAATGTTTGCACACTGTGCCTCATTAACTGCTCTCAATGAAGTAGTGGACTAAAGAAGGAAAGGCTGATTTTATTTTGATCTGAATTGCTCACATGACTGAAGTTTCATTTCATCAGACCGTTTTGCTGGTACAGCTCAGCTCCCTATCATTCTATCAGTGAATAGTCTAATTTTTTCCTGCTTTTTGTGTATCTTATACATTTTGCTATTCAGCTTTTTGAATGATAGCAATGCAAGTTGATGGATGCAAAAGGAAGGCAGAGTGCATGCTTACTATCCTTGAATCACACACTGCCTGCTAGAGTGCAGTACAAAACACCGTCCATGTTATAAAATCAGAGCATATCAGAGTGAATTATTAGAGGAGAACATATTCAACCATAACTCCCCTTCACTCAATTCAACTCTTATGGAAGATCCGATACAAACACTTGAAACATGAAGCCTGACACTATTTTATTCCTAATGGAGGACAAAATGGAAAGCTTCAGTTAGGCACAATGCAGAAGTCAGTGGTGGGCAGAGTCTTTCTTCCAAGGTACAGCTGTGGCACACTGCAGACAAATGTAGGGGTGCACAGGTACTTATTTAAACTTTAATAATATTTTTTTCCATGACAAGGCTAGACTTTTTCCTAATCCCAGTGCCACTAATGTCTGTGCAGTCTCTGAGGGGCTCCCTATCAAAGGGAGTCCCTATAGAGCCTCTGTGCCTCTGCAGTCAAGGCTTTAGGACTAAGCATGCCCACTGGCAGTAAACTCCCTCCTCAAGGCATCTTTGTTGCTCTTCTTGTGGGCTGGAAGTGAGGATGAGTAAAATATGGTCTCTGAGCAGTCTGGCAGGGGTGCCGTGCTTCTGCTCTTTCCAGCTGGGACCTGCATATTCATTTGCTCAAGTGAAGTGACCTTCTTCTGTTTTAGACCATGCAACCTAAAGTGCATATTCAGTAGAAAGTCTTGGATAGTTGCAGTGCAGTCCACTTTCCTAATTAAACCAGAGCTGTGTTTAATTCATTTTGGCAGCATACTTCTTCCCCCTGTTATATTTGTAACAGCAGGAATTCTACTCTCTGGCTAATAGCTCCACAGGAACATGCAATTACAGAAATTGCCCATCAGTCTTCGTGTTTCTTGTCGTGGCCAACACAGTGAAAGCACCGAAACTTATCTGACCAGATATAAACTGGGTGTGTGCCATGGAGGCTTTCCTGTTCCTCCAGGCAATCACAGGCAGCATAAATTTGAGCATCGAGCAGGGAACAGAAGCATAACTACAGATGTTCTTAATGTCTGCCAAATTCCTCAATCCTATTTAGAAATAATCACTGTTCTTTCTGGTCCCTTGAGCTAAGGCTTAGAGTAGACTCAACTAGTTACCTAACATAATAAAGTGAAAAAGAGAGTAGGTGTATGGTGTGAATCCATGGTGATGCATAGACTAGATGTTAGACACGGTAAGAAGAAATTAGGTTTCCTTCCATCCATCTATCAGCTAACCAGAGAAAATACAGCCTGGTAGGAGAAACTGGAACCAACAACAGTGATATCCACTGAGACCAAATAAAGAAAGATAGAAGCAATAACATCTGGATTTGTGAAAGAGAAAAATAAAAGAAGCACTGCTTTTTGGCAAAAAGAGAAAAGCTGATAATTTTCTTCCATCTACATCTTTACCTCCTGTGTCTGCTCATTCACCATCACAGCCCTAGGGTGCTTTTAGAACAATGGTCCATAAGAACATTCAGAATTGCAGAAAAGTGTTTGAAACTGCTATCTTGGTTCGGTATGCACAGCATTTTAACCTGCAGCTGAAAATGCAACACCAGAATTCATTAGGTGCCACTTCACCCCTGTGAGACAGGAAAGGGTTGTCTTCTCGATTTTGCAAATAAACAACAAACGACAGAAATTATTAATGCTCAAGTATAACCCTACAACATTATTCAAGCTAATAAAATACCAGGAATTATACGTGTAGGCTATCCACAGCCTCGTAAGAGGAGTCTCTCTGAACACTAAATGAAGACAGGATGAGGTGCTTACTAAAGGAGACATTCTTTCTTTCTGTCCCTCTCCCTCTCTCAGCTTGACCAACTGCACACGGCTCTTAGGCAGTTTTGAGGAGACATCCATGTAAGAACAACACTAAATGCTTGAGTTTCTGCAGAAGCTGAGGCCAGAGGGCAGTGCTTACGTTGTGTTAGGGAGGAGGCTGCAGACCCCAGCTCTGGCCGTTCATGTCTCTTTCTCTTCTCACGGTGAAGCAATGAGATCCTTGGTCAAAACACCCTCCTTCCTCCCGGGAGCAGCCCTTGTGCTCCTCTTCTCTTTGGATCTCTTGGGCACGTAGTGGGTACTTTATGGGTCTTGTCCATTCAAAGACGCTATCCAGCTCCTATTGACAGGAGAACCAATTACCCCAGAGTGATTTCATAAATTATGCTAAAATTGGCAGAGAGACACCCATCAGGCTGTTTTTAGTTATTATTAGACTTTTCATTTCAATTTTAAACACTTTTTTCAAAGTATATGAGTTTCTGACTACACAAGAGTTAAGCACACAAATACCTTTAAATCTGTGGTTCCTAATCCATGCTGAATATGCATTACCACCTTAGGTGAAACAAGACGCTTGAAAGTTTAATGTTTGATCTAAGTCCTCAGCTGAAATATATCAAAGCTGATCAGGTGCCTGTTTCTTTCTTTTCTTTTTTTTTCCCAAGAAAAGTATTTCCAAATTTGAAAATAATTATTTTGACGATTTTCTCTGATGAAAGAGTTGAATTGACAAATATTTCACAAGCTATTTCACCTTCTTTGGCTTTTTTTTTTTTAATGTGTTTGTTTTTTTAGCAAGCAAAGAGGCCTGGGACAAGGCAGCCGACGTAAAAGCACAACCTCTTGTTGTTTTATTATACTTGCCCAGTGCCCTGGAATTTTATTTCCATGACAGCCTTCTTGAATGGCATATTTGCTATTTTCAGTTTACTCTGTGTGTGTTTGCGTATGTGTGTGTGAGTGTGCGTGTGTGGGTGTGCCTGCAGAACAATTCCCATTGATGAGAAAGGCCAGGAGAAGGTTTTTAGGAGACGTTATGAAATAGTTAGAAGGAAATAGTGCCTGTAGCTGCCAGAACAAATAAATTATTAATGTTTACAGCTCAAAAGCTTTTAGAAGCCCGGCTGTTCAGGATAGGTATGTGCACATGTACGTGTGTACGTACGCTTGTGTGCGTGTGTAAATATAAAGGTTAATGACTCACACTCTGTTTAGTCAATGAATGAGTAAAAGTGCCCAGGCTGCAGGCATCAACTAGCAGACATGCCTGAGAATATCCACCCTAGTAATCATCCCCCAGAACCCATAAACTATGACATTTCACTTGCTTGGGAGTTTCTGGCAGCCCTGCTATCGTCATTGCCATTTATTTGGTTCTTTATGATGTTATAAATGACATATTGCTTTTTCTTTTGCAAACAAAAGTATTGTGCATGTTTACAGGTGAATAGTAGTACTTAAGATAGCTGACTTTGTTTTATTCCAGGAGAGGCCTAGCAGCTGGTTTGAAATGGTAGAAGTTTGGTGTTCCCAGAAATCACCTGTATTTAAGGAAATGATTGCACAACTAGCCAACAGCCAGTTTGGCATAAGAGCTCATTGTATCTTAATTTCTGAGCAACTGTCAGAAAAATTTCATATGGAAAAATTCTTCCATTACCCACACAAGTAAACCTACAGCTAAAAACTAAGATAAATTTTTTAAAAAATGAAGAAACTGTATCTGAGCACAAAAAGAGAGTTCTGATATTTTTAATGATTCACTTATTTGCAATAAGGAGAAGAAACGGCATGTGACTGATTTTCACTCCTTATCCTGAAGTAAAACCTTTAGCTCTATTGTCTGTTTAAGTGGGTTTGCACTCAGACCTTAAGCTCCACGAGCAGTGAATGCTCTGAAAAAAGTGATATGTCTCTCTAGCTGAGAGCTGAAGCTTTCCTATCTATACGGGATCCTGAAACATTCACTGGTACCCTACTATTTGAAGCCATGCAGAAACTCCTTCTGAAACATCCAGGAGTTTTTTCTCCCTGAATAAGAGAATGAGTATTTTTTCTCTATGGAGGGAAAAGTGTTCAAGTATCTCCAGACGAAGGAGGAAATTGAACCTTTCAGACATCCAAGATTCACACACCTTGGATGTCTGAAAAAGTAGTGATAGATTTTTTCCACACCATTTTTCCATTCAGTGCCTACATCTATCTTTTCTTTGCCATTACCGGATCATTCTTTTTAATTATCTTACTTGGAAATAAAAAAAGAGTTTCATTTGTTTTAAGGGTTGGTTTTTTTTTGATGGATCATTTCAGCAAGAAAATTGAAATACTTTCATGTGTTAATGTCACAGCAATCCCCAGCTTCTCAAAATCTGGGTTGCACCTGTTCTATTTTCCTTATTTAAAACTGTAGCAATAGGAAAATAGTGCTCATTAATGGCCAGAACATGTAGTCCCTGACTGTGCACAGAAAATACTTGAGCAAATATTACACCTCCCAGATGTGGCTGCAGGCCATGAACAGAAAGGATTCACCCTCTAAGCTCTGAGGTCCTGACTTAAAGAAAGAGCAAAAGCCACACTAGGAGAATTTCAGTAATTCTTTGGTGCTTTATATCAAAAGAATTTTTAGAACTTTAATATTACATATATAAATATATATATATATGATTTTTTAGCAGTCAGCAAATTCCAGTTAAGTTTACGTTTCTTTCTTCTCTGTCACTTTGCCAGATTTAATCAGGAATTAAAGCTGTGACTTGCTCAACCCTGGCATGAAAGGTTCACGCATAAGGAATTGGGAGAACTGCAGACCGGGCTCTGGCAAGCTCAGCCACGTGTACCCTTGACCCTGGAAAACCAAGGGAAGCACAGACAGAAGATCTGCATCTGAGAAGGCCTGCTAGCACTGCAGATGCAGATACTGAGTGCACCCAGCTGGTCTAGTGGTGGTTGGCATCCAGAATTTGTGTCCACTTGCAACACACTGGTTTGCCGTTCACACGGGGATTAGGTATGGTTGCACCTGAAAAGGTTGGAAGTTAGAGGACAGTATGTTCCTACCAAATTACATGAGGGCTTAGAGCTCCAAAACTTGGCTGATTTGGCTTCTGAAGTTCAGTTAGCCAAGTTTTGTGCTGCTTACAATATATACAGCACCCAGAAGCTCACCTTCTCGTATCTTCATTTTAGCACTCTCAAGAGCAAGATCAGCAAGCAGAGCATCAGTGAAGATGAAATCTTCCTTCATTAGCTCCTCTCTAGAAAGACAAAATTCAAATTAAGCTTGCCTTTGTGTGTTTGTAGAGGTGAGAGAATAGTCACCACTGCTGAGACAATAAAGACACACCTTGCCAAAATCTGGGGTGGTTGAGGGCAGAGGTTTATTGGGAGCTATAGAATAATGCTGTGGGACAGAAACCCAACATGATATGAAGGGAACATGGCATTCATCTTTGCACACAGAACTGCTCTGACAGGTCATAATAATATTTTTACACAAGTGTTAAAAACCTGCACAATGCAATACCAAACATGCACCACACAAATGCACCAGGTGAAACCTGCTGAGCCTGTGCTCATGGAGGCCTCGCATCATGTGACAATACCCTTGGAAAGAGGGAGCTGCCTTACACTCTGCAGGGTCGGAAATACCAGCTTTTGTCCTTATGCTTTATCAAGCACAACTTCAAAAAACACTGTGGAAATTCCTTCAGTATTCCAAAGTATGCAGATTGGGGGTGTTCAGGGGATTAGAGGGTCTACACAGCCCACACATTAAATATATTTGTAAAGTACTGCCTAGGTGTCTGAAAAATCATGGGACACCTCAGGTTTCCACAGCAATACAACTACGTCTTCAAGTTGCTTTGTGCTGCATTTACAGATATCTTTTGCATGCCTTTTAGCAAAAGCAAATTAAGGTTATAATAGACCCACCTCCATCAACATTTGACCACCCCCAGACAACTGGTGTCATGAGCTATATATGCTTGTTCATCCATAATTTCTTGACTCTCAGCAACTGCTTGCCCTCCTCCCACCCCTTCCTCTCAGGGTACTTCCTACTTGAAATGTATCATATGTCTGGGGCAGACTTTTGCCATCTCTGGTGCTGAGCTCTGTCTTGGCAGCAGAGACTCATTGAATCATGTCAGTTCTGCTGCCAGCTGTACTGTTTCCCCATGTAGAGCCCTCTAATCAAATGGCCATGAACTCACATACCTTGCCAGTTTTCCCTTAATTCTTATTTAGCCAGCCACAAAGCAAAAGCAATCCAAAAAAATAATTTGTCACTCTGGTCCCTGAAGCGTGTAAAAATTAAAATGTTCGTTGAAATGCATCTCTAATAGAAAAACTAGAAGGTTGCCAGAAGTTTGTGTTCTTCTTACAAATAATAGTTAACATTCATAAATGAGATCTAACACTGTTCTGTGACTAGGTTTGGCATAAAAGTTCTAAGGTATATGAGAAATGAAGTGTAGAAATGACACAAAGAACTAAAATCAGTTTTTGCACCTGTCAATATGATGCCAGTAAATGCTACGTCTTTCTTCCAAAAATATCATAGGAGATGTTCATGAGATCAAAACTAGAGAAACCAGTTCTTCATTAACTAGCAAATTAATTGGACCAGTAGACAGAATTATAAAATACTGTGATGAATGTAATGGAGGAAAGTAATTGCTGCCCTTGAAAAGAAAATGTCTATTTCTCAAAATCTCAGGATAACAGTAGATTCCAAGGGATGGGACTGACAAAAAAAAAAAAAAAAAAAAAAAAAGGGAGAACTGCGCTTTGTATGAAAATTTGATGTTTGAGCAGTTTGGATCCTACCAAATTTTTGGTTGAAATGCCAGGAGATCCTGGTAGACAGGAAATCCGAGTATACATTCATGGATTTCAGCACTCAGAACAGAGTCTTGAGTCTTAGCACTCTTCATCCTTGGGGACAGACCCAGCTCTACAGCACTGGCAAGCTTCTTCCCTCCCTGCCTCCCCTCCCTCTCTTTTTCTTACATGCATACATGCACAAACACATTTATTTTTGTCACAATTTCATGTGAACTTAATACAGATAGAAAGGTTACCATCAAATGTTTCTCTAA
The DNA here is from genome assembly GCA_013397755.1 of Cnemophilus loriae. NCBI lineage: Eukaryota > Metazoa > Chordata > Aves > Passeriformes > Corvidae > Cnemophilus > Cnemophilus loriae. The sequence continues at coordinate 12,306 of VZTF01003555.1, read as the reverse complement.
AAGGGTGGAACACTTGAAATAGAAGTTATATTTCAATATAAAAATGTTTTGTTGAAAAATTCCAAACCATCCTTAATAGATAAGCACACAGTCCTGAGACCCAAAGTGTTTTTGTTAAAGTCTGTCACAGGATTTTTATAATTGTAGCTATGCATGACAAATAATGTTATCTATTTTGAATTAAACAGAGCTTCTAGGGACTGCTGAAAACAAACATTTCTGTCAGCATATAGGAAAAACATTTTTTTTCACCATCTGAACTGTAATGAAAACCTCTGCTCGTAATGCGACACAAGTAGTAAAAATCAAACAATGTTAAAATAGACAAGAAGATGGAGGATAATATGGTTATGCAAGCTGAGAGTATGCCAAATGATGGTAGTCACATCTAAGAACAAAAAAGCAAAGCAAAACAAAGCCTAAACTGAGATTTTGTGCCGATGAACTAAAATCATGAGGATTATGTAGAAACCTCTGCATCATGAGAGCGTGAGATAGTTCATGCGAGGAAGGAGACAAGTAAGAGAGACTAAGTCACTCTTGAGAGTGACTAAGAGACAAAATACTGGAAATTTAAACGGAATATAAATTGGGAGACTCCTTTTATGGGTCTCATAAGAGAAGAGAAGAGGGATGGAATGTGAAATTGGGAAACAGTAACATGTTTAACCATGATTTAAAGGAAATGCTCTTTATGCACTGTGTAATTAACTATTAGGACTGCTTGCTAAAAGATAATTGAAGCAAAGGGCTTAGCAGGATTTAAAAAATGATGAGATACAGATAATGGGAACATGCCTAGTTAATTAGACAGGATAAGTAATGTACAGGATATACTTACGGTTTGCAATAGCCTAAGAGAACTACCAGTTAGTGGAGGTTAGGTCGATACTACCCTCACAGAGAGGTTACTCTGCACCTGTTCATTCTGGGTTTTTGTACACCTTTTTCTGAAACATTCTCTGTCAGACTCAGGATGACAAACCATTCTGTGGATCAATACTATGTTGGTAAATGGCAATTACCTTGTCATAAAGACAGTAAGGTTAGATCTGGGAGGTCTGTGAGAGGCTGAAACCAGCACAAAACCAGTATTTTGCTCTGCTCTTTAGAAAACATGCCGAGTTGTTAAGACCTTCATGACCTTGGAAGCCTTTTGCTCTGTACTGGACTTGGGCAAAATGGGCTGATGCCTTCCCAAAAATGTCTGGTAAGATCTGCATGGGCTGCTGTGTCTAAGGAGGGTTTTTCAAAGACAACAACCCAAGACTGAGCCAGATGAACTCTAGGACAGAGCCCAACGGAGACTGATGGATGTACCCTCTGGCAGCAGAGGCAGTGACTGCTCAGTGGACACCTGCAGTTCACTGAGTGTCTCATGGCACCTTGGTGTCTTGGTTCCCTGGGTTCCTTTCCAGCCTTTGGTGTCTTCTCTGTGAAAGCAATGAAGAAGAAGAAGAACAATGCTTTCTGTTTTTTCATCTCACAGCAGAACTGAGGACTGGATGCAGCACTTACCCGGAACTGGGGTTGGGAAGAAATCACTGATCTGATAACAGTCTCAGAGTTGAACCGGTCCATTTTAAAAGGATTAGAAAGTTATAGCTCTCAGCCAATCCTGTGAGGTATGAATTTCTCCACTTTTATGTCACAAGTTTCTTTTACCTTTTCAGGGAAACATACCAGTAGAGGAGTCTTTTATTCATTTGCCATAGTTGTACAGTATTTACAGTGATTTTGCCACTCAAAGAGTGTTGCTATGATCACAGAATTGACAAACTGACCTACTCTCAATAATTGTGGGATGCTGATGCGTTGAGGGTTACAGAAGAATTTTAATCTTTTTACAAAGGCTGGGAAATTATTTTTAAAAGTGCAGAGAAATTAATAAAAAAAAGGGTAAGATTACTATACTTGACAAGCCTAATTACATCCAGCATTGTGAAATAAATTACAATAAATATATAAAAAGACTGTATGCCCTTTGTGGGTCATTCTATGGGTCTTATTGAAGGATGAGATAAGGTTAGATATAGTCCTCTGCTGGCTGTTTTACCAGCAGCCTGGCCACCCATTATTTTAGTATTGTTCTTAGAAGATTATGTAGGATTTGAAAAGTTCAGTCCATGGTATTTGAGAAGCTCTGTTCACTCAATATTTCATACTTCTTCTGTAGTCAGGCCTAGAGGCAGTAACAGCATACACTTCTTCAATCCTCTGAAGAAGAGATTTTTCTATTCCTAAATCCTTATATTAACTAAGATTTTAAATAAAATCTTTTATCTTAAATCTACAGTGTAAAAGTAATGTTGAAAGCATATGCTTGACCTTAAAAAGACTTACATTCTTACAATAACTTTTAGAAGTGTATTTTCATGGCTAATATATAATAAACAAATAAATTATGTTGCACCCTAATATCAATGTAATACAATTCTCCGTTGTCATAATAATTGGACAAAATATTATAAATAACCTTTAAAATTTAAAATGTGGATACATAGAGAAGATATGTGTGGTTTAGTCAGACAAACATAAAATGACTTACTTAAATTGTTTTTTCACAACGTGAAATCTGGCTGATACATGCATAGCCTCTGAAACCAGGCACACACAGAACATAATGCAGATATTTCTAGGCAGATCAAGGCTTAAAATCTGCAAAGAAAAACATGACATCTTTAAATTATTGAAAAATAACTTAGATATTTCTCTGCACATTTCCATAATAATATGAGATCTCTTTAAAACTCAAATTTTCTTTATTGGGTGTTTCTGCTACTTAAAGAACAATAGAAATTATGGGACATTCATATGAAAATTCATGAATATTTTTAGGAATCTGTACTTTCCCAGCTGAAATCCAATATGCCATATTATAAAAATCATATCAGAGATTTATTATTCTTGCTTACATATTGTCAACAATTTTTGTTCTGTGTTTGTCCAATTTATATGTTTCAAGTAAACAACATGTTTTGCAACTGGCAGAGATCTCAATACCATCTCTGTGCAACAGGATACGGAGATTCTTTTATGATTCAATTACAAATGATGTGGCTGAGTAATGTCAGATGCCCTCATTTTTAGTTAGAAGTATCTGAAATAAAGCCAAATTTAAAGATATATCTGTCATTGGAGGTGGTGCTTTCTGATGAAACAGCAGCTGGAATACATCTGTATAGGAAGTTGTTAAAAGATATAGAAGTCTACAACCACAATATCTTTTGAGAAACAACTTTTTACAAACTAAGATACTTCCTATGAGAAGATTTTTTTTTTGATGGTTTTTGAAAAGATGCTAACAATATCACTGGCCATATTTAATGCTGGAGAAACCTTTTAATAATTCCAGATTGGTCCATGATAGTGTCAGTGAGTGAAAAAGGGAATATGCTCATGTTTATTCAACAGCCAGTGAGGTACTGTGAAGAAGTCCTCTGACCTTGTTCTAATCTCAATTACACTGCATGAAACCAGACTAATTTTCGAAGTAGTCCTCAAATAATTCAAGAAAGATTCAAATTGACCTTGGAGTAAAAACTTCCCAAGAGATGTCCTTTCACTCAGCTGTAATCTTTCAAGTTGTTCTTCTTAGGTGAAATAAATTCTTTTTAATCTCCTTGGAAACGCTTTTGAAATTTAAGGAATGAAGTTTATCTTGTCATCACCACTTTCAATAAGACTCAAGCCATTTGGTTGTTCCTATTGCTTGAGTTATAATACACTTAAAGATACCTCATAACTTGTCAGCAGTCTGGCTGGTCTCACTGAATAAGAAACTGCTCACCATCACTAAGGGAATCACAATTTTTATCAACAAGCTTCAATTATTTCCTGAAATACCTTTTTCTTTCAACAATTTTAAATGCCATATTAACACATATTTTAAACATACATTTCCTTTTAGAACATAATTTATACATATACTCCGTTCCCATGACTTCTCTTTAGTGTTCATTACCCAAATGTAGTCTAATGATCTTCCACTTAGCCAAGAAATCTAAAAGAAGAAAAGGTCCAGAGAGAGGACAAGGGAGAAGGCAGCAGCAACTCCATAGACTGCAGCTGCGTGTTAACACTGGCCAAATTAGTCATGTTTCTATGGTTTCTGAACCAAAAATGTGGAGATAGATGATAATTTCCCAAGTTCTTTTCATGCCTCTTCATAAAGATCTGGCCATATCAACATTACTTATATGAGACTGTATCTCATTGTATAAGGCTACCTGCTTCATAAGCCTGGTGCTTTCATGTCATTCCTTCATCCTTTCACTGGCTAAAATACAACATTCTTTTCAGATCTGGGCACTTTCCTTTGTCTCAAACGCCATGAGTTTCTCTATCCCTGTGAGTCCACCTTTCCTGATGAGAGCCAGTCCTTCCTCAGAAAGAAAGGTTAATTGGCTGGCCAGGTAAAGTGTAACTTGCTGCCTTGCTGCAGATTAATCCTTAATGGTGCCATTAAAGGTAGGCTGTCCCCACTGTGTTGTGCCACCTCCGGGGCTCTGCCTCGCCCCTGGGCCCTGCATCACTGCAAGCAATGGGCAGCCAGCCAGCTGCCAGCCTGGGAAGTGTGCAGGTTTTGAGGTAGAAATAAAGTTCCTGTGGAAACTTGTAAGTTCTTCCTCTAGCCATTTCTGCATTTCCATCAGCATGCATAGGCCATGTTCTAATCTGACAGGAAGCACGTCTGTTCTCAAGGTGCCATCCATTTGCAATTCACAATGTCCTCTTTTTTTTTTCAACAACAGTTTTGTATGGCTCAGCTCTGCTGGTAATTCTGATAAAGATGCTGGTGATAAACGAGAGGGTATTCATGAAAGCACAGGGAGAGGTAGTTCAGGATACACTGTTTTCTAGTGGGTTGAAGTGAGGTATCACTCTCCTTATGTGACTTTTTATTACTGTACATATTGTGTAAACATAAACTCTTTCATGTCTGGTTACTTTGTTCATCATGTGGCTGTTCACATACTTACACAATTTCTTAATTAAAAATTGCAAAATCTTTACAGTTTCATCTCCCTGATCCTGTCTCAAAATTAACCTGATGAAAAAAAAGCTGCTGTGACAGCTCTGTGACCTACAACGGGTAAATAACCAAGGTAGCTCTGTTGCACAGTCCCTGCAAAATTGCTGATGCAAAACAGGTTAAACAAATGCATCCTAGCTGCCTGTGAGATGAGTCTATTTGCCATGGAAACTAAGGTTGGCTTCTTGGTTCAAGCACCCAATGCTGATACTAGAAACTCCCAGAATAGTTTCATCTTAGAAGTAGCTAGTTGTGCAGAGGGAATTTCTTTGGTACAGTCTTTAAATATTTAAAACTAAAAAAAAAAGAGAAACAAATTCAAAGTTCTGTTCTCCCGAACACGTAATATTAAGAAAGAGGCACCTTTTATTTTCAAGAATTCAGATGAGTCCTTTTGATTAGTACTTCACCCCAAAAAACCCATTGTTTACCAAAAAAAATTACTGGCTGAAGGAAACATACAATTTTTGGATTTCTCTCTTCCTTTTGACATGGTACTCACTTTTTGACTGTCTCACATCCAGGTGCAAAATAGATCAGTGCTACCAGATCCTGTTTCTGTGAGCAAGCCCCTGGGAAACATACCAGTTCACATAGCTTTGGTTTTGCTCTTGCTTTGTTGGGCATTATCTCAGTATTACAGCTGGCACAGACCAAAGGAATATTTAATTGCTGCTTCAGTATACACTGAAGGAAGGATGCTTAGTGTATGCATTACCTTTAAGCACACCTATACCTGTCAGGACCTCTTAGCATCTTTCAGCTGGATATGAGTCTGTTCTGTTCCAGTACAAAAGGTATTTTACATTAGTCCCTACAACAGGAGCTCCTCTGCATATTGGACTTGCAGAACTGGAAGATCTCTCATATTCACGTGTTTTGGGAAGGTAGCCTTTGATGTGAGTCTGGGAGGATTTGAATTTTTCAGCATGTATTTTATTTCCTTTTTGTTTCTAGTACAATTGTCCAGTTGATCATAGAAGAAGCTGACCAGTTAACGTGGCTAGAAGAGAGAATTTGCATAAATTTATGGTGTAAGGTCTTAGTGGTGGGGAAAGTGGGAATCATATGCTGGAATCAATAAGAGCCTGTTTTATAGACCCTCGTGTTTCACTTCAATAAGTCACCAGACTTATTTCATAAGTTAACACTTGCTTTGTGCCATATGATTTGTAATATTTCACTTTTGCTCTGAACTGCAAATGAAAATCACCCTCAAAGATACCAAGTATATAATGAAGTTCAAATGTATATATGAACATATAAATATATACACTTGTTTTCTTGGGAGAAACATCTACAGAAGAGATGAGGCTCACCCCCAGGCACATCACATCTCCTCCTACCCTCTTCTATAAGGATTCACTCTGTAAACTGATGAGTGTTTAATAATCACTTGCCTTTCATTCTTACCTATGGCAGGAACAACTTCCCACACCTATCCAATCCTGACATAACATTTGCTGAAGACAATAAAAAACCTTTGATTTCAGGCCTGAAGAACGCATCCCTATCCAAAAGGCCGGTTGTTTTTTGCTGCCAAGTTTAATAAAAGATATTACATATTCTTACAAGGTTTGCCCAATGTACCTTTTGGCCATTCCTTCTACAACAATATAAGTAAAGCTGTGCTTGGCATATAAAGACTCAGGATTAAGGACCTATGCCCCCTTACAAATGCTGTTCTTGGACTTGAGCATCTGAGTGTCACTAAGCACAGTTAGGCTCTGAGTGCAATATTAAGTGCAACTGGTGTGTAAATAAACAAATACAAAATCCTAGAGACGCTTCTCAGCTGTTTCAACTGCAAAAATGAGTTCCTCAAAAGATTGTTCTTTATATCAGTTCTTGTATTAAGTACAGTGAAACACAGAAATTTCAGTGCATTTATATTTTAGCTAGAGCTCTGTCCCTAGTTTACCACACTAAAATTAGACTGAGAATTATCATTCCTGTTTTCATCAGCTAGGTTAACTACTTGCAGTCCTATTTTCATGGCTGAGCTTTCCCCAAAATATACATTTATGTTCTGTGCAACTACTCTCTTATGCAAATATCACTAAGAGGAATTAATTGCATGTTTTCTTCTCTCACACCCCTGGGGTAGAACTTGTTAGGTACCACCAGCCTGAGCACAGCATAAGTTCACTAATAGAAACCTGCACTTTAAAGACTGTTAGGTCCCTACAGATTTCAGCTCCAAGAGGCCGACCACACGTCCTCTTCTGACAGCAGCAATGCCTCAAGTGGGAGTGCTTGGCAATCCCCACCACCGTCCCCTGTGAAGATTTGCTTGTGCTAGCACTTTTTGCCCTGTTTCAGCTTTAACCTGGCACGTTTTGATGGATGTGGGTCAGGGACTGACTATCCAAGTAGCTCAGCTAGCAGGTCCCTAAGACAGTAAATTCCAGCAGTCTGGCAGTGACAGCCGTGACAGTGGGCTCTTCACCACTTCCCCCTGCAGCTAACAGAGAGGGAGTGCTGAACTAATCGGTGAAGGTTTTGGTTGTCTTTCCTTTCCTTTTAGTACTTTTGCCTCTGAATCCTTTTTATCACAACAACAACTGGTAGTCTAGTGCCAATACGTGTTATGGAACTGACATGAATTTGTATAGGAAGGAATATAAAAGGAAAAATTCAGTCTTAGAATATGGAGGTTTTATTTTTCCAGGCATAAGTGAAATTATCCAGCTATGGAGGAGGACTGTTTTCATGCTCCCCCTGAAATTCTTTTCTGCAGCTCATTGAGATTCTGACTCATTCATTCTGTGCAAAACAGAGTGATTACATATTTTAAAAGCCTGTACCTTTATTGCTGTTTGTGTACTCTCCCCATTCCTTTTTTTGTTTTGTTTTGTTTTGTTGGGTTTTCATTGTTTTATTTTGTTGAGTTTTTTTTATTTTTTGATAAGCCAAATGGGTAAAAAGAATGATTTCTTTAATCTGTCTTTCAGGCCAGATCTCATTATGGGCAAATATTAAACATTATTTCATAACGTTTAACAGATAAATCCTTATTGTCTGAGGTGTGAAAATGTGTGTCTTAAAAATAAGTCTTTCCTTCTTTTTCTGCAGGAGCTGTCACTGGCATCCTGCTGCCTGGAGATCAGAGGAACCCACATTTCTTCCTGCTTGACTAGCACAAGGGCAGGCCTACTTACAGACCAGCAGACACTTCCTCGGGAGAAACTGGCAGCTTAGGCGTAAAGGGAAGGCCAAAAACGCCTGCTTACCTGCTTACCACCTCTGAGAGAAAAAAAAAAATGGAAAAACCAGAGAAAATAAGTGGTTCTTTAGAGCAGCAATCTGATGCCAGCTGCTTGAGCTGGAGCTATATTGGCCTGTGCTTCAGCTTTGGCTCTTACTGAAGAGACTGCAGCAGGACAGAGACTCATTTCACTTTGTTCTCCATTTTATTTCCTTTCTCTGACCATTTCTTCTTTCCTCATCCTTTCCCCACCTCTCTTATATCATTCCTGTTTCGTCTTATGCTGAGTGACTGTTATCAGTCACTATGTGTCATCATATAGACATTTAGACACCATTTAGACATCTTGGCAGTGTCTCCATCACTGAGGTTGCCTTGGACTCCTGAGAACTTTTACTATCTAGTGAAAAGTTCCAACATCTTACATTAATTTTGAATTGTATAACAGTACTAAATACTTCACCTGAGGTTAGCACCTTCATCAGATGTTCTCTGACTATTTTCAGTAGGGATTGCAGGATTTCTATAATTTCTACTCTTCCTAATACACAGTTGAACTGAGGCAAAACCATGCAATTCGTTCATTCCATGAAGCAATTCATCCAAGATCACACTGGATTTCAGAACCTGTATCACCTGTCAAGCTGCAATAATGGTGCTACGAAGTGGCATTATCATTTCTCTTTTTTCAAAATAGCTGAACAAAAAGTGTGCAAATGTTTGACTTTCACATGAATTGCATGATCCTGAGGTAATCAGACTAGGAGACAAGTCACCCTTCTGAAAGGGAAAAAGTCTGCACACACTCACAACCACCAGCACAAACTCGTCTTACCTCTTCAGTACCACTGAAGCATGATGCCACCGAAGCTTTGTGCCAATAAATATCCCCAGGATAAGGCTGCTTACAAGTCTCCCATTCATGAAGTTCTCTAAATATTCGCTGTCATGTGCGATATTTCAAAGGCATAGCAGTAAGAAAATGTGTGCTATTTTACAAGGATGAGCTAAATGCATTTCTTTTGCCCTGTGCTTGAGATGAAAAGAAACCAGGCAATTAAATAAGGAAGTCTGGGGCCCTTTTTATGGCATTGTATGTGACCGCAAAAGTGAGAATGGTAATTGCCATTGGTGTGTGATATCCTTTAGCAACCTGACTCAGAAAGTATCTCTGCATCCTAGAATGCCAGTGTTTTATAAGGCCTGCAGGCACATCAGTCTTCAATAAGAGAGCTCACCCCATTAAAGCATTTAAAATTAATTTTAATCCAGGGAATTCAACTCCTGTCTTTAAACCTTTACAAACAAGTTTAAAGCTGGTATGTGCCATAAATTCATGGTGGTCTGTAGAGGTTTTTTTATAAGCTGAACAAAGCATAACAATTACATGGGGAATTCAGCAAAGCCCAGTTGGCGTGTATAGATTATACACTTAGAGAGGAGTTCTTTCTACCCTTTATAATAGCTACTGTATGTATGAAGTCTACAGGAAAATGTCACTGTGATAACAACTATGCCTTAAGTCAGGCATGTTATAATGAGAAGACAGTGCTGCTTCTTTATCTATGTGACAATAAAAGAGCAAAGTAGGTATCCTGTCCCATAGCCTGGACATCGTAATACCGGTGAAGTTTGCCATACATAACGATGCTGAAACTAGTCCTTTTTTTGCTGCAAAATATGGGAAATTCTGTTGTTTGACTTCACGTACTCATTCCCTCTGAAGTGTTCAAACAAATGCACACTCACAGCTTTAAGAAGAAAAAACTAAGAATTTCAGCTCTTGCCCATTTCACTCCACCATCATGAGATGTTGTACCGACAGTGGCTAATATGCAGCTGGTACCTGACCAGGATTTGTCTTCTAGACCGGTCCAATTTTCTTCCTCTTTGGCCTCATGTAATAAAGCAATGTTGACTCTCACCTCTTCTTTGTCAAAAACTGACCTTCATCTGCTATGCTTCAAGCAAGTACTAAGTGCTTTCAAGTGCTGCTATTTCACTGTGCAAGGACACCATAATGGTTCTGAAACTCTTCTCTGGAGCTGGCACACCGACACTGCTGCTTATTGAGCTGCCCTCTGTGACCCTGCTGTGTTGCTGTGTTCTTTGGCAGCTGTGCCCTGTTGCAATCCCAAAGGCAGCAGCTCCATTGCACCAACAAGTCTCAGGCTGAAGCACCAACTGCCTGTGGGACACTGTTTGCCATCCCATCAGGTTTGCTGATCCAACTCTCTTCAGGGTTACACTCCAGACCTCAAAAGTGAAAAGATCCAAGATAAAAGCCCCCCAGTCCTGCCCTAACCGTAGTGGTGGTGTTTTTTAAATGGGAATGCTTCTTAAATCCTACAAAGGAGCAACTGAGATGAAAGAAGATGGGAATATCTTAAACCTGCTTCCCCGAAGAAATCTTAAATGAACCCTTATGTTCAGTTATTTTCTGTCGGTATTTACATGCTGACTCCAGTCATAATTAAACTACAAGTTCCTTAGGGCAGAGACTAGCCTTTTGTTTGGTGTTAATTAGCAGTTTATGCAACAAGGCCTCTGTGACTTGACTTCTGAGTGACACAAAAATCAATGTGTTATGTTTTTCAGGTTTGGGGGAGGTTCTGGCAGTCTTCACACAGAGAAGATTGACATTTGGTTGAGGATCATAATGCATGCACATTAGTGGAATGCTGCTGCTAAAATGATAAACAGTTATGATTCATTTGATGTTAAGACTTGAATGATCGTATTAGGATTTTGAGTTAGTAGTCTACTGTGCTCTAGTCGCCCTCATCTCTCCAGGCTTTATTTCAGGCTGTCTGCACAGTCAGTAAAGGAACAACACATGGATTTACTCCCTGTTAATATTTTCAGTGTTTTCTGGTGTGGTTAGGGTTGAAAACATATTTATTTTCCTATGTTAAGACTTGGATTCCTGGGGGATTCCAATGGGCTGCTAAGTGTATAATGGCTGCCAGGAGCTGCTACTGACCAAGTGTCTGTGCTCTTCTGGCTCGGGTCTCCAGGTCAGCTAGAAAACAGTAAATATTTTCCATGGAATTTTACTAAGGAGCTATAAAAACTTCTCTGAGGGGAAAAATAAATAAAATAAGGTATATTTCAAATTTTCTCTGAGATACTAAAAGCACTTGATTCCAAACAAAATATTCCATTTCGGCTGTTTAACTGGTCCCTAAGAAAAAGTAAAAGAAGGAAATATGCTATGCAAAAGTTTTTTCGAAGTCACTTTTTCATTAAAACTTTTAAATCATCTGTATTTGTGACAAATAGAACACACACGGGGATTTAAGATATTGCTTGTGTAATATGTCAGAGAAAAAAATTTAGAGCTTTTTCCAAGCATCAGAGAAATGTTAGGAGTTCTCAAACTGTTACCAATCTCATTAATCACCCTGGATTTTTAAGTATGTATTTCTAACCATGCTAAACAATTAAATCAAAGTTAAGGCCAAAGTTTTCCTGTGAATATGCATATGCAATATCCATTTAAGTCAATGTGAGGACAAAATTTAGCTCTTAAGCCTTTTAACTGATAAAGTCCTAAAATAGCTTTACAGGCAAGAATTTCCTGGCAAGACTAGAGTTTTGTAAATCTAAAAGCGTGCAATCATATTTCAATGTAAAACAGCATATAAATATCAAACCACATCTTGAATTGTAGCCAAATGCAACACTACATCAAGCACAGCTCAGAAGAGCTATATACAAAATTAAAGCTTTGTCAAGTTTCTGCATCGGTTCATAATAAACACAGAAATTTGAACATACGTATCATGGTAGAAACTGGAAGGTGCTGTTGTCCTTTTTGTCTCAGTTATAAGCTCTTTTGCTAAAAGGAATGTAACATTTAGCTTTTAAAGTCAGAACAAGATGTAAGTGGACAGTATTTCAAGGAGAGTGTTATGTCTAAGGCTTACTGCCACTGTGTAGTGCTATATCCCTCCTGGGGTCACATGCAGCACAGTCAGTGGCTTCCTAAGTGTCAAGTAAAGTACTTATGAGTTTAAGTAGCACAGAAATTTTTATAAAAGCCTTTCATCCCTCCCTACTC
>VZTF01003553.1:29394-138210 GCA_013397755.1 Cnemophilus loriae | reverse complement strand
GTGCCCGCTCTGGGGAGTGCCCGGGGTGGTGCTCTTTGACTGTCCCTGGGCATTCCACACCCTCTGCTGCATCCGCTGGTTTGGGGTTTGCTCTGTTCTTCCTGGCACTGCACAGAAGGGATTAGAAAGCATTGCCAGGCTCTTCCCTGTCGCTGTTGCAAAATGGCCACGAAAAGAACGGTGCCCTCGGCTGCGCTCCGTCCAAAGGCAGACACCTCGTGCCTGGTCACATCTCAGTTTTCATTGTCCTTCCTGTGCCTGCAATGAGTTCTTCTGGTCTGCCATCAAATGTTCTCAGGAGATCCTCGAGCTCGGAGTTCAGCTGCCGGGCTCTTGCACGAGGTTTGCAGTCCCTGCCCTCTCCAAGGGCCTCCCTCCGTGGAGTTTCCCTTACCCTGGGGGGCTCAGTCCGGTCTGACACCCCGTGGGAAGGCAGTAAAGCCATGGGTGCCCTCTGTTTCTCTCATTCTCATATCCCTCGCACTGGAATAAAATTTTCCCTTGGCTTCGATGGAATCACTTCTTATTAACTCCAGTACAAATAAGGGCAGGAGCTGGTCCGCAAATGTTGAATTATTCATTGTGTCTTCAGCAGGCCTTTCTGAGATACCCAGTATCTTTCATCTATGACATCATTGGTTGTGAAAGCCAAGAGGAGACATTCTACAGCTGAAATGCAAATTCCCAGATATGACCTGAAACGTAAATTCCAGTAATATTCCTCCTCCAGGTGATCTCTTATTTCATATAAGCCCAGCTTAACAAATATTCACCGCCCCCAGTGCAGCCAGCTTTGTGCAATTTAAAAGCAACGATGCACAACTAATTGCTGGCGCATTGTGCTCAGTTATAGCAGCAGTGAATGATTTCCAAAAGCTGATTATTCTGGGATGAATGATTTTCTTACCTCTGGTAGATGCAGGATTTGCTTTCGCTGCTGTGACAGACAGCTAAGCACACGTTCTGCCTCGGTGGAACATCCCTCGGTGTGCTGGTGAAATCCGTTTCGTGCCTTGCAGCGGCTGTGTTCCCTGGCGGTTTTTGACACTGATGTTTCATGGTGTGCACAATCACCAGGCCACACTTGCAAGAGAGAGGGCTAAAGTGGAATTTAATACCTCTAAATTTGATCGAAAGCCCTCGAAGAGTTTCCAAAAAAAGAATTATGCACGCTGGCAGGAGACAGCGTTTGCAGATGTAATACTTTTTTCAGTTGTAGAATGTGCAAAAAACAAACACCACCCCATGCATTGTTCACGGCAGGCAGGTAACTTCAGTGGGCTCCTCGGAAGGCTGAAATTAGCCCTGAGTGCTCAAACCAATGTGAATATCACCACATCTGTCTGTAGGCTGCTCAGCAGGGTTATCTACAAGGTGTTCAGAAAATATCAAGTTCATAAGAGGCTTCGAGCTCTCCTTTGGCTTTGGCAAATTAACGGAATCTTTTGCATTCAAAGCCACTCACTGATATGAAGACCAACGCTCACTGTCCAACCCTCAGTGCTGAAAGAAAGAGGAGGGAAATTAAAGAAGTTTAAATGAGTAGAAGCTCGAATTGGTATTTCTGAAATAATTCAGCAGGTTGCCCAGAGAAGCTGTGGCTGCCCCATCCCCGGCAGTGTCCAAGGCCAGGCTGCACTTCATGCGGACACCTGCGTGTCTAAATGGTGTCATAAAATTGCACCAAGTTCCGCTCCTGGTGGACGTCCATGGGATTCAGCTCCTCCAGTCTCAATTCACGCTTGTAGAGCAAGTGAACCAATTGTGGAGAGGTTAGTCCAGGGTGTATTGTTATCCGTGAGGGCTGGAACCTGCCAAGAGCAGATCCTGATGTGATTACTGAGACAAAAGCATCACTGAAGTTCTGGAGTTTTGCCCAAATTAGGACTTCAGCGCTCAGTCCTTGGTCGTTTATGGCATCAGCAATCATAACGAGGTTTTTTGTTGGTGTTCTCAGCCAAACAGTATCTAACAAGAAACCGTCACATTCGTTTGACAGAACAAAATATGTTTTCATGCGAAATCTGTTTTTCAAGATTCCAAGCCCTGTTTACACCCCGGAAATTGCTTCATTCGTAGCAATTTCCTTTTCTTTAATTCCATTTCCAATTCCCATTATGAAACTCCCAGGCATGTAGTATGGCCCAATAAATAGGTGGAGTAGGACCAGAAAGGAGGAAATACCTGCCCTTTTGTACATTTTACTCCCATTTAGAGAAGGAAAATAAGAGAGACATATACAGAAATTCCAAATGTAAGCAGTTGCAATAATTAGCAGCAAGATTAGCGCTTGATTAACACTTTTTTGATTTTTTCCATACCCCCCTTTGCAGCCAGACACAAGTGGAATAGCGTGGCTGACGTACCGCCAGCCCTTTTGTGAAAATTCCAGGGCAGATCGTGGAGCTACGCCCCCGAGCCCTGCTCCCAGCAGAGGCGGATATCCCCATGCCCAGCTCGCTCACGGGGAGGCTGCAGAACACCCCTCGAAGCCGTGTCCAGGGTGAGCCCCAGGGCCACAGGGAGTGTGAGCCAGCTGGATGCAGCCCGTGCTGCTCTCCTTGCCCGCGGCCCAGCAGAAACACGCTGGGCTGGGCTGGGGGAGGCAGTTTTGGGGGTCCAGCTGGGGCTCTCCAGCCCTCGCTGGCGTTGGCATCACTGCCCCTTCCCTGCGCAGGGCACGCCGAGGGTGCTCCCCCTGCACCGGCGCTGCGCTCCTGCACTGGGCAGCTTCCCAGAGCCGGGGGACTCGGCGGCTCTGAAAACCAGGTGGAGGTGTCTGAGTGCTCTGCTTGGCGTGTGGTGACGTTCGTGTCACCGGCAGCCGGTGGCAAAGGTGGCAACAAACAGCATTGCTGGGCAGGGAGGGGCAGATGTTTGACACGGGGCAGGCACTGGCATGGCAGCGTAAGAGCCAGAACAAACAAGAAAAAAGAGGTCGGCATCTATTTTTCTTCCTTGAGAACAGAACTGACTTAACCGAGAGGGGAATCAGAATGCCAGGAATTACCTCCCTGAAGCCAGCAGTGAAATGCAGTGGCACGACAGCTCACCTCTCCCATGCTCCAGTGCTCTCTTTCCCATCTCCAGCCTCTCCTGAGCTGGGCTCCAGCTTCCCTTGTCCTCAGGAAAGCTCCTGTCGCTGTTGACAAGTGCCATCAGCTGCAGCGTCCCGGGGAGTTCCGTGTTTATAACAGGGCGTGTGGCTCCTTAGCTTCCTACCCGTGAGGGAGATCTGATTGCAAATGCGAGTGTGCTGAGGGAGCGGGAGCCTGTCTCTCTCTCTCAGCCGTATCTTCCTCAAGGTGTTTCCTTCCCAGCCTTCTCCATCTGCCCAGCAGCTTCCCACAGCCCCCGCTGCAATCACAAGGGTGTTTTCCCTTGGAGATCTCCCAGCAGCTGCTGCTGGCTGAGGTCTGAGGTGGATCCCGCTCTCAAGCACTGATGCAAACAGCTCAGCTCCGCTCAGCCTCCTAAACTTGACACAGTGCTTGAAATGGGATTGGGAAAACAAAATCAAAGCCCAGTTACTCTGGGTGAGAGCCTTACAGGAGAGCAGTCAGTTAAGAACTGACTCGTCAGCTCACAGGGTTTTCCGTGAAGTTTTCCTAAACAGAGGTGACTAAATCCAGCTCCTGCATATAGAAAACGCAAATGTTCTTCCATGCTTCTGGAAATTCACATAACCAGTGTCAAATCCTGGGGTACTTGTCGGAGGTAGACTGGAGAGTTGGGACCTCGATCACTTGTTTCTGTAGCTGATTTGTCTGCAAGGGTTGTGCACCAGATTGTGGTGACATTCCAGCTGCACCAGCTGTGCTCCGAGCCCTGCTTCTTTGTGTGGGAAATTTAGCCAAAACGTGTATTTTACATTGCTTCATGTTCTTGTTTTCCTGTGTGAAGCAAAAGTTTCAAAAGCAAAAAAAAGCAAAAAAAAGAAAAGAAAAGGCAAAGCCCTCACAAAACTCCAAAACCTGAACCATTTTTACTTTGAAAATACCAAAGAACCCTGATCGGGGTACAAAACATAGCAGAATTTTAGCACTGGTAAGGCTGCGGCCTTCTGTCCCGTGCCCTGTAGAAATCGGTCCCAGCACTTCCCCTGCTGCAGTTCGGCCCCAGCCGGACAAGCTGTTCTACCCGGCTGAACCTGTGCCATGTGTTTCACGAGCAATGTGAAAGATCCTCATTGCTGTTCTAAAAATACAACGTACTCAACAACCTTAATCCAGCGGTGCAAGACAACACAGGTCCCTCTCATTAGGGGATCGTGGTAGGTACTGCTGAATCCCGTTCAAACAATTACCGTTCCATTTGGTATCTGCAGGCAGTGTAATAAACTGGAATATGGTTTGCACTGTGATCAGTCACATGAGAGGTGTCTCCTTACTGCTGCACGCCCTTAAGCATCCTTCTCACCCATATGTGCATTCTGGCAGTGCTGCAGCCTCCCCCCCATTATTTTACGCACAGACCCCAGCCAGGGCTCGTTATTTTGGGAGCTTGGCAGCCTCTCCTCAAAGTGCCACTGGAGGTGCACCCGGAGCCAGATGCTGAGCCCAAATTCTGAGGCTGATGAACCGGATCAGAGCATTCAGCCAGGAGTGTGGCGATGGGAGCAGCCTTGGTGGTGCTTAATCTTCAGAATTTGGGGGTTTGTTGTTGTTTTGGTTTGGCGTTTTTGAGAATAATTCCGTGAGGAATAGAGGAAGTGGTGAAAGGAAAGGTTTACTTGGCCCTTCACAAAACAGGCTTACGTTCTTGGTCCGAATGAATGTTCTGACGTGGTTTTTTCTTCTAAATCTTTCGTTTTACTTGTGCAGGAAAGGCAGCATAAGCTTGTCACAGATGAAGACCGGAGCCTTTTCTGAAGCCACAACACCGCTGCATGTTGTAGTTGACCACAGTTTATTTTTAAAAGAGCAGTTGGACAAAGTGAGGTCGAGGAAGCTGTGTTAATGTGAGTCAAAAAATGAGAGGGAAGGGTCTGCTGAATGAAGAATTTCAAGGTTTGCACACTGCCCAAAAAATTAACTTCTTGATGAAATGTCCTTGCTTTCCTAGATGGGCTCTGCTAGATTTCATTAGGTAGGGGTCATCCAGAACAAAACATGGCATGGGATTGCAGGGGAGTGTGAGAGGAGATGGGCAGGCTGAGAGAGCAAGGGAAGCTCAGATCCTGCCTGTGGATGAAAAGGTCTCACTCCATGCAAAGGAGGCCTTGGCTGCTGCGGGTCAGCTCTGGCTGCTGCCTGGGGAAAAGGAGGCTGCGGCTCCCAGGGGTGGGAAGGATCTGTTTGTAGATCTCTGGGAGGAGGGGATCATCCTCATTAATTCCGTGTGTGAACATAAAATTAAACGAGGCTAATGAATCATGTAAAAGAAACTATTTTAAAAGCTCAGGCAACTAAAACTGGGTAAATTTCTATTGAATGTTGTGTGGAGTGCCGGGGTGTCGCGCAGGAAAGGTGTGCACGGACCAGCTTATCACACGTGCTCACGCGAGCTCCCTTCCCAGAGCCAACGCTGCTTCAGGGTCAGGTAATACACAAAGAGTGCAGGTAGGCTCCAGAACAGATGCTGCTAATTAGCTTTTTTCCTTTTTTATGTCTGAGCTGTGAAAATTGGCTGCCGCACTCCCTGTGATTACACCTTTGCCTGCTACAAATTTTGCTGATGTTCGGTTGAGGGAGAAATAGCAATTACGCAAGCCGCAGGTGCCGGGACAGCACCCCAAGGTGTGCTGATGGAGTAAACAGCCCTGCAGGATCCATTTCCCCGTGTTTCAAAGCAGAGCGTGTCTTCTGGAAATCTGCTGATGCTGAAAGATGAGGCTCTCCACGTGCCCAAATCTCAGCGCCAAACAGCCACCGAGAACTCCAGCAAAGGAGCGACCTCGTGATGCTTCTGGAAGGTCGGGCTCTGGTGTGTCACGCAAAGGTAAACAAACATCGCGTCTTGATACAAAAAGGGCTCGGTGTTCCTCACCAGTGCAAGGATTTGGGCCGTCGGTACGGGGAACATGAAGAATTCTCACTAGTGCTACAAAAGATAACATTTTCACTCTGAAAACTGAAGGGTAATCCTGTAACTCAGCTGTAACTCAGCCTTGGTTTTACCTCTGTTAAGCTGAGGTCTCTAAAGAGCCTCCAGCACACATTTGCTCCCAAAATTTCACTAGTAGGTGCAGGAAAATTGTACCACAAGGACACTATGAACTGCACAATGGCACATTTCCTTGGGCTGGTGGAGATGCGGAGAGAAATCTGCAGCTGGAGGGATGGGGCATGCACAAACCCCGAACACACACACACACACAGAGACCCACCCCAAAAAAACCCCAAGCAAACTCTCCTCTTCATGTGGAGAGGGAGCTCTTCAGGAGGCTTTTTGTGGGAAACAGAGTAAAAAGTGTTGTGCAAGCCCAGGGCCTGGCACACGACTGGCTTTTGCCTAAATTGAATAGGAGAGCTGGGGAAGGTGGGGCAAGGCAAGCCTGGGGCCAGGCAGGCGTGACAAGGAGCCTTTCTGCAGAGGGAGCAGAGGACTTTCGACTGGAATGGCTTTGAGAGGATAATGGAGGTGCATCTGGAAAGAAGTGGTGGCTGTATTTACTCACCATCCCAAGCTGGCGCTTGTTTCTGGGGAGGGTGGAAGGTATTCCCCTTTCTGCTGGCACTGTTAAGACCGGGCTTGTGGGTGAGCTCCACTTGTGGCTGTGGTGGAGTGTCAGCCAGGGGAAAACGGCGGGCTACTCCTTGGGTGGCCGTGGAAAGCTGAGGGGAGCCAGCAGCCGTTTGCTCGCGGCGCTTCCCCTTGAGGAGCGGGAATGTGTCCGGGGCCGAGCTGGGTGCCGTGGGCAGCGCGGCCTGGCAGCTGCCTCTGGCTGAGGAGTCCTTTCCCCGGCCGTGCTGGGGCAGCACGTCTGCGTGAACATCTCGCTCCAGTGAACCTTTGCAAACGGGGCTTTGTGGAAAAGAAAGGCTCTGGTTCGGCAAACGCACCTCGGCTATCAGGAGGTGCTTCTGGTCAGCGTGGCTTTGCCGTCTCTGCCCCACCATCTGCTACCCAAAACCAGAAAATTTGGAGTGTTGTGGCTGCTGCCTCTAAGCTTCCAGTTAGGATTCAGGCTTTAATGGAATATTTACTTCACAAACCAGAAAGATCTTGCTCTCAAGCCGTTAATGATCATTCCAAAGATGAAATTTGTCATTTGCTGGTTTCCCTTTCCCTGTTTTGTCCCCTTGCCTCGTAGGAGGTGGGCAGCAAATCTGGGCTCAGATCCGTGCTCCGGTGGCCGCGCTGCTGCTGGGCTGGCCGTGGCTCGTGTGTGGCCAGCTCCAGGCAGGGCAGGGGGGGAGCTCTGGGCTTCTGCCCCATCAGAATAACTCGTCTGAAAATGGGCTCTGCGGCAAAACTGCCCAGGTTTGAAAAGCAGTTCTCCTGTGGCTGGCGGGGGGTGTGAGGGGAGAATGGGATCTGGAGTCATCATGGCTCAAGGGAGCCAGGATCAGATCATGATGATGATGATGATGATGATGATGACTACGATCTCACCTGTATCGCAAACTTGGTGCTGAAAATGTTATTTTTTTTTTTAAAGTAAACCACTAAGCTCCCATCAAGGGAGTTGATTCCGGGCTTTTGTCTCTTCCTCCCCCTCCCCCCTCGTGTGCACTCCTAATGCTTTTGAAAAGTTAGTCACTTTGTGTTTTGTTTTGCTTTTCCTTAAATGGGGATGTTCCATCTACTCCCTTCTCAAGCCTGATCAAGCTTTCTATTTGATCCCAAAGAGTCCAGGTTTTCAGTTTATAGAATTATGAATAAAGGCTTCATGTGCCATTTAGGATACACGTTCCTTCTCATTCAGAAGGGTTTGGCATTTACCCTTCTTATTTAAACATGTTTAAGCGATTCCATTACTAAATACTGCTGGAGGGAAGCAAAGAGGGAGAAGAAATTTGGCATAAATCCCAGTGCAATTTGGAGGCGAAGGTCTGAGGATGCTCACTATCCTGTAGAATGACAGTAATTAAAATTAATGAAAAATCACTGCATAACACCCACCACTTGACATATTTCCTCAGGTGGTTTTTGCAAAAAATCTCCGAGAGAGACCTGTGGCCTGGGGCTTTGAAGTTCCCCTGCCCCTCCTCAGTCTCACCTCAGCTTTCATAAATACAGATAGAGAGTTGAATAAATATTCTGAAAGCAGCTCATTACTTAAGACTCCTCTGTCCTAAGTAGCTTAATTTCTGGCTCAGGACGCCTTTGTAAAACTGCTTTTGTGCCCAGGCAGAAGGAATGGCATCTGAGGGACTGCTCAGCCCAGGGGCAGGGATACAACTCCTTGGAGAGTCAGCAGGAGGAACAGCAGGGCTGGTGGAGGGGTGGAGTGCGAGGGGAAAAAAAGCCAACCAAAGAAAAAAACCCAAAACAAGAGAAAAAACCCCAAACGCCACCCCAAAAAACCCAACCTCACAAAATATTCTGTGTGAAGATAAATCCGTGTGGTTGGTGAAGAAAACAGACTCTTCGTACTTCAAAACCTTCTGATTGTTTGTGACCAGCAGCACAAGTCTGCTGAGACGTGGGACAAGAGGCACACAGAAACTGCTATTTCTTCTTGCACCTAAAATCTTTGGGTTAATTCCCTGGGCTTTGTTAGGTGGTAGGATCTCATAACGGGATGCCGAAAGGCAAACGCTCTGTTTGACAAACTTTGAGGGAGAAGCCCATCTTTTATGGGTTTTTTTCCAGGTGAAACAGTGCTGAAAGAACCCTGTTAAGTTGTGTCTTCCTATCGTCACACAGTGCCACCTGCCCAGGTCTGTGGATTCTCTTTCAGGTGAAGGAAACCTCCTGACCTCTTTTTTGTTTTTTCTTTTATTTTTTCCCTAAAAATAATTAAGGCTTAAGAGAAACACTTAAGAGAAATTCTGATCTGTTTGTGAAAATGTGATTTTTTTCTTGCTGAGGAAGGAGATCAACATCAGCACATCAGGCAGAAGAGTTTCCAGTGTCACTTGGAAGTGACATTAAAAGACTCTTTTGAGTCAGCAAAGCACCTAACACATAAAATCCTCATGCTTTACAGCCTCGGTGTTTGGTGAACAGTCAAGACATTTTATTACCCTAAGGAAAGAGACAGAGTTGTTTTTGTCTTGGTACTTCTTATTCTGGGTTATTCTTTGTTTTTTGTCATGTTGCAAATCAGCAGTGAAGAAAACTCACTCAGCAAGCAGTAAAAGCAGCAACAAATGTTTACCCCTTGGGATATGTACTCTGGAGAGAAATCCCCACCCAAACGGAGCAGACACTTCAAGGTCTACGCGTGCAAGTTCAGCTTGACTTGGAATACAGGCACTCGGCCAACCAAGGAATCACACAATCCACGTCTGCATTTGAGGTTAAAACATTCTCTCTCCAGCAGGTTAATAAGTTATCCACGAAGCGCAAGAAGCATCAGAACTGCCGTTTGAAATATCTGGTATTAAATCTCTAAAATAAACATTGAGAACTAGAGAAAATAAATTGCTCTGTGAAGGAATTGAGTAATATTATGATTTCCCTCTTCCTCACCCCCTGAATATATTGCTTAACCTGTCCTAAGACTGTAATTACCATCCTTAAGGAGGATGTGCGTGTGGGTGCCTTTGGGTTCCACGCTCTGTTTTCCTCACAGCAGCAAAGAGTGGCCTTGCTGCCTTTATTGCTTGTCAGTGTTTATCAGTGATCTGGATTTTGGGCAAGATTCTTGAGCCACACTGATGAGGATGAATCCTGGTTCGAGAGCAGCCGGCAGGAACCTTGGCACGGATTTAATGCAACTCTGAGCTCGGCAAAGTGTCTTTGCTGTAACACGCAATGAAGAGATTGAGTGTACCCCATTCGGCACTGAGTTCCGGGCTGCTTCCTCCGCACTTTTTCTGTGATGGTTTCACACTCTGAACCAGAAAAGTTTGAACTGGAAATTCTTCCAGGAGTTGCACGTCTTTGCAAATATGGAGTTTGTGTTATAATTTCTGGGGCTGTGCTATGTCCTGGGCCATGTTGTCCTCTTTCAGGAGTTTCTGGAGAATGGTTATTTGTGTAGATGTTCACTGATGCAATCCTGTCCGTTTTTAGATCGTCACACCTACAGCAGCATTGTGATCACACCCTCAGACTGTAAAATCTTCAGGGCTGCAACCCCTAGTTTGCACCAAAGCGCAAAAACCATAAGGTACATGAATCTGCCTTGCTCAGAGCATACGTATGACTGGCAAGTGCTTCCATGAAAAATTGTAAATTCCTTTCTTTCCCAGAGCTGTTCAATTCTGCAATTTTTCTTTAGTGAGTTCTGGAATCGAATTTTCAGCCTCTATTCTTGTTCGTTAGATTTTGTTTCTTCCTGTCTTGTCTTCTAGGTTTTACGACTACTTATTTATAGGTTTGTTTCTCCCAGGCGGTTAAATTGATCTTTAATTCTATTTCATGACCACAGAGGAAAACAGCACAAGCTCCAGCAAGTTGGGAGGCAGGCAGGTATTGTGTGCACTTTCCTGAGGCTAAACAGACCTGTGCTCCAGTGCCTTGGCTGCCCAAGTGTGCTCTTCTAAGGAAGAGGACGTCGGAGGAAATCTGGGGAATTTGTTCTTTTATTGGATTAAGCGGAATAAAGATGTGTGGTCACCGAGCCGGAGTTCAGCCGTGGGCTCAGTCACCGGTCACTGAGCCGGCCTGAGGCTGTGGCTGGGGGGAGAGCAGAAAACCCCAGATCTCTTGGGAGCAGAACAAAGTGTCGCTGTGAGCCAGGGCTCGGGCCTCTGCAGCTGGTTTGGGACTGGAAATCAAGGGAGCTGTAGAGACGTTTCGTCTCAGGGCCCGAGGTCTCGTTCGGAGCTGAAATGTTCCCACGGGCTCCGGGGTTTGTGTTCCTCAGCTCCAGCGGTGAGGGGAAGCAGAGCTGACAGGCACCTGAGCAGGGCTGGCTGCTGACGAAACAGGAGCTGTCTCCACTTGCCGGGCAGCTGTTCCGTAGCTGCAGAGGTGCAGCACGACTTTGCTACTGATCCCAGGACTCTGGGGAATGGGATTTTGCCACTTCGTTCCTGTGCCTTGAGCAATTGTCATGTTTTCAAAAGAAAATTGCTTCGCTACAGTTCTGATTTCCACTTTTTGAACGCTGTTTTTCATCTTCACTTTCCCTTTGCTTTTATGGGACGGAGGCAGTCATTACCTTGGCAAGATGCAGCAGTTTCCCCACAGACAGGGGGGTCAGGGCACGTGGCAGGTGACAAGTCCCTCTGCCACGCTGCTTGACAGGCAAGTACCAGGCTGAAGGGGTGAGAGGCACAGTGGTGCATTGCAGGGCTCTGGAAAAGCCCCGGTGCTGGGCTGCATCTCTTGGCGTTGATGGGAGGCACGTGCACTCCCCACACCAGAGATTATGAACTCCTTGTTCTGCAGCACAGAGCTCAGGCTGATGTTATTGCTGCCGCGCCAGGGCTGCACCTCGGTTTTTATTTAATTAATAATAGAATGTATAAAACCACGTGTTGAGTACTTCTGTTGGAACCGAAGATTTTTTTGTGTTTAGTAAATCCTCCTCAACAGCACTGACTTCAGGGAGCTGATTCCTTAGCCAGGTATCAGCAGACTGTGATCACGGCTCCCACTGCACAATCCCACACTCAGGAAAACCGAAATGTGTGTGTTTCCCGTGCTGGGACATCCTGCAGGAGTAATGCTGGCTATGGCTGGGGCAGGGATCGTAGGGGCTCCTGCCACTCCGCGTCCTGCTGCCCTTCTCTGGATTCCTCGGGGAGGGATTTGCCATCCCAGAAGGACAACCTGAACTGTGGTGGATGAACCAAGAACCGTGCACCAAATCCTGCTGCACCAGTGCTACCAAACCCCTGAAGGAAACGCTGCAAGACTGACTTAAAACAACTGACAAAAGGGGAAACACTTCTCTGCACAGAGGCAGCACCCTCGTGGAACGGGCTGGGGCTCCCTGCAGCTGGAGCCCAAAGCCGTGGTGCGGACAAAGAGCACCGGCTGCGTGCAGAGCCGGGGGTGGCTCCCGGGCAGCCTCAGTGCCACGCCGTGGATCTCAGGGCTGCGCAGGGATCTCAGTGGTCTGCAGGGACTGCCCGGCCTTCAGTTTTTGTCCGAGGAGCTCTTCCCTTTGCCACACCTGGAGAGACAACGCCAAACTAAAGGGAGCACTGGCCAGACCCCCTGGGCACTTCACCCTCCTTCCAGGGGCCCTGAGAGGCTGAATGCCTGTGGTTTCACTGCCAGACAGTGAAACTCTGGGGCCAACAGGCACTGCAGTGTTCCTGACGTGTTTTGGGATCAGTCAAGCACGTGGCTGAGCAGGACTTGCCTACATGCCTAAAGGGCGGGTGTTAACAGGTGCCAAGCTGGGAGTTCGCACTGGTTTGTAGAAGCTCCAGCAGCAGCTTTGCAGGTGGAGGGCCAGGAGTGTCCCTGCCAACCCAGCAGGACAACGTGAGTCTGACCCACAGTAGATTGGTTTGCTCGGATACCCTTGAGTGTAACTCCTCAGCTTTGGTAAAAAAAAAAAAAAAATTCACAGTTTTTCCAGCAAAACAACTTGTTGCTGCTTTAACCTGTTCAGGAGCCCTTGTTTATTTCAGTTTTGAAAGCAGTTTTTGAAAAGGACCTCGATGGCATTAAAAGTTTTGCCAGAGCTGGCTCATAAGCACCCCCTTTCCCTTGTCATAGCAGCAGGAAAATCATCAAGGGCTGCTTCCACATATAAACCATCAGACTTCAATAAAATAATTGGATGCACAAACTTGGGATTTAACATCAGTCTTATTCAGGTTTTCTTTCAGGTTGTGCAGAATCATGAAGTCCGGCGTAAATTGCATAAAATACTCTGATAATGGTTTTATTAAGGTTGCCCGAGTCAGAGAACCAGCACTTACATAGTATTGACTTTTTCTTTGTTTGTTTCTTTCTGATCAAGTTTCAAACATTTTTGAGGGTTTGGCAGGCGTCCCTAATCCCCGGAGCTCTGGATGATTGATCACGTCCCTGCGCAGGGCTGCGGCAGCCGTGTGCCAGCTGCACCGCCCGCTCCTGTGGCATTCCCAGCCCTCCCTCCAGGGCTGCCCGTGCACAGGCAGAGCCACGCCGCTGCCCCCCAGCCAGGACACCCCTCTCTGGGAAGTTTATTGCTCTGAACACTGTATTTTTAATGAACGCGTGGAGGAAATGTGCTTGTAAACACAGATTTATCACTGTTTCGCTGCCTCCAGAGGAGATAACCGTGGAGTGCTTCCTCCAGGTTCTGTCTGGACCTCTGATCCCTTACTTAACCACTTGCAGCTATCAGTCTTTTTTGTATCATCACCGATGGCAAATTAGGCCTCCTTTTTTTTTTTTTTTCATTAAGCCATAAATGATGGTTTCCTGGATTTGACTTATGTTTTTTAATTAATATTTCCCCCATCCCTTTCCCCTTTCCAGAAAGTCTTTACCTGGCAGTTCTCCAGTAGAGGTTCTGCCCCAAGTCGAAATCCTGCCTCAAGATTTCCTGGTCTTGCCTCAGCTTATTGCATGTCCATGGAGTCATTCCGCAAACAAATTAATTTCTCCTTGTCTAGAAATTATAGAGCTCTTTCATTCTGTCCTTGTCCAAAGGACGTTAGAACAAATCTGTCGGAGGGGCTTTCAGGGCACTGTGCACGGTGTTATCTATGGGTGACATCCAGGTGCATCTGTGGATGGAACAGGAGCAAGAGAGGCTTGAAAAACTGAGAGACGGGAAAAACAAATTTTTATGGTGAAAATAGACGTTTGTTCTTCTTGTGTTGGCGGATTGAACTAAATGCGTGCCATCACCCACACAGACAAAAATCATGTGCCTTCCCCTGCGCCTGGTTTTGGAGAATGCCTTGGGAACTGCTCCCTTATCTGCCCCCTTCTTGTGCAGAAATGTTGAAAAGCTACAGCAGGTTTTCCTCCGTGCCTCTTCTGCAGGCTTTAACCAAATATCGCAGGGTTCTGCTGCCTACCGGCTTCGGAGCTTTGGCTTCTTGCCCTCCAGATCTCCCACTGCAGATATGAACACAACTGTGGTTTTGTTTGGCTTGAAGTCGAGTTCTTCCCACAGGATTTGGGTGGCTGTGACGCAAAGTGGCATCGCAGGGTTCTGAGCACCCCGGCTCTCCTGTGTCAGCAGATGACAACCTGTCACCAGCTAAAACTCTCAGGCACCCAGGAACAAAGCAGCAGATGGAGTCAGTTGCCAAGCAAACTGCTCACTGGCTTTGTGTGAGGTTTTAGAATCTCAGAATCACAGAATCGTTAAGGCTGGAAAAGACCTTTAAGGTCATCAGGTCCAACTGTCAACCCAGCACTGCCACGTTCACCACTAAACCATTTGGGGAGTTCCTGACCGAGGCACACGTCGTGGGTTTGCTGGGGTTTTGGACACGTCTTGGGTTTGTTTTTTGCCCAGCCTTGCCCTCTGTGCAGCTGTCCACCCAGAACAGCTCAGCCCAGGGCTGTCACTGCTGGGGACGCTGGCTGTGGCACTCCTTCAGGACATCACAAGGCTGATACTGGAGCAGCGTAACAAAATCTGGTTCTCCTCCTTGTTCTGCCAATCCTGTGCTCTGTGTGGGTGTTCAATCTCTCTCTCTGTGGTCAGTGGAGTCTCCTCTGACTTGTCTTCCTGTGCCAGGGAAAGGGAGCACATGAACAATGTCCACAGGCGCTGCTGGTGAGAGGTCCTGGACATCAGCTCAGGGACAGGGACTGGCTCCTGCTTTGTCCTGTGCTGTGCTGGGTGAGCTTTGTGCTCCGTACATTTTTAACAAGAAAAGATGCACTGGGTGGGCAGGATGTGCTGCTAATGCTGCACTTTGGCTATTTTTAGGAAGCTGTTTGTCTGCTCATTTGCAGTTGTTGCAATCGGGAACAAATATTCTCAGGCAATGCCCAAATTAAAACCACGGGAATGTGCCGGTTCTGCTGCCACCCGGGCAGGTGCTGCTCCGAAATAGCTCCACTGAAGTTCATCTGATCAAAGAGGACATCAAAAGCAGCACAATCTATAAAGCAATAGAGCCTGCGTGGAGAGCACGCTGGTTTGCAATAAAACGGGAGAGCTTTATTGAGTTGCATTAAATTGTTGTCAGTGTGTTGGTAGCACAAGCAAAGCTCGCCTCTGGGTTTTTGAAAGTGATGATGGGAGGGAATGGATGGAAATGGATGGTGGCTCTAGAGAAGAGCTGGCTCTGGCATTTCTGATGGAGGTTTTGCATGAGCAGGGTCCAAATAGCCGCTGAGATCCCTGCACTGCTCAGGCTCAGGACTTGGCTGAGGCTGTGGCTGGCAATCCTGCCTGGCTGGCTGGCTCTGCAGCTGGCACATTAAGGCAAGTTTACACGTTTGGGGTGCAAGGAGATGAAAATACTGACATAAAGGGCTGAGAGAGGATCGCTTTGGCACTATCGAGGTGTGCAAAATGCCTCTCCCTGAAGCGACGTGCGATGAGTGCGAGCATGGAACCTTTGCCTGGTGGGGTTTCTTGCCCGGTCCCTACAGCCACTCTCACACAATTATCTACTGAAAGTGTTCATCTTGCTCACCTTTTGGCTGTTTGCATGAGAGCTGAGTGAACCTCTGAGGCGAAGCAGAACTGCACTTCTGGAGCACGACGGGATCAGGACACCAGGATGCTTCAGGCAATGTTTTAGCTGTGAAAAGCACACGGTTAAAGAAGAGTTTTTCTGTTTCATCTACAGGATCAAAATTCAGTAAGCAAAAGGGGGAGCCAGAAAGGCACAGCGTCAGTGCTTTTGCCATGCAGTGAAACTGGTTCTGTGTCACTGTGCCTGGGTCCAAAGGGCTGATCTGAACCCCATTTCCATCATTTTGTTTCTTTTTTTACTTTCTCCATCATCTTCCTGTAATACCAATTGACTTCAGTTCTAATAAAAACGTTTGTGAGATAATGGAGGCATCTTGGCTGAGCATTTGCTGTTTTAATTTCCAGCGTATTATATTGATTCTCTGAAGATTGCTGGTCTCTGTGAGATGAAATGTGGGTTTGTGGGGTTTTTGTTCCCGTGGGGACTGCGAATCAGGAACATGCAGCAGTATCTGCACTGGTATCCTTATCAGCTTGGAGCAGGAAAGTTGGAATGCTTTGACTTTGGATTTTATTCCCTCACAGAGGTAGAAAACTGATTCCCTAGGCTGGGAGATGAACTGGATGAACAGAGCTGTGTTTGGATGGGGGTTTCAAGGTTTTTTCTTTGAGTTTTGGGGTTTTTGCATTGTTTTGTTTTGCTTTTTTGTTTTAGATTTTTTTCCTATCCCCTAAAAAGCCGCTCCAAACAGGAGCTGGAAAACTGCAGATTTCAAATGAAGATGGGAGCTCAGCTGGGACTTATTTGGAAAAGTTTTCAGTAGCAGTTCTGCAGAACTGTTCCACTCTCGGAGTTTGAACCCTTGTCTCCCACGTTCCAGAGGAAGGTGTCCTTGGAGATGGGATAGGACGTGGGGATGTCCTTGGAGATGGGATAGGACTCAGGAATGCCCTTGGAGAGGAAAGGATTCTGCTGCGAAGCCCTTTGGGTTTGGGGAGTTAGCAAGGTGGTGGTGGAGATGTGCTGGGTGCTTTCTCACTGGTGTGTCTTAGGTGCACTTCCAGAAGACTATTTCTATTTTAGATCAAAGCAAAATGCAAAAGCACTCCAGAAATCCTTTCTCAGGCTTTTTTCTGTGGTTTGATGTGTTTTTTCCTTCCTCCCCTTCAGTTATTGTGTGGTCAACCTTGACGGGCTTTTAATGCTCTGCCAAGTTCTCTGGGAGCTGCAGAGACCATCCCTCTAATGGATAGATGATATAATTATATTTCAGCATCCTCTAAATGGGTCTTTTCTACTACCAGGATGCTCACACGTCCATGCAGTTGGAAGTTTTGTTTTGTGCATCTGTTTTTAATGAGGATGTGGCCCTAAACTATCACAGAGGGCCGGGGCTGTCAAGAGCTTCTGTTATCCAGAGCTGACCGTGATGACTACAAATGTTTTTCATTTGTCTGATTAAATAACTTCTCCAGCGTAGTAATAGTCAAAACCTCTTGTTTTCACTGTTCAGCTACAGTACTGAGTGACCAGAAACGTGAAGAAAAACCAGGATGGAAAAAAAAAACAACCCTTCAGGACTTGAAAAGTTCACCTTTTAACCTGTATTTTCAACACCTGCCCCGAGCAGGGCTTTGGTGCAGCGAAGGCTGCGAAGTGATCCCCGTGCTGTCGCGCTGTGTGGCGCTGATCCCACCTTCCCTGCAGCAAGCTGCTGCTTCCAGAAAAGCCAAAAAGCCCTGCAGACCCGTCTGCTTTCGGAGCTGGGAACACACTCCTGGGACGCTGCGTTTCCCCACGGGCGTGTGGAACACTCGGCACCACAAACTGCAAGCAGGGACTGGAAGTTGTGTTTCTATTGGAAGCGGGGCTGCATTTTCCTCAGCTGACCTCATGCAGGTTTTGAGGCAGAGATTGTCTGCAGAGCTGGATCTGGGGTGTGGACTCACCTGGCTTTGGGTGCTTTCTAGTAGTGTTTTGTGTTGCTGCGTGCGCTCGAGTCGCAGTGTTTGGATTTTCAGGACTCAGGGAATCTGTGTTCGGGGCCTGCACTGGGTCTGCCTGCCTGCTTCCCAAGCCAATGTACAGCTCAGAACTTGCCTGTGTTTAGAAATGGATTTTAGGCCATGCACATGGCCAGAGGACCCAGATGCCAAAATACAAATCCCAGAATCCCAGAATGGTTTGGTTTGGAAGGGACCTTAAAGATCATCCCATTCCAACCCCCTGCCACGGGCAGGGACACCTCCCACTGTCCCAGGCTGCTCCAAGCCCCGTCCAGCCTGGCCCGGGACACTGCCAGGGATCCAGGGGCAGCCACAGCTGCTCTGGGCACCCTGTGCCAGCCCCTCCCCACCCTCCCAGGGAACAATTCCTTCCCAATATCCCATCCATCCCTGCCCTCTGGCAGTGGAAGCCATTCCCTGTGTCCTGTCCCTCCAGGCCTTGTCCCCAGTCCCTCTCCAGCTCTCCTGGAGCCCCTTGAGGCACTGGCAGGGGCTCTGAGCTCTCCCTGGAGCCTCCTCCTCTCCAGGGGAGCACCCCCAGCTCTCCCAGGCTGTCAGTGTGTTACTCGGAGCAAACAAGACGTGTACTTTGAGGATGTGTGATCTTCACTCAGGTGTAACATCAGTGGAGGAGAGAAAGAACAGCTGAATGCTTGCTGAGGAGCCCCTCTGGCTGTTGCTGGCTGTGTGTGCTCACCTGTAGCAGCCTTGGTTCCGTGCGTTATAAAATCCCCTGATCAGTCACTGCTGCAGTGCGTGTGCTTCAAGAAATCTCATTAAGGTCACTGGTGAGTTCTCTTGGACAAAGATCACAGAAAACCCACGTCTTAAATGGTAGCTTTGGAAATCATTTAAATGGTAGATAATGGTGCTCTTTTTTTTGCTCTGTAGTTCGTTCTGCAGCAGTGTGCTCAGAATAGCTGGCGTTGGTTTTGGCCCGTTTGGGTTTCTTACAGTCAATGTTTCAAGAGAGAACTGAAAAGCAAAAGAGGTGTGGGATTGAAAAAAGAGAGAGAGAGAGAAGAGTTGTTTAGATTAAAGGAAGAACAGATGTCTAACAGCTCTAAAAATACAAACAATCAATTTCCAGCAGTAGTGATTACGAAATAGACCACTAGAACATGACTCCAGGGAGAGACAGTGGATAAAGGGACCCAGTTTGTGGCTTGCCCAGTCCCTGAGCAGGTTATGAGAAGCCTGTGTGAGAGCACCAAGCCGGGCTCAGGGATGCTGGGGCTCCTTTGTCCCATGGCTTTGAATTAAAAATCAAGTTGCAAACACCACGTGTTAGACCCAGAGCAGCACTGTCACCTGCAAAGAGCTCAGTTCCTCCTGCTCTGGGCAAACCCCAGGGGCAGCTGAGCACCCACAGCCACTCATTCACACTTGTGCTGCAGGGTTTTGTTTTCTTTTCAAAGCAGTTTCCTGTATTTTGGTCATATAGAATTACAATGTAAAGCCCTGGTTGAGCTGTTTGGGTATGCCTCAGTTCAAAGGAACACAGACTTTCAAATGCTAACCAAAAACATGTATCACTTCTAGATGCTGTTTCTATGTCACCTTTCAAATTTTGTGATAACTTAGCAGAAAAAGACTCTTAATGATGTGAATTTAAAAAAAAAAATTCCTGAGAATTGTCCCTTGTGATTAAAGAGGTTGTAAATCAAGTGTGTAGGTAGCTCTCTAGGCCTTGCTTTGCTGGCTGGGTTCTTTGATCTCTAGCTGCAGATGTTCAGGCTGGTGCCACGGCAGAGTCAGGCACCCGAGGCCCTGTGTCCCCTCTGCCACCGGTTCAGGGCCCTCACCCTGTGCCCTGGGCACTGGGGCTGCTGCCGCCTCCCGTGGCCCCTGCACACGGAGCTGTGTTTGTGGGGCCAGCTCCTGCGGGGCTGCTCTGCCTGCCTGCTCTCCTTGGGCTGGATTTGCCTCCCGAGGTGTGACACTCCCTCTGCTCCCAGGAAAATGGTAAGACCAGCAGTTGTTAAATTTCAGCGGCCTCCGTAGCTGGAAAATGTCCGAGGAGTTTTAATCAAATGAATCAAACTGACCCGAGTGCCTGTTGTGGCTCATAACAAAATCAGGAGCAGAGCAGTGCTGAACACACACATTGTGTTTTGTGCTGCACCAAAGTGAAACAAATGCCCCGTTCTGTGTCAGCAGGTAATGACGTCTCCCCCAGAGCAGAGCTCCTGTGTTAATCATATTTGACCTCTCTAAGTGGCTCGCTTCCTTCTCCCAACCAGCCGAGCAGGTTGCTGAAATTGTGACAAATGCTTGAACACTTCATGGAATAAAAATCGTATTCAATCTTTTCCCCCCAGCCCACGGTGCCCAGAACGCTTCCAGTGAACTGTGTGGCTGTGTTTGCAGGCTTCCTCCACGCCAGCTTTTAAATGGAATTCCTTTGGAAGCTGTCTTTAATATGTGTCTTGTTCACGGGCTCTCCTTTGCACAGTAGAATGGATTCTTTAAGCTTTGAAAGTGAGTTGTTGTGGCCTAAAGTAACAAATCAGTTTTGGAATGCACGCTGTCTGTTGTAAATGATTTGGGGGCAATAAATTTTCTGGTACAAAGCAATAGGCAGAGTTTTCATAATGTTGAACAGTTTGGACTTGTCTTGGAGGGAACAATGTCGCGAAAGCAATGTGCTGGTTCCAACTATTTGTTATTATAAAAGACAATTTTTTTCTTCCTTAAGGTAGAATCCTCATCAGATTTCATGCTTTGCTGTAACTTGTTTTATTCCTTATGTTAGACAAATAAAAATATTTGAGCATAGTTGTGTATCTGTTACATCTTTTAATGTAAACTCTTTTTTTTTCGGCTGCATAGGAAAGCTTATACGTGTGACCCTTTCTACTAAAGGCCCATTAACGTGGATTTGATTGCTCCTAGAGCTTTTGGTACACTACATTTGAACCTGGCTAACTGAAAACTAAGGCCACAGTGCAGAGGCTGTAAGTGTCACCTTAAATTTAACATGATGGCTTTTCAGCAGTCATTCGTTCTCTCCTGGAAATGTTCACAGGTGGCAATATCTAGAGCTCTCCCACAGAGAAATCTGATTAAATAACTGCTCCAGACAGCCCTCAAGTTAGAACTGGGTTTTGGTGAGACTGGGTGTGCAGTAACTATCAAGAGACAAGGCTCTTCCACTTTTCCGTGCCGGCGTCTGTCCCGTTGGTTCTCAGTGCTGTGCAAACCACGTGAGGCTCGGGGTCTTTATCCAGGTACCCAGGTTTAGGGACTGCAGTGCAGGAAAAATGAGCCTTCCGAACTTCCAGCAGCCACGAGACTGAGTAACTTCGCTCTTCTAACACTTCCCTTTCCCCAGAGCCCCTTTCTTGCTGCAGTGCCAGTCTGGGGGGCAACATCAATTTGGTTTGGGCTGGGTTAAACTGGAACAGTGGAAGAAATTTGTGCATTCAAAATGGGTTAAAATCTGCTCAAATGAGACCTTTGACTATAAACTGGGGAGCGATCATTGTGTGGATGAGCTTCCACAGCAATCTGAGCCGTGCTGCTTTGGGGTTTGTCATTAATCTAGCTCCAGTTTGTCATCCAAGGGTTGCACGAGCAGGCTCTTGGCTGAGGAGGGAGCAGAGGAGCTGGTTTTGCAGGGATGGGAAACCTCGGGATTCTCTCCATCAGAAGGATTTGACAATCTCCCCCTTTCCTATCCCCGTGTGCACCTGTTTGTGCCTGGAATGAGGACAGTGGAGGGATGCTCACCCAGGGACCTTTCCCCTCTCTGTGACCAGTTCTGTTTGCTCCACGGGCTGTTACTGCCGGCAGGGAAGATCAGCGTCCACGGGGCAGCAGCAGCAGCAGCCGGGGAACAGGAGGGCTGTGGCTGCGGGGTGGGCAGGGGAGGTGCTGGCCGAAGGCAGGCTGGGGGCAAAGCCCTCCCTGACCGGTCCTCGCTCACTGCCCCCTCCCTCCTTCCCTTCCCTCCCTTCCCAGACCCTTCCTCGCTCCCTGCCCCTCTCCCTCCTTCCCTTCCCTCCCTTCCCAGACCCTTCCTCGCTCCCTGCCCCTCTCCCTCCTTCCCTCCCGTCCCTGCCGTGGGTTCCCAGGGATGCTGCCCAGGAATGGCACCTGCTCCTCACTCCTGAGAGCTGCGGATGTGTCTGGGTGCAAAGGGAGGAGAGAGCCAAGCACGAGCATCGCAGGTGTCCGAACCTGCAGGGACCCAGGATTGCTGCTGGAGCTCTCTCTGGGCCCATATTTCTGTGTCCTTTAGTCCTTTTTCCTCTCTTACAAACCAGGAGCTCTACGGCCACTCAGGAAATTAACTTACTTATTGATCTTCCTGAGGGCCCAGGGATGTAATTCTGTCTTTATTACATCAGATTTTAGAAGGTATTTTTGTACAGTGGCAAAAGCATAGAAGTCACAGGGGAAAAAAGCTCACAAAATAAAAAAGAAAAAAGAAGCAGCAGCAATCTTATGTCTCAGGCAGGTTCGTGGGGCTGATGAAATCAGTTTGTGTGGCTGAGGAAGAGAGGGGAGATTTTAGCAACTTGTGTACTTTAGGAAATTTCTATCAGAAAGCCTAATATTAGATTTATTTATAAGCTTCCATTTTTCCTTATTTTAGCTCACAGAGAGAAGTTCAGGGTTTGTTGTGCAGCTTTTTATTTCCACCACATATTTTCAGAACTGCTTATCTTTATCATTCCCCTTTGTAGCCTAAAACTCGGCTTGGCAGCTCCTGAGGTTTTCCATGAAATTGCTTAAGGGGTTCCCATAGCAGCCTGCTCTGATTTCCGTACAGCAAATGCTCTCCTCTTTCCCCAAGAACACCCATGGAAAGTGTGACTTCCACAAGCAGCCTCAGCAAAAATGTGCCCTGAATCTACAGTGATCAAATCTAGAACGGTTCGGACAGATCAGTTCTGCCCCATCACGAGAACACGAGTAATGCTGATTTGTTCGCTCCAGTTTGTGCTTTGGACACTCCCCACAACTTTCCAGTATCTCCTAGTGAGAATTTCTGATATATAAGACAAATGTCCATCTATACACAGGCACATGATTTTTCTGGGGCAGCTTTGCTAACGGCTCTTAGAAGTAACCATTTGTCATTTAAACTCGATTTGATGAGTTAGAAGTGAGAGAAGCGGTTCATAGAAAAAGGATTTCTTTCTGACTTCCACGAAAACTCAGGCAATCATTTAATCACATAAAAAAATCAAGGCAGTTAAAACAAAATTTTCTTGAGGATTTTGCTTTCAAGACTTATTCCAGGTTTCTTACAGAACATTCTTCTGTGTGCGCGAACTGAAGTCAGACCTGGCTCCAAAAAAAGGTGGCACCAAAACACATGTCATCCTGCAGTAATTAAAATTCACTTTGACAGGACAGAAAATGCTGATGAGGCTCACAAGAAATGAGAAAACAAGACACAGTGCTGCTGAGGAGTTGGGGTTTTATTTTTTCCTTATTAAAGCACCAGCAAACATGAGTCCTACATTCCCAACAGGTAAAGGATTCCAGCCTTATTATAATGTACCTTCAGTGTGAAGCTGTCAGATCTGCAGAGTGAGAAAAAGCAGAAGACAGTCTGTCACCATGGCATTTCTGTTTCCACATTTTCCTTATCACCCAGCAAAGAATGCATTTTTTCATTTACACCTACCTGTACCTTTATGCAGCACAACCAGCCTTTCACGCGTTTCAGAGGAGTGGAGATGTCATGCTAATGATACGTTCCTTTTTCTGCCTTTTGAAGGGCAATTTAAATTGTCTCCCTGACGCTGGGTTTGCATTAGTGATGCTGAAACGTGTGCCTGTGAGTGCTGTAAATGGAGACAGTGGAGGAGTGGAGGTATTTCTTTCCTCAAGACCGAGCAGTGATGGGGTTTTTTTCCCCTTATTGAAATACAAATTGCCATGTCTGTTTAAAGCTGAAGTGTGGGGTGTCCTTATTAGCACCTCTAGGCTGAAGCCTTTTCATATTCAAATGAATGTTAAGTGTTACTAGGATTACACATTAGGCACTTAAAACGAACGGGCTGAGGAGCTCGTTTCAGCTGTTTATTGTTCATTCCAGGGTGTATTAACTATGCTCATTTTAAAATCATATTTCATCATCTTCTGATATTTTGGAAGAGAAATAAGAAAAGGCAGATAAAATTTAGGCCTTGTGTTAGCTTACATCGATTATCCTGCATTTTGATCTTGTCTTTCTCCTAAACTGGCTAAATAGTTAAAGAATAACAGAGCAGGAACGACTGCTGCATTGAAAGGTTTCTGTTTTTTCTTTTTATTGATACCATCCCCCTGGCTTTACAAAAGAGACTGTCTGCAAAGAGACATTTGATGTTGACTGGCAGCTTTATAGATCTTTCCAAGCATATGTTCAAGCACTAAAAAACTTTTTCTCTTCTCAGAATACCCAGAGTGCAGCTTTAGAAGAGAATATTCCAAGGCTGCGTTCAGCATGTGATTTTGGTGGCCCTCAGCAGGGCCTGGACCAGCTACTTGATGAAATGCTTCCAGGAAAGCTTTCAAGTGTGCAAGAGCTCCATGCATGACATGGATGTGTCGTCTCCGTACAGGCCAGGGAATGTTGTGGCTGCAGAAGCCCCTAAAAATGCCAGACCACTTAGAATTTTTGCCTGAAGCATATCACCGTGACCCCATGATTTAAAGGATCTTTGAGTACCAGGGTTTCCTCAGGGGTTTCAGGATTCAGAGCACTGGGAGGGCCCCAGTCCAGCACGCGAGGTGCTGCTGCTGCCCCAGCTCACGAGGGGCAGAGTGAGGCTGTGACTCAGGGCCGGGTTCCACCCTCCCACACCTTCCCAAATCTGCAAAACCATGGCGCTGGAAAGGAGCTACAAGGTTTACAGGACTGTCAAATAGAGGAAAAAGGTTCTCTGGGATGCAAGATCCTAAACCATCTGATTTCACCCAAAATGGAAAAGAAGAGATTTCGGACAAGGGGAAGCAAGGAAAAAAAGGAAAGGAGGAAAACTGCCTCCTAAGGCTTGAATTTAAGAGCAAGCCTTGGGTTCAAACCTTGGGCAGAGGTTCAAGTCAGTTCTTTATCTAGACCAGTTCACCTAATCCTGGTTATCAGCTCTCTCCTCCCCTGTAGGCATGAGCTGCTGTATAGCCAAAGGGAAGAAACTTCCCAGTCAAGAAATACCAAGGAACTTGCCTCAGCTAGCTGCAGGAGTTGAAAGAATTCTTCCCTCTACTTCAGATTTCAGACACTTTTCACTGAAGCTTCTTTTTTTTCTTTTTTTTCTCTTTCTCTTTTTTTTTTTTTTTTTAATATGCCTCTCTCAGCTTTTATGGAACTCTTTACTCTTTCACTTGTGGACCCTCCAGGCTTTCAGCTTTCTCAGTTCCTTCTCTGCAAGCAGGACTCCCCCAGCCTGTGCTCTGTGAATTCTGTGCAAAGATAAGCGCCTTCGAGGTTTTAGTGACCCTGCAGTTTATCCATGGACTGTGGTAAACTCTGATTTGTATAATTCATGGAAGCTATTCAATGAAAAGGGTGCTATAGGATATTTTTTCCAGTGCAGCACCCTGCTCTGAATAAAACAATGGAAGCAAAATGAGGCATTTCTAGAAGAACTGGCCATCTGTCCAAACAGTGCTCAGCTCCTTGTCCGAGGGCTATTTTATGGAATTTGGTGTTGAAGTGTTTGTCTGTGCACCTGTGGTTGCACACAAGGACACTTTTTCTTCCTTAGATAAATATTTATACAGGAGATACTTGCACTTCATACTGCTTGTTTTCCTTTTGCTCTAATGGAAATATTACTATTAATATTTTAGGACAGGAGTACTCTGCAGCTCCTCTGCACGGGGCAGGTCCATCCGCTTCTTGAGGCTGAACATGTTTCACTGATTATTCACCGTGGAGCTCCTGTGACAGCAGCAGTGGAGAGGAGCCTGTGGCTCGAGGCTGCTGGCACAGAGTCACCCTGGGAGAGGCCTCGGGGACCTGGGGAGCACCGGGGTTCTGCCTCTTTCCTTCCCGGGGAGCTCAAGCCCAGCAGCCCTCGGCGCTCATGCAGCACTCGAACCAGCCGGTGGGTCTGAACGAGCTGGAGTTCTTGCGTGTCAAACAAACATACTTCAGTCCCGAAAACGTGGGATGTCACAGCCCTCTGCAGTGCTGGGGGGCAAAAACGGGAACTGCGGTGGCAGGGCTTGGATGGGGCTCCTGCATCCTTGGATCCTCTCGCTCCGGCTGACAGCCTGTTGCTAGCAATTTCACCAAGCCCTGACCAGTGTCTGCTCCTCGCTGGCTCTTCCTTCAGTGCTGCCTCAGTGGGGAAAATTAGAAATGAAAATGAAAATTAAAACAAATCTTTATTCCTTTTGGCTGAATTACAGAAACCTTATCAGATTCCCTCCAGGGATAATGGGCTCATCCTTTCAGCAAAGGGGTTGTAGATGGAGTTGGGTCTGCTTTGTTATGAGAGATGACAACAGCAAAGTGAAATCTGGATAAATTTCAGATCACTGTTTAAAAATGAATTGCTGAACTAAAAGAAAAAGCTGTGCTAGAAGAAACTTAAAATTCCGTAGTCTGGGGGATTTTTTTGTGCAGTTTAGAAAGACCTGTCTTGTTTTCAGTTTCTCTGTGTGATTTATGAGAACACAGAACTGCTTTGCTTTATGAATTCAGTGATTCTCTGCAAAATTATTACAATGTCATGAAAATAATTTAAGTCCTTTTTATTGTAGTGCAGTGTTAACTCTTGGAAATGCAAAATACTACAAAATGCACACCTTAGAGCATAATACATATCCTGGGAATAAAGCAGCCCCTGTTCCATTATAGGGTACCAGTGCTTAATGATTATTTCCTTTATGCTGCGTGAATTTCTAACTCTTTGCTGCTGTTTAAGTAAAATCAACAAACGCAGTTTACTCCAGCTGTGTAACCTGCTGTTCCCCTGGTGTTTGTAAGCAATCCTTAATCTTCCCTTTTCTCTTGCTGTCATCTCCAAGGGCTCTTCCTGCAACGATTAGAACCCTTCTTCACCTTTAGGAACGGCTCAGAATCACAAACAATATATTCAGATGAAAGGGAACTGCTTGACCAGCCCGTCCTGGCAGCTCTTTGATCTCCTTGGGGCCGGAGCATCTTCCAGCCGTCCCCTTGGGAAGGGGAACAAGTGAAACATTGTCCTGTGGGGCAGCGAGGTCTGCATACCTCACATAGACAGGAAAACACCAGGGCAGGATCCCCTCCTGCCTGCTGTGCTGGACGGAAAATTGGGAATTTTTAGGAAGAAAATAAAAAACCCCACATTGGCCAAACGGCTGTTAATGAACTGGCCAGTCAGTCCTAGGGCACGGAGCGTAGGTGGGTGTGCAGGACTTCTGCAGATTTCTTTGGCGTGAAAAACACTGGTTTTCTTGAAAGAGACTATCAGAAAACAGAACATTCAGAGTATAATTTGAGAGGGCAGCAAGCAGCAAAATGATGGGAAGGCTTCAGCTGGAGGGGATGTTTGGCTTTCGTTTAGAAACATGCTGAATAGATGCATTTAGATTTAGGTAGAGAACTGAGAATTGTCATTTGGAGGCACAGCAGAAGCTCCTGGTGGTCAGCCTGCCCAAAAGACAAAGCTCTGATGGTTCAGATGATGCTGAATTCACGCTGTGAGAGCCTCTGTGTTAAGTGATTCCCAAGTATTTTCCGAAGAATTTCGTGGGGGTTTCCACGTTTAAGATGTGTGATGTGCAATACACTTGATTTCACTTGACAGTTGGGTGCCAGCACTAAGATCTGGGGTTTTGCTAAATCCTCCCAAAACTGAAAACCTTCGAATTACTGGACATTAAATTTAAGGCTGAGTGGTACGGCCAAGTTCACAGAGAAAGCTCACGGTCAGTGGGCAGTAGAGCATGAACTCTGGCTCCAGGATCCACATCTAAAATACCACTTTCTGTTGCTTTGAGACTTGCAGTTACGACAATTTAGAATTACAATGGGCTGAATGCACGAACCAAACAGAGGCATTAGAGGTAATTTGCCATCTTCCCTTCCTGTTGTCTCCTATAATATGACAAAAGGATGGCTGTGTTCCCTGTACAGACCCTGCTCTGCAGCTTCTCAGTCTTGCCTGGGTTCAAGGGAGGCAGAACTCTTGTTTTCCTCTAAACCTCCTGTGCCTTCTGATAGAGGCCCTCTGATTTCTGTACATCGTGAAGTGCTGGTTACGCTGATAGTGAGCAAATAATAATTTAAGTGTAATGAATACATGCTGATAGACAGATAAATCTTTTTCTTGGATTTTTGCATACTTGAGGATCTGGCCCCGCTCCCATTCCATTGAGGGCAGATGAGATGCCTGTGAGATTAGTCCCATATTAATGACTCCAGAACATTATGTCATAGAGGAGTATAACAAAAGATTGTGTCATATAGGTACTAAAAAAACCCAGTTACCTTCCTAAGGCAGTGCTTCAAAACGTGTTGGTTCAGCAAATCCTAAACTCGCATAAACAACTTTTTGTGCTCTTTAAAACATTTGCATTACTGAAACGCTGATTGATTTCTGCTGCTCTATTGTCCAACCTGGGACCTGCTGAAAATATCCTGTGATATTGTTTTCCCCCTGCTTCTTTTGAAGCAGTTACAAAATGTAGAGATGAAATCAGATATTGTAAAATGCAATTTCGATGGATTCTGCCTGATCCACGGGCAATGAAAGGGGGGCTGTTTGTGGGCTCAGGGGAGATGGAAACGTTTGGGGCCCGTGTCTGGCACAGTTTGTAAGCAATACCCAAAGCATCAAACGCCCAAAAGCCAGTCAGGGATGACTCAGGGGGTTCTCCCAGCTCGACGTGCGGCCGATGTCCTAAAGCAAAGTGGTTTTGTCTGCATGTGTGTGTTAACTTCTTATGTGCACTTAGGCACACAAAGGAGGAGATTGATTTCTAGAAAGGCT
Source organism: Cnemophilus loriae (assembly GCA_013397755.1). Classification (NCBI taxonomy): domain Eukaryota; kingdom Metazoa; phylum Chordata; class Aves; order Passeriformes; family Corvidae; genus Cnemophilus; species Cnemophilus loriae. The sequence continues at coordinate 109,659 of VZTF01003553.1, read as the reverse complement.
TCAGCATCCAGTTATATCAAAGATTAGGGTTCATGATGGATGTCTTCAGAATACTGATATCATGTTACCCTCCCCATCAATCACAGCATGTTTGCAACTACTTTGGAAATGAAGGCCAACCAATTAAAATGGCAAAGAGGGGGTAAACGAGTGTTAGAGCTGAAGCTGCCTTGGAGCTGCTCAGGGGAGAGCCACAGGCACTGGGCTGGGATGCTGTGTGCTGCTCTAGAGCCAGGGCTCTGCTGCGTTGGCCCCGTCCTGCCCACGAACACCCAGCAGGAACCTGCAGCCAGGATGTGACCTGGAACCTGGGGACTCTGCTGCTGAGCTTCAGGTCCGTGAACTAAACCCCAGACAGGAGAACTGAGGGGCTCCCGTGGTTGCAAACCTTTAGGCCGCTATTCAGAACTCTCCAGAATATGTTTTGGAATACTAAGCCATTTAATTCTTGCAGTAAATTCTCGAATCCTGTTTACCTCCCTTGTTGTGGAAATAATCAGAAGCTGCCTGATTGGGATCATCCAAACAGCTGCTGGCAACTGCCATCATCTCTTGCAAAGTTGATATTAGCAAGAAATAATTGAATTTCTTATCTTTTACTACATAATTGCAACAAAAAAAAAACCCCAACACCCTACCTTAAAGGGAGGGGGAGGGCAAGGAAAGGTGCATAATTGAAGAGACAATCCCTGTCTCACACATGTAGTGACAAGCTTTATGTGATTTTTATTGCAATAATTACTGTATCCTGCTGATCGAGAATAATTATCATCACCATAGCAACTTCAAATGGAAGGAGTGATTGGGGGTGGGACGGAGTGGAATGGTTCCTTGAGAGCAGTGTTGACTTGCTCGTTTGGGATGTTTTTGTGCCTCTCTTTGGGTCTTGAAATATTAATGCTCATCCTCCACGTTTGTTCTGGCTTCTGTATCCAAAATGGGGGCGTTGCATCAGCATGGAAGCCCCAGAGCTGTGGCTGCACTTGAATTCAGGTCCTGCTTTGGCTGAGAGCTGGGCAGCAGAGCCTGGAGCACCCGAGCTCAGAGAGCAGCGACCCCTCTCCCCACTGGGGAAGAATAAATGACATTAGTGCACATTATTAAGGGGCTGGGGGGCATTTAGACTTTGCAGAATTTTTGCTTGCCGTGCACCTGTATTAGATGCCTTGGTAATGGCAAACATGCACATTTATTTCTGCATTTGGCCCGTGATTTCTGTTTTGAAACCCTCTCTCCTCATGATTTCTTGTGAAATTAGTTGCATGTTGATTTTTTTTTCATTTCTTCTTTCAGTAGCATTTCACCCGCGCAGAGATGATGCTGTTTCAAAGGCACCTTTCAGATAATTTTAAAATGAAAAATAACATTTTGAGGAATACCAGGTGGCCACGTGGAAAACACGTTCATGAACACACAGAACAGCCATTTTAATGGTTTGAGTAGATGGTGAAAACAACTCATAAAGTTAAGGTTATGCTATATGAGTTCATAAAGAGGGCTTATGATATTCCAAAACATCAATATATCTTTACTGAAGTTTCCAAATTCCTCACACCAAGAGTTAAGGTAGCACAGACCCAACGTTTTAGAGGAACCAGAACAGATCTCAGATACGTGGCAAGTTTGCACCATGGTGCTAAAACTTTCCAGTCCTGAGGGTACAGTCAGTTGGACTTGTTCCCTTTGGCATTGCCCAAATAACTGCTGGGCGGCAGGGCTGAGCTCAGGACAGGGGCTGGCACTCCGAAAATCTGAATTCCGGTATTTTGGCCACGAGTTCCAGGTTCCTGACGCTTCCTTGGTGACGCCACACTGGATAGTGAGCGATTTGGTGAAGGAGCTTCCTCCCTCCCTCCCTGACAAGGGCATTCCCTTCCTGCATGGAGATTTCCCCTCTCGGTGCCAGATTAACTCGGGGTGCTCACGATGCCACGGCTGGTAAATGTTACGGGTGGGTGAGGAGAGGTTTCGTCCTGCCAGTCTGCGGGTGTGGAGGGTCTGTAAAGCACGTCTTGGTGAGTGGGTTTGTGACATCCCGGTCCTTCAGGGCTGCTCGTGCTGTTCCAAGGCGCCTGTTTGCAGAGGCGGGGGATGAGACATGTACCTGCCGTGTTGAATTGTTTCTTCGCTTTCTCAGTCTTCAGAAAGATGTGGTTTGAGGTCCATCTGCACCTTGAGAGATCAAGTGTATTTTGCCTCAGGGCTGGCAAAACAGAGTCTGTAACTCTCAGCCCACAGCTGACAAGTGGAGGGAATGTTGCAGAGGGATTTTTGGAAGCAGCAATGCGCAGTAAGTCTGCAGTAAGACCAGGCCAGGTGTTCGTGGTCCTTCTTTGCTGCCATGAACCTGACTCCAAGCTCCCAGGTTTTGGAGCACAGGGTATTTTTAGTCGGCCCACTGGAACGTTGTGTAGGTGTTGACTTTTTGCCTTGATTTTAAAGCCTCTCTGCACACGTGGCCCAGGATTCTCCTCCCGCCTCCTCTGGCTCCGTTCGCAAGTGCTGGGGCTGTGACAGACCTTCAGAATTCAGGCTCTCGGTTCTTCCTCTGGCACTCAGTCCCGTGGCCGAGAAATGACTGCTGTGACTGATTCGAAATTATCCTGCTCTCCATGCTTATTAAAATCTTTCATCTCCCACTCATTTCATTTGCATTGTACTGCTTCCAAGCTGCTGTGTGGCCTTCAGGGCACTTTAAAAGCAGTATTCTCAATCTACAAGTCGCGTCCCCTAAGAGCTGTTTTCCCCTCAAAATAGAAGCATGTATCTACCGGGGAAGGCAAGATGAGCCTGGGATGATTCTTTTTTCCTGCTGGGGTCTTATTTGTGTACAAAACATTATCCTGTGGAAGTTTAGATGCTCTGAAAGTTCTGTAGAACCGAACAAGCTCCCTCCAGTATGGACGACGCCCTCAGGAACAGGGTGGGATTGCTGGGGGGTCCTGTGCAGGGCCAGGGGTTGGACTGGATGGAATCACAGGAAGCAGGTTCTGGTTTTAGCTACTGTGGCTGACAAATCACTGAAGACTTTGCTTCTGATTTTTATAAGTAATGTGGTTGTGATCTGATACAGTTTTGAACCGAAATAATTCTTGTTTCTGCACTTTGACTGGGTTTTCTACCTGTTGCTCTAACTACTGGGCACCAAAATGACAGCAAGAAACATTTGCAGAGTGTGACCAAATATCACATAATTAAGCAATTTGACATTGGAATGCAGAAAACAAAATGTAACAGTAAAAGACTGGTCTAGATTTCATCTGCTCAAAGTAATAATAAAGACATCAGCAGGGAAATCAGTCATGCACATATATTATTTGTGTGCACTTAAGTTGGACAGATAGGATAATGGATGTGGTATACACCAGATGTTACATTTCCTGAAAATAGATATGTTAAAGGAGCTCACAAGTGCTTGTCAATGCCCCTTTCATTACCCCATCAGTCTAAATTTATCCAGTTGAAATAAACATCTCAGTTTGTCTGAACTTGGGATTCACCTTTAAATTCTCTGTGCTACTTTTATGTGCACAAGATAATAGTCAAAAACTCTGCCATGCTACTCTGTAGTGTTTCTTAAATCCCCTAACAGATTTTAAAGGTAGAACTTTGTCACTGGCTCATTTTAAGACGGGAGCAGCAGCCAGGTGGGCACAGGGGTGTTTAGACAGAGGCAAGGACCACACTCGGGTGATAGTTTTGTCTTGTCCATCACAGCATGCAGAAATAACTTTCTCAGCTGCATATACATATAAACTGGTTCCACGCAGAGAAATTCTCAAAGAAAGATGCACAAAAAGAGAAAATCCTTCCTAGAAGGAAGTGTAGAAGGGAAGTCCCCAGAAGGGATTGATTCAGAGAGTAACAGGGCGTTCACAAACGTATATTTTTGAGGAAACTCTGGGGTTTAGAGTCCATTAATAAAGCAGTTGGGTGTAGTGTCTGGTCTTCTGCTGAAGCTTAGCACATGCACAGAACATTTGGAATTGTTTTTAGAGATATTTTCTCCAAAAGAAGCCAATAAATTCTGCTGAAAGGACAGGATGTCTTAAGGGTTAAAAGCACTCTGCAATGCATGTGGTAGTTTACCAAGGTAGTAGCTGCTCATATTTTTGCAGACAATTAAAAAAAACCCGATGTAATTGAAGAAGAAATACCATCGAGGTGCTCGTACCCTCAGCATTCCATGGGAATGGCTGCTCAGCAGCCCAGGGAGCAGAGTGCTGGAAGCACACACCGTGTTTGCACAGGAGCTGCAGGAGAAGGTGTGTCCTCAGCTGTGGAGCTGCTTCTTTATGTCATTGATTCTGTGCAAGCTCCAGGCATTCACAACCGCACGTGTTTATCCCCTCTGGTGACTGCTGCCCCGCTGGGCATGGGGGGACCCTGTGGATTTATACGGACACAAGGTCTGACCTGCCAGTGGAGACCCTTCCAGTCTCCTCTGGGGGAGGGAAGGGATTCGTGGGCCTGTTTTCAACACCAGGAACCCGTTATTAAAAATGCCAGCCAGGAGGGGCAGCACACTTGGGTTATTCGACTGTGGGAGCAATGGTCTCCTCAGTTTGGCACTCCACCTGATGAGGAATGGGTGAGGAATGGGATAAGGAATAGGGTGAGGAATAGGGTGAGGAACAGGCTGCTGCTGACTTCACCCTGCTGGACAATGCAGGACTGGACACTGCTCCATGTGTGTGATGTCTGCAAGGCACTCAGCCCCAGGCCAAGGAGAAGATGCCTTCAGCAGCTCTAACTACTCGTGGTGGTGCTCTCAGGGGGGTTAGGGTGCTGAGGAGTACTTCACTGAAATAAGGAATAGGATCTGAATAAAGGAGGAGTCTGGAAAAGGAAGTGCATTTGAGCTGGACAGAGCCTTCGGAGTGTGTGGAATGCACTTGTCAGCAGTTATTTTTGTGCCAATAAGTTAGATAACTGTTACTGTTTACATACCAATTTGCTCTGTTATTGAATAATTTCTGTCGTAACCAGGGCAACAGTTCCATCACATGATAAATTAATTAGTCCAAAGATACACATCTTCATAAAGGAGCTTCGTATCATCAGGTTGTGTAGATGCTTGGAAAATGTAGTACATTTCTTAGTTGGGAGATAGGTCCAGTAAATAAACAAAATCATCCCAGACTTCAGGCTCGGGCACAACCTGTGTGTGGTATAAGAAGTCTTCCCCCTGACTGGGCTGGGGTTTGGATCTAGTTTTAAGATCTGCCTTATAAAACCAAGCTCTTGGATTTCTTTTCTGGCTGTTCCATTCACGTAGATTTGAGCACAGGCCCCCAGGCAAGAGAAAATTTGGCATGGGATGGGCAGAACGAGGTGAGGATTTGTCTTTTAATCCATTATAAAGCCCACGGTACACGATTAGAGGAAAGGCAGAGGGATTTCTGAACTTTGGCTTCTCTTGGTGATTTTTCTTGGAATAAGTGAACTCCCATGCCAGGAAATCTGAACTTGAGTTACTCAGCCTTGAAGCATCTCATTGTATAGAGGAATGAGGCTTCCAGAGATCCGTGGTCAGGAGATTCCAACCTCCTGGAAGTGCTGGAGATTTAAACTCTGATTCATTTCTACAGCAAAACTCAAAAGTTTGGCATAAATATTTTCCTCCTGTTTTGGTGGGTTTAGAAGGTAAAGAAAAGCCAAAAACATGGCAGGAGAGCAGAAGGCTTAGGTCTAAATTGACCTGAGGATATTAATAAAGATCAGTGTTTGCAGCTGGAATAAAATGGACTGTCAGGGTCCAAGTCAGGGTGACAAGTGCTGCAGCTGGAGATGCTTTTAGGTCAGGAGATTTAATTTATCTTCATTCAAGGTAGCAATAAAAGGCGAATGTAAAACTCTCAGGTTTGGTGGGAAAGACCTGTCAAAAGGGGCTGCGGGTCTTCAGCAGTGCTGGATCTTTCAGTCGTGGTGAAATGTCCTCCTCTGAGCTCTGCTAGAGATGCAGGTGATGGAGCTGGGTGGAAGAATCGGTAACAATCTGTAATTTCTGTCTGTTGAAGGGCTTTATTCTGTTCCTGTGTTCTCCTGCTCAGACTGTGCTGCAGAATGTTGTGTGACCTGTCTGAGTGGGTGCTGTGGCAGCTCTGGCTGGGTTTGCAGCATCCTGATAAAGAACTTGCTGACACACCAGAGATAGGCATCTCCCAGACTGTTAGAACTTGATTTCAGTGTATCAAAGCCAATTAGCTATCTCCTTATATTAGAGATAAGGTACTTAATAGATCTAAACTTTTTTTTTTTCCTTTTTGCTACTTGCGATAATTTTGGAAGTCAAAAGCTTTTCTAAGATTAGTGTAAGAACTTCATAATGATTGAAATCAAGGGCTTTTCGTGGCAGGTACAATGCACAGCCCAGTGGGATGCTGAAGCTTCTTCACACACAGTACTATTGGCAATATTCTGTCCAAGGGAAGAAAAGGTAGGAAAGAGGAACAAAAAAGCCAAAATTAAGAGGTTCAAGGTGCTTAATTTTATGGAATCTGTGAAGAAATACGTCTTCAAAATCTTCAGAGCAAAAGAGAATGGGGAAGCAGCTCTATAATTACTCCAATCAGATAGTGTGCCAACAAAAAAGGAACAATTAGTGATGTTTCCCAGGCAGTAGATATTTCTCCTTACCTGAGTGATCTATTGCAGAGATATGTAATTAGGACCACGTAATAATAGGCTGGGAAACTCTAACCCTGTCAGAAAGGGAAGCAAATCCATCCTATTGATAATTGCAGGTTTCTCTGTGTCTCACTTCTTTCCATCCTCCCTTTCTCCCCACCAGGTTCCTTAAGCATGCCTGGCTTTTGGCTCACCATGTTTTAGTTTGAGTCAGTTTTTCCATGTTACACTCCAGCCCAGGACCTGGAGGAGCTCCCAGGTGTGGATCTGCTGCCCTGGGTGGTGTCCGTGGGGAGGGGGGGGCTGCTGACCAAACACTGTCCACTGTGCCCTGCTGGAACTGCCACTGAGCACGGCCGGAACAGCCACTGAGCACGGCTGGCAATCGTGGGAAGAGGGGTCAGAAGAAGCCCCTTGTGGAGCACGGGCTGGGCCAGTGCCCCAGGTCACCTGGGCTGTGCTGCCCCTTCCTGAGCACCGTCTGCTGGTGCTGCTGCTGGAGAATGGACGGACGCTTGGGAGGGTGGCTGTGGCTTGTCTGCATCTCAGCCCTCAGCCACGGGACAGCTGCAGCTCTCCTCAGTCAAGCCAGGTTTAAACTGAATTTCAAGAAGTTAAGACTGAAATCTGCAGCTGTTTGCATCATAAACTAAAAATCTGACTGGTGCTCGAGAGGAATAAAGACCCTCCCTTTATATTGCTCATGACAGTGAGTTCCTTTCCAAGAAATAATATTTCACTTTTGTTTTATGGGGATGAAATGAAGCTGTCTTTACATTTATTAAAATAAATAAATAAATTTATTTAAATAAGTAAATAAATACATAAACAAACCCACATGCAACGTCACATTTAGAGCAGAAGCCAGTTTTCGCCTTTGCAGATCCCCAGACGAGTGGCGAAGCAGAGCTCCTGAGGAGGCCAAGAGCAGCAGCCTGTCCTTCCAGAGCAGGCCTGAGCTGCACGTGCACCCTGCCTGCGCAGAAGGCACGGAGCGAGCCCGGAGCTCCCTGCAGGAGCTGCTGTGCTGGAGCCAGGGGCGCTGCCCCAGCGCCCGCGGGCTGTGCCAGGCTGGCAGCTGGGGAGGCTCCTGTGGGAGCTGTGCCCACATGCCACGTCCCTGCTGCTGCCAGAGCAGCCCTGCTGCAGCCCTGGCTGCTGGGAGCCTGCACTCCCACATCTGCTGAGCAATAAAGAGCGACCGCCGACAGAACATTCCTGCATGTAGAACACAGGTATGAGAGACACAGGTTTATCTAAAGGATATTACTGGCCCTTTTTAAAAGAGTCATAACAATGTGTAATGAAATGAATTAGATATTTTCGATCTTTGCCGATGACTTGGGTTTGTCCCGGTACATTCTTTTAACTGGAAGTGTTGTCTGTGAACACGAGAAGTATTTTTCACCTTCCAGAGCAAATGAGCAAGTCTGTTTGCTAACGCTTATATAAAAGTTCTTGTTCAAAAAGATGCAGAGCTGTAGCACCACTAAAACAAAAGTCAGCTTTCCGAAAATGTAAAGAACAAGGGAGGCTTCCAAATCCATACCTGTTCCTTGAAAAGAACTATTCCCAATCCAAGATTGTTACAGCAGCTTCTGAAATAAATTACACAAAGAACAGAAATTGTCTTTGTGCCATACAAAGTGACAGATAAAAATAGAGACGGGAGTTTCATTCACAAGTTCCTTGCAGTCTGATTCTCTCTGCTCACCTTTAACAAACAGACTGTTAGGATTCCAAAGCCAGGAGCTGTCAGCTGTTTCCAGAGGGGTTTTAGACCTCTTGTTACACGACCCAGTAGCAGGGATTTTCCTCTGAGTGGGGCTGCATTCCCAGAGAAGTACATCCTTGTGCTGGGCATCTTAAAAAACAGGATTTCAGATAAGCACAGCAGTGGAGACTCAGCTGTGTCCTAATATCCAATAGCACAGTGATCTTCGCTGCCTGAAAGCAGTTTAGGGCTCCCTAAATTTGTTCAAATAAGTAAGCATCATCTTTCAGAAAATTACCTACAGAATTCAATATAGATTATTAGAAGACAGATCATATAAACAGTATAATAGTGTACCTTTCATCCCCATAATCTCTGTCCCTCCGGTGTACTTAGATAACTCACTCAAAGTGGCCATAACCTGACTCGAATCTTTTCGGAGAGAACCAGGATCTTTGTTCCTGGAGCTATTTCTGCCTCTTTTCCTTTTGTCACTAACAAAAAAGTAAGCCAAGAATATTATTCTTCTGAATTCCCAAACTCCTTGCTCTGAATGCAGTTCCTTCCATTACTACCAAGATACCAATCTACACTTGCTCTGCTGCTGTCAGCAGTGGCTCCCACCCTGCAGCCTGCAGAGAGGAGGCTTTGCCATCTCGCCTCACAATTCAGACTTTGTTTCTACCAGCAGGGAAATGGCTCATTCCAAGATGCTGCACGTTCAGGTGTGTTCACTTGCCTTCAGAATTTTTGCATCCTGACAAAACCAGTCAGAAGGTGGTTCTGCCGGAAAGCTCAGTTCCACCTCGTGGCTTTCGGATCTTTACTCTTCTGGGTGCATCCACATATTTAACTAACGTAAGGATTAGCCCATTTTGCCCTCTAACCTTGGGATTACAGCTAGGAGGTTAATTCCAGTGGTTCTTCTTGACTTGGAGGGTCGTGCACTGACTGGGTCTCCTTACAGCTTGACAGCGAAATTCTGGGAGTAGCACTTGGCAATGCAGACAGCATCAGTGGGAGCTAAAGATCCAGCTGAGCATGAAGAAAGAATAAATTGATTACAGCTCACTCAAGTGCAGATTGAACTGTCTGTCAGCTTCTGGTTACTGTTTGCTCTGTACTGCCTTTTGATTTTTTCCTCCTGTTTTGATATAAAAGCCACATTACATGCAGGCAATAATGCCGAGGTATTTATAGGGAAGATGTTTTGATAAGAATCTAATCAAGAGCTTCTGTCATCATTTCCTTCAGCTTTTAAGCCCTACGAGTACAGTGCTCCAAATAAAACCTGCTCTGGTGAAGTTCTCTTCTGACAAAGCATCCTAATGTTTGGTTAATTGTAACACAATAAAGAAATCTTTAAGAAACCTACAGGACAAAGTATATTCTTGGAGTCCTGGGGAAACACTTTTTAATGTCCCTCTGAAGGAAAATGTTTTTAATCTGTTTTCACATCTGATGTACAAACAGAAACTGAGCTGGTAGCGATGTTGCCCAGAGAGGTTGTGCCTTCCCCATCCCTGGAAGCGTCCAAGGCCAGACTTGGGCCTAAAGGCCCTTGCAGGGCCTAAAGGGGCTCCAGGAGAGCTGCAGAGGGACTGGGGACAAGGCATGGAGGGACAGGACACAGGGAATGGCTCCCAGTGCCAGAGGGCAGGGCTGGATGGGATATTGGGCAGGAATTGTTCCCTGTGAGGGTGGGGAGGCCCTGGCACAGGGTGCCCAGAGCAGCTGTGGCTGCCCCTGGATCCCTGGCAGTGCCCAAGGCCAGGCTGGACACTGGGGCTGGGAGCAGCCTGGGACAGTGGGAGGTGTCCCTGCCATGGCAGGGGTGGCACTCGATGGGCTTGAAGGTCCCTTCCAGCCCAACCCACTCGATGATTCTGTGACTCCCTGTAAAACAGAGCACATGCATCAGATCTCAGGATGGCAGGAGGAAAAGCAAGTTCCAGCTGAATCAGACACTTCATGCCCAGCCGAGTTATTTGTCCTGTACAGTGTTCGTGTTCACTGGAAGTTTCTAGGGAGAAAAAGAGGAGAAAAATGCCAACTTTACAGATAAAGAACTAACGCAAAGCACTGCTGGAAGGTGTCATTGGGGTTCCAGTAACAGAAGAGAAGCTGGTGAAGGGTCTGGAGAGTCAGACCTGTGAGGGGCAGTGAGGGAGCTGGGATTGTTTAATCTGGAGAAAGGGAGGCTCAGGGGGCATCCTCTCACTCTCTCCAACTCCCTGACAGCAGGGTGCAGCCAAGGGGGTCAGGCTCTCCTCCAGTGACAGGATGAGAGGAAAAGGCCTCAAACTGCACAAGAGAAAGTTTAGGCTGGACATCAGGAGGGATTTCTCCATGGAAAGCATTGTCAGGCATTGGACAGGGCTGTCCCGGGCAGTGGTGGAGTCCCCATCCCTGGAGGTGTCCAAGGACACCCCGGACATGGCACTCGGTGCCCCGGGCTGGGTAACCGGGTGGAGATCGGGCTCAGGATGGGCTCGGTGGCCTTGGAGTTCTTTTCCAACATTAATGAGTCTGGCATTCTCTGGAATCTTCAGCCCTCCCACGGAGGGGAGAGATAAGAAGCCTCCTGCTGCCCTTGCTGCCCCAGGATTTCTTAAAGGCTGCATTTCCTGTAAAGTGAGCATATCGTAGGTCCTCCGCCACCACCCAGTCCAACCCCAGACAGGGTAACTACCCGTGAAACACTCAGTGCTGGGGTGCTGCAGGTGCTCAGGGGCCAGCTAGGAAGTTTTGTCAACGCCAAACTCCTTGTTTGCACAGAAAAAGAAAATAAATTAAGAAATGTTTGTTTGAATTTCAAACCGAACCTCTGAAACAATTAAGTGGAGCTGAGCAAATTCATAAAACAAAGACTAATGACACGTCCCCCACACTGCTTGGCTGTGTGCCCCCATTGATGGACTGGTAGAAAGTTACAGGCGTTAAGTTGGTATTTTTCATTACTTGCCATGAAATATGAGAATTTCTTACCATTCCCTCTGCCTTATTCTTGTAACTAAAGCCACCCATCCATTACAAGAAATCATTACTTATTTGTGTGCAGGAAGGAATCCAGGCTACTTCACAAACTCCCGTGCTCCCTCAGTAGCCTGACTGCTGTCACCGTTCACCTTTTCCGTGCGTGTCCCTGACGTTTGTCTGAAGCCAGCAGGAAAGGCCAATCCTGCAACAATGCACTTGTAGGCAAGAGGAAAATCCCAGCTTTGTCTGCACCAAGTGTTTTGTGATTGCTTCTCCCTGTTTTCGTGCCCTGTGTGAACCAAATGGGGATTGTGTGCATGCACCAGTTGGGTTTTAGCAAAGCCCGTTCTAGTGTCCACCTTAAATTTTATTCAGGATAACGTGAAACGAAGTTGTGGATATAACCCCGAAGGCAACTACATGTGAAGTCATTTATCACCAAAAAAAATGCGAGGAATGTTGAAAATAAAGTTAACGTTCATAGTCATATTTTCATTTTTTTAACCTGCAGTGCTAAAGGCATTTCTCTTTGTTCTCTAAGCATTTTCCTTTCTTTTTATTCTTTATTTGTTTGATGCAAAACATTATAATGTATCAAAAAGCAACTTGAAACCATTCCTCTAAATGTGAGAAATGTGTAAACTGAAGAATAGAAAGAACCATCCATCTTCCTGTTTTCCTCTCACCTTCCCCCAGCCAGAGGTTTAGTTGCTGCCTTGTGATACATCAAAAATCAGCTCTGGTGCCAAGGTCTGAATTGCCAGAGCCACTGTGGTTACGTGCCACGGCATAAATGCTCTTGAAGTAGTCAAAATCAGGGCCATGATGGGACAGGGGTGCAGCTTCTGTCCGATACAGGGACAGCAGCCTGGCACCCGCAGCTGGCAGCCAGCTCAGCAGTCTGGAGGGGTTCTCGTAGTTGCATTATTATTATTATTATTATTATTATTATTATTATTATTATTATTATTATTATTATTATTATTATTATTATTATTATTATTATTATTATTATTATTATTATTATTATTATTATTATTATTATTATTATTATTATTATTATTATTATTATTATTATTATTATTATTATTATTATTATTATTATTATTATTATTATTATTATTATTATTATTATTATTATTATTATTATTATTATTATTATTATTATTATTATTATTATTATTATTATTATTATTATTATTATTATTATTATTATTATTATTATTATTATTATTATTATTATTATTATTATTATTATTATTATTATTATTATTATTATTATTATTATTATTATTATTATTATTATTATTATTATTATTATTATTATTATTATTATTATTATTATTATTATTATTATTATTATTATTATTATTATTATTATTATTATTATTATTATTATTATTATTATTATTATTATTATTATTATTATTATTATTATTATTATTATTATTATTATTATTATTATTATTATTATTATTATTATTATTATTAACACAAATAATGGTAGAATCCCTGCAGGGCAAGGAGGGGTCTGGGGTGGTTTTTTCATGTGGTGGCCCTGCTTACAAGAATTGCTGCTGTGGTTGTCAGTGTGAGCTGCATTCTCCGAGTGCGTGTCTGGTTGTGCTCCTCTCTTCCCAACGCAACAATTTCCCCCCTTTAGCCTCCCAGATCCTCCGAGCTGGCTGGAGAAGAGCTACGTTTGAGTGTGGTGGGCAGAGCTGCCAAGTGTGTTCTCAGCTGAGTGTGCAGGGGTGCAGGGGTGCAATGAGATCCACGCTGGCAGGTGGTGTGAGATCCAGCTGAGTGCAGCGTGGAAGGGAAGGAGGGGGGCAAACCTGTGAACCCGCAGTGATTTGGTGTGGAGTGAGCGTGAAGAAGGCACGGAGCTGCTCTCCAGAAGCCACGGCTCTCCCAGCCAGGCATATGGTTTTCAAGTGGAGCTGCTGTCGTGTGCAGCCTGGTGTGGAAGGATCCCACAGCCCCGGGCTGCAGCGCGGCGGCCGAAGGACAGAAAATTGGTTGTGCAGCCGTGCAGTTGGAACTACAAATCAGAAAGCCTCGGGATTAAGATTCCGAAGGAGTAGAGTTTAATTACAACAAGCTCTCTCAAGCATTGCTACACCACTTGCAGCAATGTACACAATACTAACCTATGCTAACGGCCTGCCCTACAAGGTGTTCTGCCATTTGGCAGTTCGGGGCTGGAAATGTGCTCTGGGTCCTGGAGAGCCTGCAGAGCCCAGCTCTGGGGGGCTCAGGGGACCCAGCCTGTGCTGGGGGCTCGGCTTTTAATCCCTGAGGTGCTGGAGCTCAGGAGGCGCTGGAAAAGCCTGGAATGGTTTCTGCCCAGCATCGCTCGGCGTGTCTGAAGTGTGCAAAAGCGGTAGCTGGAGAGCTGGTGGCTCGCGGAAAGCTTCAGCTGACTGTGTTCCAAGTCAAACACAATAAGCTGTAAACCCAATGGAATGTGAAAGAAATTCATACCTTAGTGAACCGTAAACAGAATCACGGGTGATAAAATTTAATCAAAATGTAACAGTGCCTTCGGGATTCAGATCCAGTGTCTTTTGATGATTAGCAGGATTATCAAATGTAGATGCTCTGTTGAATACCACAACGTTGTAATGTTGCACTCTATGGAACATCAATGCCAGAAATAATTTAACACCTGCACATAAATCATTTTGCAATTATCTTTTGGGAATTATTTTATCTTAATCTTTTTATTTTGTTCCAAATAAAATTAGAGAGGAACACTGAAAGATGACACTAGGTGAAACAGAGGAAGGATAGGAGCACTGTCAGGTTATATAAACTAAGCTAAATGTCTGTTTTCTATTATTTCATTTTTAGATTGACATGCAGGTTTGGCTAAGGACTGTAAAACAGAATTGGGTTGTGTGTATGTACATACAGTTAATTAAATGAAGCTTTAACACAGCCAGATTGAAAATACTTGTACTGTGCTCTTTAGCATTAACAACAGGGATATTAAGGCTGGAAAACCTTGAGCCTGTTGATCCTCCTTTCCCTAAAGCAAAACAGCCACCTAAGTTTGGGACTTAGAAGATTATCAGGCAGAAGTTACAAAAACTATTCTGTGATCAGGGAACAGAAAAGAGACAAAGTTAATTCTCCTCAGCGTGGGGGGAGCTGGGGGTACAAACCCCTGTGCAGTCAGAGAGGAAAACTGCCCCGGGTCACTCCCAAAGTGGTGCTGGGTGGGTCGCTGGTGTTAATGGAAACTGGGGCTAAATCCCATCAGTCCTTTGAAAGCCTAACCCCCCGTGCTGGAAGGATGCGATGACGGGCTGTGTCTGCAGAACAAAATAAGACAGAAATAAATTCTTACATTTGGGTGCACTTGGGCTGAGCTCCAGTGTCTGCCCAGCTTTGTCTCAGCAGTGTTTCGAAAGGGAATTCTCGAAACCCTGTTGCCAACAACTTTGCTTTCTGCTCTGAGTCATCGGTGGGTAGCAAAATCTCCAGCGTGCAATAGTGACAGTAATGATAAGCAAGCAAACTGTGAAAGCAACAATGTAGATGTCACTTTATATTAGGCCAGAAGAATGACAAAATGCCTCACTCCGAGTGTCAGTAACCAGTGGGCCAAGCTCTGCCCCAGCAGATTTTCATGTGGGCTCCTGCAAACACACGAAATACCAGCAACTGGCTTTTATTTTTATACAAATCCTTGTCATTTTCTGTACCTGTTTGTCACAGGAAAGGTTTCCCCTGGGGGCAGGAGGGAGTGTGAGCAGGCTGTGCAAAGGGAAGGGAAACAGCTCGCCTTCCTACTTGCCAGCAGGAGCTAAAAACTGAGCCCTGGGGATTCTCTCAAAAAAGAAAAAGGAAAAAGTTCACTGGCCTATTTACTAATTTTCAAACGGTGGAAGGATGAAGATAAATAAGTGACTTAAGAAACACTGTGAGCTCTTTGAATGAGAGCTCCCTGGGGAAGTGACAAGGAATAGCCCTCAGTGAACAGCACAGCATTTATCCCAAGACTGTGTTCCTGGTCCAAATTTGACCAGAGCTAGAAATTCTCAAAGGTGGAAATAACTGTGCCATTTCGGTGTGATTCAAGGATTTATTATATTATTTTCTTCTTCCCAGTGCATTTCCATACCTGTGTGTCCCTTCCAGCTGAGGATGTGCTCTGGTTCTGTGATTCATCCAGGTGCCTCAGTCTTGTCTGGGAAGAATTGAATGTACCCCTGGTGTACTTTAGAGTTCTTTGCCTTCACACAATGTGTGGGGCAGTAAAATTCCACGTGAAAAGGAGGGAGAACGGTTTAATAGGGCTCATAATAGTGATTCTCTCTGATCAATTCTAGATTTTAAGATGAAGAAGGTAACATGAGCCCAACTACTATTAACATAAGTTATGCAAATCTCTGATCAGGGATGGATGGAATCATCATGCCACACTCACTATAAAGTAAGAGCACAGAAAAGCCTTTGTAATTTGAAATGGAAATTAAACCAAGAGGAAGATGCTCTATACCCGTGGGATTTCTTCACAGCATCAGTGCATGCATTAAGAGGCTGCTCCAATTTTTTCCGTATGCCACTAGGGCTCTGACAATGTCTTAGTTTACTGCCACAATGTCTGCACTGAAATTCCAGAATGGGCTTCACTGCCCAGATTTGGTTTCCCCACCATCGTTGGCATTCCCACTGAATCTGAGAGGCACTGCAGGATGGAAAAATGGTGGTGGAAGTTTGAAGGATCTGCCTGAGCTCTGAAACATCTCTGAACAGTCCTTGAGGAAGGCAGCGAAGGGACTTAAGAACAGAACTGAAATTCCCTGAATTCCTCTCATTTGCCGCTTTCTCAGGTCGCTCACCTTCAATGTACATTTTCTCCGAGTGTTTGCAGGACTGCAGTTTTTGGTACAGAATGTGGGGCTCTGGCAGAGGGGTTATGGTAATGCCTGCACTGCAGCACGAGGCAATCCCACCCCCAGCTGTACCCTGCCCTGCTGGGGGAAAAAAGAGCAAAGAAACCTCTCTTTAGAGCAAAGTGAAACCTTCAGTTTAGAGCCAGTTCCTAAAGTGTTGATGCAATTGCTCAATTAAAGAGTGGCCATAACACACAGCTGATTCCTGAGGCATGCTGTGTCTCCCAGGTAGCCACTGTATGACTGTTTGGGGTTTTTTATTAGCTGGAGGATTTTTTATTTTGGTCTGTTTTTAGTACAAAATAAATTACACAGACAAATAATGTAATATTGGAGCTATCCTGTTTTTGCTTTTATACAGTTCTTGAAAGAAATTCTAATCAAAAATGTTTAAGTTAGTTGCCAGAACTCAGGACAAATAAGTAATTTTCTTTGTTTTGGGCTAGTATGTGCCTGTTTTATTGCTTAATTATTCTCCAGTTAAATAGCAGACAAACTCATACTGACATCATATTATGAAACAATGCAGAAAGGTTTCAGCTAGTTCAGCTTGCAAGGTCTCAGCACCAGACAGACCCTGTTATCAGCTTAAGAGTGTCTGGATCAGAGTCATAGGTCAGCTGTGGTCACTTCTGAAAGTGTTCTGTGAAGTTTGGGGTGCTTTGGGTTTTGTTGGAAGCTATAAGAAGTCACTCTAAAGCTTTCCATGGAGATGATGTCCCTGTAGCTGTGATCTTTCATTAGAATCAGCGGGTAGGGAGGCTGTGGGGCTGGTATTTGTGAGGTTGTTATTCCAGGATGGATATTGCAGTGTGTTTATAACTGCAGCGACGCTTCTGGCACACAAATCAACGTTCAGAGTCGGGGGA
Organism: Cnemophilus loriae; assembly: GCA_013397755.1. Taxonomy (NCBI): domain Eukaryota; kingdom Metazoa; phylum Chordata; class Aves; order Passeriformes; family Corvidae; genus Cnemophilus; species Cnemophilus loriae. The sequence goes on along the minus strand of VZTF01003553.1, from coordinate 92,560 downwards.
AGTTTCTCAGCACTTGTTTAGATGTCATTGACTTTAACATGCAAGTTATTCTGATTTAATAGATGGAAATGGAGGCATAGGAAGATCACTGAGTGTCAGTCTTGGAATGCTGAACAAGAAGGACCCTAAGAGAGGCAGAGCAGAGCTCGCTGTGGCTGCCTTGGGGTGCGTGGCTGCTCGTGTGAGGCCCTGGGGAGCAGCAGCTGATGGTGCTCCGAGCCCCTGGCTCTGGGCAACCCCACAGCTTGTTCTCCCTGAGCTCCCAGCCCCCTTGGAACCCCCCAGTTTGCTCTGCCTGTGCTCCCAGCCCCCGTGGAACCCCCCAGTTTGCTCTCCCTGTGCTCCCAGCTGCTGTGGAACCCCCCAGTTTGCTCTGCCTGTGCTCCCAGCCCCTTGGAACCCCCCAGTTTGCTCTGCCTGTGCTCCCAGCCCCTTGGAACCCCCCAGTTTGCTCTGCCTGTGCTCCCTGCAGCGTGCCAGAGCCAGCAGGGCTGCTCTCCACATACCAGCCCTCCCAAAGATGTGCCTGGGCAGCACTGGAGTGTGTTTGCTCTGATTTAGCAACTATGTGAGGCAGCAGCAGGGCCGTGGAGAGCTCTACAGGGCTGAAGGGCTGGACAGAGAGGAGATGGGTGACCTGAACTTCAGGGGTCACCTGTGCACCATCCTGGGCATGGAGGTGTCTTTTCAGCCTTCCTAGAAAACCCAGCAGAGAGGGGGGACGTGTTCTGGGGCTGGTACTCTGCCCCCCTGGACAACTGCTCAAATTCTTCCCCACTTTATTGACAGACGCTGTCTTTCATCGATTCATCCCACAGCCTCCAGCCCAAGAATTTTGGTGGGGATGTAGAAGGGAGGAGGGAAAAGATCATGTAAAGCAATCACTGCAGGGATTGAAAGCTTCAAAACGAATGATGATCCTGTCCCTGTGATATCTGGTACCTGAACAAAGTTCTGTCAGAGTCCACGCAGGCCAGGAAGGGGAGCTATAAAATCTCTCTCTCTGGCCTTTGGGTTTCCACATGTATTTGGTTTGAGGCAAGTGAGTACATGAAAAGAACCACAGAAAGTTGTATTTAGTGGTCAGGGTACGTTAGGTTCTTGAATCATTAACACTAAAGACATTTTGAAGTGTTAGCTTCCAACTTAAGGAAAGGTTTAAGTAAACTGCATGTAAAATATTCCCATGTTTATTCTACAGTGAAGTGTTGCCTCACTTGACTGTAAAAATGCGCTTCTTGAAACAGAAAGCCAAACTGAACTGGTCTCATTTATCATATCTCTGAAAGTGTGTGGCATTTCTCTCTCTCTCTTTTCCGGGGAGAAAGCAGAAGGAAAAGCCTTGATTGCAGGTTAAATAGTGTGTATCCAATAACTGCTGCACCAAATTGTTCCTCATGTGCTTAATGCATTTACTTTGAATCCAAAGCCTGGAGGTTTGACTCTGTGTGCCTTGAAAGGAAAGCACACTTGGGTGATGAAGAAGGCATTTGCCTTCAGGTTGGGAAAAACTGAAGCTCACGTCACCTCGCAGGATGAGAGCTGGAGTGTGCTGCTGACCTGGGGGCGTGCAGCAACAGGCAGGAGGCACAGGCACAATCAGCTCATTCTCTGGTGTGGAGAATGTGGCCGCAACAAGGTGAAAATCCCTCCAACAAGAATAATAAAGATCATGGTTATTAGGAAACCAGAGGATAAAAATATTTGGGAGTGTCATTACAGTGCTTACAGTGCTCAGAGTATGGGGTGTGTGCAGCGGCATAGAAATAAATTATTTTTAATCAATGTAAAATTAAAGGTCAGTCTTGGGAGTGAGGCTCAGTTTAAGGGAATTATACCTTGCTTATAGGCTTGCAGAGTTTGCACTTCAATTAACCAGTGCAGGCCTGAAGAATCAGGTTATAAACTGCAGAAACTCTATCCTAGTACCAATTATTAATGTCAGTCAGTAGTGTTAACACCTTGGGCCTCTACCTGGCCAGGCTAATTAGCAAGGTAATAACACTGTGATACAGTAAAATTGAGTCCTTGTAATAATTTCCAGACCTGACTCCGTATCGATATACTACTCACTCAGTTCCTGTTCCCTCCCCTTCCTTTCCTTCACAGTAGTTTCTAGAAGGACTCCCCATCCCTGCCAGTGTCCAAGGCCAGGCTGGACGGGGCTTGGAGCAGCCTGGGACAGTGGAAGGTGTCCCTGCCCACGGCAGGGTTGGCACTGGATGAGCTTCAGGACCCTTCCAACCCAACCCACTCTGGGATTTATGACAAATATTTGCACTTGTGGATTGCCTAGTTAGTGTTTGCACAGGCACAAGTGGGCTGAGGTTAATTAATGGTAATTTAGCATGACCTCAAACTCAAGCCTAGCAATACATTTGAAGAGATGAAAAGGGAGTAACGAGTCTTCTGTGAGGAATAACATCACAAAGAAGGAGGATCCTGAAGTCTGAGACTTCAAAAATTCCCTGTACAGGGAATCTTCGTTGTTGCAAATAAGGCTTTATTTAAAGAAAAATGCAAGATTAGCTGTGTAGTGCCCTAGTCGTAATTTGGGAAAAAATATCTAATTGGAAGATTTGGGGTTAATTTCTATGGAAAATGCATTTATACATCACACTGTGGACAATGCTGTCATTAAAATCTGTCTTGTCTGTCTTTGCCTTGCTGCCCAGCTGGCCTTGCAGGGCGGCGTGCGGAGCTCCTCTGCCCCAGGAGCTCCAGAGGAAGTGTTGGGATTGCGCCTTTGGATCAGGGCTGGATGCAGTGAGCTCTGAGGGAGAGCATCTGCCAAGCTACAGAGCTCTTCAAATGTCAGCTGGCTCCTTATCTGGCTGGGCTTCAGGCGCTCGTGCTTCCAGGGTATATTCATTTCTCAAGTCAGATTTTTGCCCTCTGCGTTGAGGTTCTATCCTTTAGGATTCCTGAACTCTTTCCAAAAATGCCAGCCCCGCCCCAGACAGAGCTATCTTTTAGGTAGGTCTGCCCGTTCTGCAGAAAGGCTTGTGCAGCCCTGTCGTAAACCAGGAGTGCATTTTGCTTGCCCTGCCCTGTGCCGTGGGGCTGCACTGTCGATCCCCAGCTCTGTCAGACAGGGCTCTCCTGGGCTTTCTCCGAGCTGTTGTCACTGCAGGGCCTCGTTCTGCAGAGACAGAGGACACTCGTTGTTTTGCAGGTGCAGTAGATTGTGTGAGTTTCTATTGAATACTGCCTTTGGAAGGTGCCCGACCTCCTCGCTCCATTTCCAGTAAAGCAGTGTATCTGCCCCAAACCCTGACCCTGCCTGGCGCTCAGCTCACTGGCAGCGGTGCTGTGTCTGGTTTTGGGTTTGGTTCAGCAGGATGTGCTCAGCTCCTGCCCTTACCAGCTGGAGGAAACCTTTGAGGAGAGCTTTGTACAATTAACTTTGGTTAGACGTGCAAAAATCAAAATGTGCTTCTGCTTGGCCTTCACTGGGAGTGTGCAATGAGCGATGTACATCAAAGGAGCAGAGCAATACCTTTAATATGCTCCAATAAAGCCATAAAATTAATGTTTTCTTCTGCTAATAAGAAATACCCGATGCAGAGATTTCTCTTTCAGACATTTCTTACTTTTAACTAACTTATCCAAAAGTCTTTAAAGTGCTCCCTGTTGTTTTTTCTTCAGTTCAGCCTCACAGAGCTCCTTCACCCAGTGATTGTTGCTGCTCCCACGGGATGTAGCAGCATCCTGTGGCACAGACAGCCCTGCTGAAGGGCCACACTTCCTGCTGCACATTTCTACCAGCACAGGGCCTGGAAATAACGGCAGCTATCTGTAAAATTTGGGTTGAAAATAAATCCCATAAATGTGGAAGATTTCTATTACCTTTGATCGGTAAAAGCACATCAGGGAGAACCTGAGGTATGAGCCCTGCTTCCATAAAATAGTCTGGTGCATTTCTACAGAGTTTTTGTGCACCGTGAAGGTTAATGGCAGATCTCTGTCTCAAAGGTTAGAAACCATAAATGAGCTGAAGAACTGAATAGCAGAGTGGTGGGGAGAAGTTGGGTTTTGGTGGCCTCTCCCTGGTTCCACACAGATAACCCAGAGTGCTCAGGTGGGACTTGCAGGGATTATTCTGCCAGCCTTTGACATAAGAAGTGGTTTTTGTCGTGGAGAAAATGATGCTCTGCCCCCGTTTTAGACAAATGCAAAGAACTGCCAGCAGGTGGCATGCAAAGGGTACGATTTCCCAGGGCTTTTTGCCTCGGTGGGGTTTTCCCTTGACAGTAAAACAAAATAGAAACAGGAGTTTAGGGGATGGTGCAGAGAGGCGCCCTGTTGGCAGAAGGAGCGATGGCTGCTCTGCTCTGCGAGCAGCGGCCCTTCCCTCCTCCTCCTCCTCCAGAAGGGTTTCTGGGAGGGCTGTGGTTTGGGGTGTGATGCTCTGGAGCTGTGGTGCCCGTGGCAGAATCCCGAGCAGCTCCAGGCCGAGCCCTGGTTCCGCCAGCGCCGGATCCCGCCCGGCTCCGGGAAGGACGGGCAGGGGCAGAGCCTTCCCCCCGTGGGGCCAGTCCACTCTTCCCGTGGCCACAGGTCACCGGGCTGCCGTTGGGAACTACGTGGCGATGAAAGAAATACTATTTTTTGTTTGTGGCCTTGTTACAAACGTCTGGGTTTAAGAAGCTCCTGCTTCTCCCACATTAGCGCTCTAGACAAATCTTGAACCACCTTTGTGGCAAGGCCTAACAAACGCTGTCACTTTGACCTAATCCACTTTTCTGCACAGCTGTGCTAAAGTCACCTTTAGTTTTATCACATTTTAATGCAAACAAGGCCGGAAGGGTGCTTGTTTGGACTGAAGAAGCTGTGACAATTCGTCTGAATGGGAACTTCAGTAACTGGGAAGAAAAATGTGACAGGGAGCTTTATCACTGCATTGTACACAACAATCTGAAAATTATTGCTCCTTTAGGGGCCTATTCTCTTCTTGAGGCCTAGCACAGTCTATGCTAAGCAGCCAGACAGCTCTGAATGGTTTGCCAGTCCTAAAGACAGATTTTAATTCTATTGTTTGTGGGTATCCCTGACTTTCCTAAGAGGATTCAAAGACAGGCTGCAGAACAAGGCAGCTGACAGAAGACTTTGGCCAATCTTTAAAATTCAAATAGCCAAGGAGGTTTTCCCTGGTCCTCTTAAATTAGTCAACCTCCAGTGATGTTTGCTTTCAAAATTTGTCAAGTTCATTCAAAACTAAACGAACTTGCAAAACTTGCTTTGTTAAGCCTTTTTTAAAAAGTTTGCTTAACCAGTAATTTCCTGTAACAGTGCGAATAAAGCAGGGAGGAAAGATCCTTTTTTCCTTTTTAAAACCTGGAAATTGCCATAGTAAGAGGTGCTTTTCAGAAATAACACATATAAACATTTACCAAATATGGGCAAATATTTATACAGGCACAGGTCATGTTTGTACTAATTTCTTTTTAATACTTCAAGTAAATTCCAAGTGAAACTGAACAAGTACTGAAATGCTGAAAAGCTTTATCGCAGCCTTCGGTAAAGCCACTGCAAAGTGAATATTCAAAGTATTTGCAGGACAGTGTTGAACAAATCCTTCCTGAGGCTGCAGAGTGAGGTACCCAGAAAATACGGGATTGGATCTCCTGGGAGACAGCAAACTGGGCTGGGTGGGACCAGGGGAGCTGGAGCTGCTTGGCTGGCTGGCTCTGCTACCCCACAGCTGTGAGCTGACCCGGCAAAGCAGCTCACAACGTCAGGATCCCACTGCAGCAGCAAAAAGGGCCTCTCCCAGAGCTCCCAAAGCTGCCTGTCCTGCTGGCAAATGTTGCATTTCATCTGTCCAGGACCCGCAAAACTTCAGCCCGTTGTGTGAAATGTTTTCTACAGACACTAAAATGCCATTCTGGCCCAAACAGCAGCCAGGTAATTGTGCTTACCTTGTGCTGCCCTCTCACAGACAGAAGCACGTTTTGGGGATGCTTTGTAACGGAGAGCAGAGCTGATCCTCCCTCGCGGTGCCAGCACAGGCGAGCAGGCAGGAGGGCAAGGACCAAAAAGTGCAATGTCCCCGAGACAGCTCAGCACTCGGCGTGGGAAAATGACTGAATTATCCCATTTTTCAGTCTTTTCTCTCCTCCCTCCCACCCCCAATTGCTGGGACTGAAAATCTTGGTGAACGGTGGTGCTACCAAAACCCAAAAGTAAATTGGGGAGTTCTGCTGTCAGACTGAAAGGGTGGCAGCTGCCCAGGCTGGCTTTGGTGACCACATCTGCTTGAACATAAATATCCATCAGATTCTTCCTCTTTTCTCTAAAGAGAATCTGCAGATTATGTAGTGGCTGGCAAGTATTCCACCGTGAAAAGGTGATTTTTTTTTCATTTCTTTTTAAGGGAATACGTATTTTGAACCTCTGTAGTCTTTAATAGCAGAACGCTTGACAGCAGCGTCATTATCCTGGTGGTTTCCACTCCGGGGTGCACAGGAGGCAGACCTTGGAGGGCAGCTCCTGTTCTCTTGGGAACTGTGGAGTGAAACCCAGCAGTTCTTTTCTAGCACAGCCTGTGGGGCTTATCCTGGGGCTGGGGGAGCAGGGGGTGTTGCTGGAGCAGGAGTGAGCCCGCAGCTGCTGCCCTGGACAGCTCCTCACCCGGCTCCCACCCCGTGTGAGCTCCCCAGACTCCCCCAGCACACAGGCAGAGCCTCTCCTGCAGCAAGTGCTGCCCGGGCAGGGCAGGAGCCCTGGAGTGCCACCCCTGGTGTCACTGTCACCCTGGCTGCAGTGTGGCACATCAGGAGCGGCAGCAGCACAGCTCTGGGTTAGCACTGTGCCCTTTCTGCCTGGCTCTGCTGAGTTGTGCCCAGGTGAGCTTTGCCCAGGTGTCTGCCCAAGGACCCTGGCACCCTGCAGAGGTTGGCTCTTCCCTGCAAGGAATTGCACTTCAACCCCACCTCATCTGTATGTGAAACTGCAAGGCTGTTTTCAACATATTTGAAATGCAATTAGGATTCTCTCTAATTAGTTATGACTTCTGTGCCAAGACTTGTCTGCAGTGTTGCAATTGCTGCTTCCAAAATACCTTTCAACCCTTTCCATTGTATTCTTTGCGTCTTCTGACCACTTTCCCTGTGATTTGCTCATTGCCTTTCTGACACAACACATCCTTAACTTTCCAACTCTTGCAAAAGGAATCTCTGCTTAAACTGTTCACTAATTGCTTGCAGGTTTGCTCAGGTATTTATTAAGTCCCGAACATGAAGGAGAGACTGAAGGCTGGGAACCTACAGAACCCTGTCTCCTCGTACAGGAATTTCAGGTTGTTCTCACCTTAGCACTGCCATCCATTTATAACCAGGCACTTTCCACGGAAGGAAAAAAATCCTTTTTCTTCCTCCTTCCATACCTGCCTGTCTCAGGCTGGCAGTAATTATGTGGAGTGAGTTGGTAAATTCTTCAGCTTGGGTCTGCTCGTGTCCTCAGTGAGGCTCTAATGGATCTGGCTGTGCCCACAAGAGCTCTGCACTCCAACCACTGCCATGGACCCCGTGCAGGATAATTAACCACAAAGTGAGTTATCTGTCCCAGGCTGAAAACGTAATGAAAATCAAGGTCAGATACCCTGGTGGAGGAGACTAGGAGGAGTCTTTTGTGTGGGAGCCCATATTAGGCTTCCCACCCCCTTTACGACTGCCGTTTTTAATGTTTAATAGGACAGTACCTTGAAAAAAGAATGTTTAAAATCTGTTATCATGAAGTAATGAGTGGGCTTCACACTAATTTTCAATCCACTTGTTTTTTAAAAATTACTTAGAGCCCACCGAAGCTAGACTGCATCAAATGAAAGAAGAAAATCCTTCTAATTCATTATTAAACAGCTTTCCAGCAACTGGGACTTATTCACAGAATTCCAGGGATGCAGAGGGCATTTCTGGCAAATGTCATCATTTCTGGCAATCAGCCTTGAGAGGCTCAATCTTTGGGCAGTGCCAGAGCTGCTGTTCTAGAAGGTCTCTATTAGATTCATTGGAGGTAAGGCTGTGGGGCTTGGCCAAAAGCAGGATAACAAAAGTCATGTCCAATGATACTTGAGATTTGAGGTAGATCAGATAAGAGAAGCATCTGTATGTGTTGTATCAACAACAAAAAATCCATTTAATTAGAGGTCATAATCTTTTTATTTGTTTTTTTTTTCCTAGGGACTGTGTTTTAGATTTCCTTGATTTACTGTTATCAAAGGGGAAAAAGTAGCCACTGTATACAGAGTTACAATCTAATATAGATAAACACATCATTTTTCAAGTTGCCAGTCCTGTCTATAGGTCAGGTCATTATATTCATAAAGACAAGTGATGGGATCTAAAACTGCCACTGGAATACCAGGAGCAATTATCTGTGCAAAATCTGGGCAAAATTAATTTTTTGTTTAGAGGCTGAAATACTCTCTTAGTGGAATCCCCTGTGTAATTACAATTCCATGTCCCAGAAGTCAATCTTCTGAGGGTGGAAGAAGACTGTCATTAGGTCCTGTTAGAAAAGACTCTGTCATTCACTTCTGTTTTAACAAAAAAAGTCCAAAAGTGGGAAATGGACGGGTTGGAGGACTCGAAGGACTGTGGCATCTTGAAACACCTCTGCAGTGCTGCCAACAAATGAATTAACTCTCAGGACTGAGGTGTATTTTAGCTCTTCCCCCCGTGTGAATGGAGGCAAATCCTGGATCTCCTGCCCAAGCCTGCACGGTGATTTGGTTGCTAAGTACAAGCTAGAAATAAAACCCCACTTGCCTTCTTCATTTTGTGAGCTGCCTGCAGGGAAGTGCAGGGTTTGCGGTAAACTGAGACGTGAGGTTCCTGTGTGCTGGAATGTGCTGCTTTTCAGTATAAACCTCAGTCTCTGGTATCATTTTCTCTGCTTACCTGGAGGTCCTGGAATTTTTTGAAGTCAGTGGTGGAAACTGCTCTAGAGTGGAGATGGAGTACGTGTGGATGGTGGCAAAACACCCAAAGCAACAGACAGGGCAGCAAGAGGAATGAACACGCCCCAGGTCATTAATCCTTGTGTGCAGACTGGGTGAGGGCTGTGGTGAGTGGCACCCATGAGCCGAGGGAATGGGCACAGTCACAGCCTCTCATGTCACAGGCCTTGTGTGCTTGCACCACTCAGTTAAAAACACTCTGGGAAAAGGGAACAGGATAAAGTGAGCTAAGGAATAGAAGAGAACTGTAAATTAGGGCAGGGCGAGAGGGAAAGAAAGAATTTCGTTTGGATTACAAACCTCACTGCTGTGCCCTTTACTTCATTTCCAACTTTCTTCCTTCCCAGCAGATGGGAACGCAGGCAATGGCTTGGCTCGTGGTTGTGCTTCTCTCCCTGTTGTGGAACTGCTCTGGGCTTTATGCCCTTGTCTTTTCCTCTCCCATAGCCTCTGTCACTGATCCTGCTCCACCTCCAGCCTCTCCCTCCCTGCCTGCTGCACTAACCAGGAGCGAGCAATCTGCTTCCCTCACTGCTTCTTTTCCTCTGTCCAAGGTAGGCAGGTTATCCTCCTCCTCTGGCTTTCCCACTGCTGAGACAGCCCCAGGACATTCTGAGTGGGACGGGACCCGCAGGGATCACTGAGTCCAGCTCTCAGGTGAATTTTTGACCCGTGTGGGGTCAAACCTGTGCCCTTGGCGTTGCTCACACCATGCTCTGCCCACCCCAGGGTCCCACCCCAGCCCTTCAGAACCCCTCTCTCACTCCCAAACTATTCTCATTCATCTTCCCCCAGCAGGATCCCACATTACAGCCCTTCTGGCTTACCCATTAGCCCTCGCTTTGTACTGGCTGCACTTCCTCGACTATTTCATATTCAGTGTAACTGCAGATACATCAGCTGATTCTGTCTCTTCCTGCCCACTTTTCACTGTATTTTACATTTCCCCTGCTCCCTCCCTCCTTGTCACAGCAGGAATGCACACTTTTCTCTGTCAGCAGTTTGCCTTTGGCTTCCTCTTGCTGTGAATGCTCCCACAGCTTCCTCCGGTGCTTCAATTCCAAGCTAGTAATGAAAGACCTGAAGCGGTCACCGAAACTCCGTTTCCTGGCCCAGCATCACTGCTGACTTCCAGCCACAGCCGGCCTGTTTCCTCAGTAAGCCCCCGTGCGCCTGCCTGCCCTTGGTTTGGGGAACATGTTCCGTGCACGAGCAGCACACCCGGTCTCCTTCCGCGACCTCTTGGAGGTCTGAAATAAAATGCCAGTTGGAGCACGGTTGGCAGGCAGCTGACTGAGGACACTGACACTGCTAATCATAAATGTGGCACGAACCAGGCTCCAGCTATTCAATTCACTCCTTCTGGGCACTTTCTGGGTTTTAAACTGTCCTGAGAGAAAACTATGACCACGTGTGATTAGAGAAGTGGGGCTGATTCTAATGCACGTGTAAGCCTGTTGGTTTATTCTGGGGAGTTTATCGTGTGGAATATTTCACAGCACATAGGCTGATGGGAACAGGTGCTTTAGTGCACTTTACCTTTAGGTTTAGCTCAGTTTGGGGCCACTGTGCAGGTTGTCAGCTGTAGGGTCTCTCACTAAAGGAAATGTTCTCTACATATGCAATAATTGTTCCCCAGAGAGTAATGAGCTAAACCCAGTAGCTGCTGGACTGTAACTTCCTTTGCTCATCTCTCACCTAACTGCAAAGTTCAGGGAAACGAGGGAATGAAACTGTGACTGCGCAGTGCCTGGTCTGGGGCAAAGGATGGCCGGGGGATGGCACTGGCTCAGGGCAGAGCCGGACCGGGGGATGGCTGTCCCAGGGCAGAGCAGGACCGGGGGACGGCAGCTGTCCGGGGCTGCAGCAGGGTGGCACCCCGGGTCCCCTGCCGTCCCCGCCGCTCGCTCCCGCGGCGGTGGCACCGCGTAACCAGAGCTCCGCGCCGCGCAGCGCCGGGACGGCCGCGCTCGCACAGGTATCGGCTGACGCTGCCGTGGCACGCTTTATTTCAAAGAAGTAGCGGTAACAATGGCTCACAGTAATAACAGCGCTGCCGCTGCCCCCGGGGGAAGGCACAGAGCGCTATCTCGCCACATGATCTCATTTCTTTTAAGCTCTGCACTAACCGCTGACATATCGCATAAATGCCTCCTTTATTACCTGCCAGGGATTGTCTTCTGTGCTGGGAACGGCCTCCGGAACCCGCGTGCTGATGCCAGCCGAGCGCTGCGCTGCCTGCCTGTGACTGTGCCTGTGAACCTGCCTGTGCCTGGCGCTCCGGGAGGCCCCGCATCCACCTGAGCATCCCGGCGCGCTCGGCCCCGCTCACCGCGCTCTGAGACGCCTTTGTTCAGGTGCCTGGCCGGGCTGGGCCGGCAGCTGGCACCGCCCGGGGCTCTGCTGCTCCATTTGCCAAGTCAGTAATTTGCCATTTTAGTCGGGGGTGGGTTTTTTTAAGTGGTGTCCAGCGGGTAATGTAGCCTGGCCACACATCCCTTGAAGGATTCTGGTTCTTATCTCTGCGGGTGCTTTCACACAAAAGCAACATTCAGTCACATCGCTTCTCTTATCAGCTTGCTAGCAGATAAAATAGTTACTTTTCAAATTGCCTCTCTCTTTCCAGTTTTAAGTAGACCTATCTGAAAACCTTTCAGTCATTTTAGTCTGCAGATACTCATTTCACATAAACAAGAATACATGTTCTGTTTTGTACGACCATTCATTCAAACCCCACTTCCATTTGCACAAAGCACATTCTCTGTATTTCATTATATTATGCTTTAATCTGTTCTGTCCAGCCCTGTTTAAATTAAATAAAGGGCAGAAAGTAGCACACAAGTCAGAGTGACCATTTTCCCCAGCAACGAATTACACTCTGCTCCACACACACCTGCTCAGGCTGGTGTTGAATTGGTAGATGGTTCCTTCTACCTTCAGCTTTTTCCTTTATTTTTCTGCAATGTGCTGTTTTGAAAAGGCTGGTAATTGTTAGCTGCTCTGAGCACAGCAAAGGACTGAGCTCTTCAATAAATCTGTGCTTTGCAGATAAATATTTTGATCGATGGTAATAAATGAAGCAACAGCAAGAGCAAACTGCTGTCTATGAGCTGTTCCTGGGTGCTGAACCTCTCCAGCTCCCTCCCTAAGCCCACTCCTTTGGGTCTTTAAAATCACTGCATCCCAGAATCCCAGAATGGTTTGGGGTGGAAGGGACCTTGCAGCCCACCCAGTGCCACCCCTGCCACGGGCAGGGACACCTCCCACTGTCCCAGGCTGCTCCAAGCCCCAGTGTCCAGCCTGGCCTTGGCCACTGCCAGGGATCCAGGGGCAGCCACAGCTGCTCTGGGCACCCTGTGCCAGGCCTCCCCACCCTCACAGGGAACAATTCCTTCCTAATTTCCAATCCAACCCCACTTTCTGGCAGCTCAAAGCCTTCCCCCCTTGTCCTGGCACTATCTGCCTGTATAAAAGGCTCCTCTTCCTCCTTTTCATAGGCTCCCCCTGGAATGCTGCAAAGAAATCTCCCCTAAACCTTCTCCCCTCCACACTGAACAATCCCAGCTCTACAGGTCCTTCTCCCTGTTCCTGCTCTTCCAGCCAAGCCTGGGCTCAGGTTTGCCAGAGCCCCAAGCTCAGCTTTCCAGGCCCCTATGAGACAAGTTGATCGTTCACCACGGGGTCTTAATATTGAATTCCTTGGGGCTCCTTCCAGCTTTGCCCCCGTGTTCCACCCGAGAGGGACCACGCTGGTCCCTGCTGGGGCTGAGTCCCAGGGCCGTCCCTCAGGTGTGTGAGTCCTGCACGGACCCCCGGCCTTGCCAAGAGCCCACACATTTCCAAATGTACCTCATTTGTTCTTGCCACGCACACACTCTCTCCACACTCACACTTTGTCATTAACAAATAGGCCCTTGGCAAGCTGACTGCAGAATGTCCTGTCAGCAGGGCTGGAGCTGCACCATCTCTTCCCCCGGCTGTAGTTTTGTGGGAGCTATTTGGGCTCCAGAGAGCAAACCCTGCAACCTGAACAGAGGTGCCACTAAGGGAACACTCTGTTCAAATGCTACTTTTTAACATTTTGGGACAAAGCTTTCAAGGAGTTCTTTTTCCTTCGACTTTATATCCGTTTTAACTCTCTGTGTCTCCATATAATCTCTTCCTGCTGAAATTAGGAGCAAAGATGCACTTGTATGCTACAGTTTCAACTGCATAAATACCTACTGCACTTCTGCAGCCCCGGCTCAAGCTGTCTAAACAACGGCTGTGAAGGATGGTAACAACTAACATGGAATAGCCCTGGGAAAGTGGAATAATGCAAACTTGGAATGGGGGCGAGGGAAATTGTCTTATTTTCTTTTCTTCAGAAACATGAACTTACTTCCCACTTTTGTTTGCTTTAGTTTGCTGATTTGCCAGGTGCACGGATCCAGTAGGCCAGGGCGCACCCAAGACATTTGCTGGGATGGTTTTCTTTCCTCTTACATTGCTCTTCAGATCCTGTTGCATAAATTAACACGTCATGTTCCCGCATTTGGTGGTAGAGGGTTTGTGGTTCAACATGGATTCGTTCTCTCTTGCCCTTGTGTTGAATCAGCAGCAGGTCTCAAGTAGGATGAGCTTCATCAGAGAGTAGCTGTGTCTTCATGTTGCTGCGTGTGAAACCATCTCTGTTTCTCACTCTTTACTTACAAGTCTGATGGTAAAGAGTTCTAAAATCTGCAGTTTGTCCTCTCGTTGGGTCGTTTCATAAACTTTTGAATAAAATGCCTGTATGGTCTTAGCAAATCTCAGCTTTGCACCGAGCAACTAGAAGTTTTTCATTTGGTCTGGGCTGTATGAAGAGCAAATATCATAAATTATCCCCACATTACAGGAATTGTTCTGTCCTTCAGCCTGTGCAGAAATAGAGGTGAGTATGAACCATTAAGAAAGGCATCCCCAAAATGAGCATTAGCAGGGCCGGTGTTAGCACGGAAGTTTTGGTTCAGTGATTAAAGAGAGGAGTCAAAAGTCAGGGCTTCTGAGTGGTGCACTAAACCACAGCTTTGTTTTTGGAAAAGAGACTGCAGCTCTCTTTGGTTTGTCTGAAATTCTGTTGATTGCCCTCTGAAGTTCACAGAAGGCACAGCTGATTTTTGTACAGCTGGCTTCCGTAGGTACATTGCATTTGTAAATACTGTGAGCCGATACAAGTACAGTCAGCAGGACCGTCTGAAGGAGGGCAAAGCTGCCCTCCCTCAGCTGAGGAACTCGTTCCTTCCCTGAGCACTGCAAGCGCCTTTGGCTGGCTGGCAGTGCGGGACGAAGAGCTGGAAGATTAAGAGTGTCTGTCCCTTTTGCTTTCAAAACCAATTTTCATTCAGTGGTGGCTAAAGCTGGTGGACAGATGGCTTCAGAAAGCCCTTTAACTAATACATTTTGCCAGCCCTACATCCTCTCTTCTGTTCAACATTTCATTCATTATGCAGCTTCAAGGAACGGTGAGAGCCAACTCTTTCTGCCAGTGTCACCCTGCACGTAACTCCCCCTGCTTTCCAAAGAGCTGTCAAGAGGCATTTTTCTTCGAAAGGGGTAGAATCTGAGTCTTGCTACAATCAGCTTCTGAAGAGGAAGGGCCTTGCATTCAGCCAGAGCTCTGGTGATTGCTGAGATGGAATTAAAAAGGAGAAGAAACAAGAGGAGGGGAAATCTCAAAGGGTGTCAGGGGCCTCTTTGCCTCAAACAGCCTCGTGGGATGGAGTGTGGAGTGCAGACTTTGTTTTACAGCTCCAGCTCAGTGTGCACAAAGACAGTGCCTTGGATGCTGTGTGGGTTACCAACAAGGGAAAAGAGAAATGAAAATAACACTGCAGCTTTTCCATTCTACAGGAGCTGCTTAATGACTCTGAGTAATTAGAGACTGCAGAGCAAAAGTGGCTATTTTTCATTGCAAGTCCCATTTTAATTCGGCTCAGAGTCACCTGTTGGTAGAAGAGAGGAGGGAAAACAACCGAGCATTGGTTCTGCTCCTGTGAAGTGCCGGAATTGCTTCCCTTAAAAACGCAAGGAATGAGAGCTCCTCCGGGCACGGCGATCCCAGTGGGAGCAAGGGCACGGCTGTGCTGCAGCTCCTGCCGGCTGTGGGGCCTCCCGGGTGCTCCAAAAGCTCAGAGGCACCCGTGCTCTGCGTCACTCGAGTGCAAAGTGTTCGGGAAACTGATTTGAACTGAAGTGCCAGAAGAATGTTCTGGTCTGTTTTCCTGAGGATGAGCACGTGGTCAGGAGAACAGAGGGGCAGCGGGAGGACCAGGCTCATGGGAGACTCCCCGTGTGCACCAAGGCTGGGTGCTGTCCCTCTTAGGGAAGGAAAAATCCTCCCAGAAGGAATGAGAGCCGTGTTTCCTCTCCTCTGCTCCTTCTCCTTTCCCGTACACGCACACCTGTGAGCTCGGTGGGGTTTGGACTTGGTTCACAGCACGGTGGCCCCATTTCTGTGTGATAACTGGCACAGGAGCAGCTGGGGAGGCAAGAAATAAAAACACCCTCTGAGCTCCGAAATGCCTGTGCTCCTTCTGTTTGCTGTCCATTTTCCCGCTAAATATAAAACAGTTTTAGAGTAACTTCAGCTATTCACAGCAAATGGAAATTGGGCCAGGAAGGGGTAATACATTTGTCATTTTGAAGAACATCTCAAACTCCTTTAAATTGAAGGAGTTTTAAACATCCTTGTTTTCTGACTGCCTAGCATGTGGAGAAAAGAGAGGAATTTTCCCCAGTCGTAATAAGATTTCCTTAAGTTGCAAGAATTTTTTCGAGTGTTTACAAATCTAAGTCAGTCAACAACTGCTCACATGAAGAGCTCTGAACAGTTTGATATTGCTGGTGCACAGATTGGGAATACATGTGAAAAGTAGCTCAGCAGATTAATTTTGACTCCAGCCAAGACTTGCAATTAACACCAACAAAATTTTTGACATGGGGGACGCTACAGACAGCATGAATGTATTTTCTGTAGGACTTCTCAACAATCTTCTGAACTGCAAACCAGCTTAAGTCCGGGTGTGGGATGGAATACGGGGAACAAGGAGAAGGAGGTCCCCGTTATTGACATGCCTGAGGCCACCGAGATCAAAGGGCATTTTTAACGGGTTCACAAGTGACAGAGTCAATGGGGACTGATGTGGCAAAGAAGCCATCGGAAGGGGCAGCTCCAAAGGACCCAGGCTTTCCCTGTTCCTGGATTAAACCACAGCAAAGGAAAGACAATGAAATCCAAGAGAAGACTGAAATGCTGAAGTGTTGGAAGATAATCTGTTCTGAGCCAAATCCTGCATTTCAAAACACCCTGACAGAACCTGAATTTGCTTTAGCTCACAACAGCATTAGTCAGGGACTTTATCTGTGTTTCAAAGCACAGCTTCAGAAGTGGTGCTGAAATAGCTCAGAAAGTTCAGTTCCAGGACAAGTGATGGCTGTGACATGATCTGTGCCATGATCTGTGCCAACCGGGCCTGCAAAAATTGGGTTGGAAAATTCAAAGAGCTCCTTATGTTTGAATATTTTGGCTGCTATACCCAAACTCACAAGCACAGAAGGGAGAGTTCATGCAATTTTTTAGGTTTCAGCGTGGGGCAATCTCTAACACGAGTGTGCATCATCCCAGAGCACAGCTCAGATCACTGGGCATGAACTGGGAAACGGAGCTGTGTCCCATCTGTGTGACAGGGCACGCCAGAGTCAGGGGCTTTGGCACCAGTCTCTCACCAGCAGTTACTGAGCCATGCTTAGGTGAACACGAGGCCCTTGCAGAGTCAAAGTCCTGCGCGTGGTCCTGACGTAGCCGAGGTTCTCCCGTGCTCTCCAGGCATCACCTCAGCCTGTGTAGAGAATATTCATAATTTTCCCATGCAGTCTGACATCGGAGCTCCATTTCACTGAGGAGGGGATTTTTGTTTGTTTTCAGGGGCTGACTTTCTACTGAAGAGTTCTGTAACCTGAAGAAGGAACATGGCAGGAGTCAGCTGGTCATGGTTACGCTGTTCTTGCTGCCCCTCTTTCCCCACAGACGAGCAGTTCTTCGTTTTACTTGCCTTAGAGCAAAGTTTTCGTTTGGAAACTCGAACACCCACCCTGCAAATCTTATTTGTAATGCTTCATAGCTTAGAGAAGGAGACAACGTGTTCTAAATCAGGAAATAATAGACCCCCCATAAAATGCAAATCTAAGTAATAATATAATTATATGTAATGATATTTGGCTGCGTGAATTCAGCTGTCCTGAGCAATACATGCCTTGCAATCTCACATTGTAATGTAATTTTTCGCACCATGTGTTTTGTAGGGATTTGGAGTCTGGGGACTTGTTTTATTTGTTTGTTTCTTTGTTTGTTTGTTTTCCCTTTGTTGCATCATTGAATGTAGCAGAGCGTCACTTGATCAAAGTTGTTCAAACTTGTGTGATTTCAATCCACTCAGCTGGGTTGAACTACCAACTGCTTTAATAAACACTTGCAAAAATGAACTACAGAGTTATCCCAAATAACCCACAGAAGGAAGAAATAAATGTTTTTCTCTCTTCTGCTGGTATGAATTCTACGCTTGAAGGAAGAAAATTATCTCATCACATTAGAATCTAATAGGAGGAAGTGCTCAGCGTAATAGATTAATGTACATTATAACAGTTTCCCTTGAAAGCTGAGGAATAATTTAAAGTACAATATACTTGTAAATATTCAGTCATTCAGTAAACCTACCAATCTTTGACTTTGTTAGTTAATGCTTTTTAATTGCCAAAGCAATAACTGAGGAAGGAGAGCACCAATGTAATGCAATTACCTCAAAATAGTGTGCTATGAATATCAATCCCAGTGGGTCCCACTCGCGCGGGGACTGGGGAGAGGAGATGGAGTTAGCCAGGAAGAGTTCAAGGTGCTCTGGTGGAGCAGGTGGAGAAGGGAAGCGATGTGTGCACAGTGAAGGAGCTGCTGGGATGTGCCAGGAATTCTGAATGCCAGGCAAGCGGCTCAAGGACTGCTCCAGAGCAGCAGCAGCAGCTGTGACACTGCCTGGGGAGGTGACACCGCCTGGGGAGGTGACACCACTCCCCCACGCAGCTGAGCAGGGCCTCGAGTGGCTCTGGCACTGTGTGCCACTCCTGGGAGCCAGCAGCTATCCCTGTGTGCTGCAGGCTGGAAATGGAGCACTTGGCACTGAGCTTTTGGGAAGAGCCTCTGATTCTCTATTAATTGTCAGGTTTTTTACCTCTCTATCTCACTGATATCCTGCTCATCACCTTTAGCAGCTGGGAGAAAAGGGAAAGTGAGTGGGAAAACTCACTCCCAGTGCGTGGTCCCTGCATTTATAAACCCCCTCAATCCTGCACTTGCCCTGTCCCCTGGCAGAGGAACAAGGACAGACTTCACCTCTTCTGGGTCTCACTGGCCCCAAGCACCCCTCCTTTACTGCCAGAATAACCTGACCCAGCAGGTTTAAAGGCAGGATGCTTTCCTTAACCATATTGAGTTGATGATAAATATTTCCAGGAACTACCAAAAGGAGAAGAATGGTTTCTGGAAGGATCACTCGTGTAAGAGTGCACGTGCTGCAGTGCAGCTGCATTGCTGGGTGGGTTTCAGTGCTGTTCTAGATGTGTCAGGTCCTGGCATCTCCATCATATGCTAGAGCCTCATTTAGTAATAAGGAGAAGATGATCATAAATCTCACTGAATGCTTTAAAAGATATTTGGATGCTCAGACTTACTATGACAGAGTGAAGCTGTAGTATTTCCTTACCTGAGATGTATAGGAATAATTACACATGTTGTAGAACTTAATTAATTGTCTCATTTCAGGCATTATGAAATGCTAATACATGAAATGACTCAGTCCTCATTCATCATTTCATACCATATAAATCCAGTTTATAACGTTCAGCGAGATGCAAGTCAGACAACAGAACAGAACTCCAGCAGTCCTGTCCCTGGCAAACCAAAGGCAAATCGTGGTAAATAAAGCCAGCTCGTTAATGATAAACTACTATTAATTAGCATTCTTGAACCAGCTCTTGAGGAGTTAGATGAATGGGCAGATCTGGAGCCAAGGCAGTAATGACTTTCTGTTTGTGTAACTACAGCAGCTTTTAGAAGGTCTAAGACAGTTCTGGCACATAATTGACCCAGCAGTGATGGATGGGCAGTAAGGAGCAGATTTGCCTTTCTGGATGGAATCACCTGGTTCTGTACAACCGAGCTTTAGACTCCTCTGGGTGTCTTTAATGAAGGGGAATGATCTAGAACTTTACCTTGAGCAGCTGCACAAGAACAACCTTGCTTAAAAAAACTCATCAAAGTGTGGAACTCTCCAGTTTTTCCAGTTCTGGACTCCTGTCCCCACCACTTTGTGCTCACACGGGTTGGTGGTGTCCTGAGACACTGCTGGAGCCTGACAGCTGGGCATGCCCGTGATGGAAACTTGGTCACTGCACACTGCAGGTCCTGCTGGGCACAGACAAGCAGGAACTTCCCAAGATCTGGAGCCGTGGATTCATCTCTGATGTGGAATAAGGTTTCTGTGATGAAGATGATGCCATTCCTAATGCCCAAGATAAAGGGTGCTCATCACCGGGGCTAAATTTACGATGGCTGCACATCACCACTCATAATAAGATAAAAATTGCACTGTTCTCTGAAATCCTGTGTAGATTTTTAGGCAGTTGCAGGTAAAAGTAGCCATAAATATGGCACAGCCATATGAAGTAAAATATAGGAGGTAATGAGTATTTTGTTCAGGTATTTAATGTCTTTCTGAGAAGCAGAAAAATTTGTATAACCCTATTTTGAGTTTTTTTGGTTGAAACCAGCCCTCCTCCAGAGCTGACTAAAAGCCCAGGTGAGATTTCATGTGGTGATTCTGTGCACAAACCCTTCTGGAGGATTTGGAAATCACAGCAGCAATAACAGTTACTACAGAGCACACCTCACTTGGAAAGCATTGTGCCACAACACCTGTCCTAAAGCAGTGCCTTCACTGCTGCTGGTGTTTCAGAGCGTTTGTAATGCACAGCCTGCCCGAAGCAGGAGCTCAGGGCAGAAAACTGCTCACAAGAAAGGGCTCGTTGGCCAGACTTCCCTGCGAGAAACTCCAAGGTGCCTTTGTAACGTAACCCTTTATTAATGACAGAAATGGAGTCAAAGGAGCGGCCTGCGAGCCACCGAGGTTAACCAATCTGCCACTTAAATACAACTGCAGTTTGTGTTATCTGTAACTGAAGAAGGTCATGGGATCTATCGTTTGCAGGGGGAGCTTGCAGTGCCAACAAATTAGCATCCCGAGCCTTGGCTCGGCATACAGAGCAGCCTCTGAGAGCTGCCCAGGAGCGAGAGGAACAGGCTCCCTCCAGCTCCCGAGCCCACTGGCATTTATTAAAACAGCCCCGCTCTTGTTGCCAGCCCTAATGTGCTTGAGAAAGTGTCAGCGGAGCCTCAGGCAGGGCACAGGAGGGGTGGCAGTGCCAAGGGGCAGCCGAGCCCGGGGACGGGCCCGCGGTGCCGCCGTGGGGTGGACGGGGCTCGGCGGCTGAGCAGGCATCTCACCTCTGTTTGCTCCCAGGAAGGCAGCAACTGGGTAAGCCTGGGAGGAAAAACACTTCTGAGAGGGTAGCAAAGAAAACCAATTTACTTTGAGAGCAATGAATTTAAGTGCTTTTGCCCTTTCTTAACAAGACCAGCTAAGAAGGAGAAAAAAGAGAGAAAGCAAAGTCTTCTTCTTTCCTCCTCCCCCCTGCACAATCCTACGTGCCCTTTTGGCAGAGATCCATCATTCACTTAACGTGTCCTGCTGAAATCAATTCATGTGTCAGGATTTGGAGAGCTAGAACAAAATTTGTTTGCTGATCCCATCCACAGATCACTCAAGAGGATTCGTAAAGGTTGGCAAAAATACCCACAAACCCACGCTCAATTTGCTATGTAAAGTAATGCATTAGGGAATGACAGATTCCAGCAGGGAGGGGGAAAGTCTGGTTGTACAAACCAGTTGGTCAAAGTCCACAAGCACCTTGAAGCGCATGCAGTTACGTGGAAGGAGATTTGCCTCCTTAGGTGATGGAAGAAAATGGCCTTTACGGTGAAAATGGCCTTTACAGTGAAAACGGCCTTTGCAGTGAAAATGTGCCCTGCTGAGGGAGGAAGGGAGGGCATGAGGAGGTGCTCTGGGGCTTGGGGCTGTGTGACACCAGGGCGTGGGGTGGTCACAGCTCACAGGGGGAGCAGGTCCCTTGGCCACTGTACTCTGAGCCAAAGCCAGCTCTGTGTCCCTGCTGTCCACGGGGTTTGGTGGCACTCCTACCCCCACATTTAATCGTGGGGGGAGGAATAACCACTACATAACCCCTCCAGGACAGGTGGAGGATTTTCTCCTCCAGCTCCTACTCTTCACAGACCCGTGGAATGACTCCTGGTTTGGGATTCCCTGGTCTCTGTCTGGGCTGACGTGGAATCACAGAATCAGGACTATCCTGAGTTGGAAGGGACCTCCAAGGATCACGGAGCCCAACTCCTCAATACACATCTTCAAAGCTCCTGTTCAACTCTCCCAGCACAGAACTAAGCAAGAAAGAGTCCAAGTGCCTGTAAGTGCTGAGGAGGAGTTCTCAGGACAAAGGCCTGGCCACAGCCTGCTCTTCTGCCTGCTGGTGTGCTGGGAGCATCATGCTCCTGCAACAGATACAAGTAGGACCTTGCTTTTTGAAATTATTCTTAATTAAAATGCAATTAGCGGCATTAAGCAGAAAGTGTCTTTCTTTAATCTCCCGTGTGAATAAAAAGGAAGGCTGTGGATGTTGGTCAGCAGTGCTCAGATGCTCAGCTAACAACAGCCTCCTGGCTTTCCTGGGTTCACAGAGTGCAGCTTCATGCAGAACATGAGACTGGAGGGCAGAATTCTCCTGACTGCAGCTGAAGCCCACACCAGCTGCATTAACCCACCCAGGGGCTGATGTGCCGTCCTGCAGCCCCACTGTGGGTAGTTCCTGTGGTAAATAGTGTGGGCCACGACGTCACTCTTGCTTAAAGCAATTTGTTGAGTTGTAAATACCACTAATCAATTCCTGTGACTGAATCCCGTGACCTTGGGTGTAATCCATGACAACGCTGACTTTAATGTATTTTCTAGCCTTAGCAAAACTCCTTTTAGCTGCCCTTTCCCATTAACTTCCCATCTCACTAATAAAATACTAGGAGAATTATATTCACCACTTCTGCCAATTTTAACCGGAAACGATTCTGACTAAGGAATATTAAATGTTGCACATTGACGAATCTGATCTCTGCTCATCATTGCTGGGGTCAGCAGCCTCCTCCTCGTCCTTTTCTCAAAGCCAGATATACTTTGCAGCCCAGGGTCACTTGACCAGCTTTGAACTCAAATTTAAAGGGCTTTTTATTTATGCCCAAAGCAGGAGGGGGTATGTGATCCCTGTTTGTGTGAGAGGTCTCATTGTGAGACTCCTCCAACTTGAAAACTTCCTTCTTTGAGCCCAGTGTCTCCTTCCTGCCTCTCCTGCCCTCAACCAAACTTGCATGCAGACACTTTTGAAGATGATTGGTATTTGTTTCCACTTGGTTGTCTCCTAAAGCAGGAAAATTACTGTACAGACTGGGGGGGGTTTAATAGGTTTTGGAAGGGTGGTTTGGGGAGGATGATTGAGGACAGGACACACAAACTGTCTGACAGGAAGGATATTTGCACTCAGAGGATTTTTTCCCTGCCATCTGAGATGATTCCAGTGATAGAGGCCCACATCCTACGAGCTGAACTGCTGTCCCACAGACCCCGGGTAAAAGCTCTGTGTGCAGCAGCTGACCCGGGCAGGTTTCTCTGTCTCGGGGCTGCTGAGCTCTGACTCCACGGCAGTGCCACAGAGGAGCACCCTGGGTTTGAAGTGAGGGAGAGAGCTCAGAGGCTGAATGTGATCTGCCAAAATCTCTCTTGCTGTCTTTCTGTGATGACATGAGGAATCTCTGCGTATTTGGCTTTTCTTCTAGCACTGTGACAGGAGCACAGGCACAGCCAGCAGCAGATGCAGCCTTGTGGGGCTCTAAATCCTTGTAGCACCCGTGGAGATTTTACACTTGTAATTCTCACTTCTGGCTTTAACAGCTTTGCTGGCTACAGCAGAAATCCTCATTGTTTCACCACGTCAGGGTGAGAACTTGGTGGTGCAAAGCCGTCTTTCATCTTTCCCTGTGCTGCTGCACTCCTTCAGCATCTCCAGGATGGGCTCCCAGCCCTTTCCTCTGGAGCGCCCTGGCTCTGCAGGGCTCAGCTGATGCACCAGGCTGGTTCCTGCAGCTTGTGGTGGGCAAAGCTGCAGCTGGGTGACGTGGGTGCGTGGGTGGCAAGGGCCTGCAGGGCTGACAACGCTGTTGGAAAGTTTGTTCCTAGAATCTGAACTTCAGATGAATAGTACATGCTGGCTGTAATTTAAATTCAATCAATATTCAGTTAAAAAATAAATAGAAAGCTTTTTAGATCGGTGATGTAAGGGAATGTTGGTTCAAGGAAGTAATTACATATTATGTAGAAAAAGTCAATTTAAGTCCTCAATAATTTACTTAAGTGATTTACTTGACTGATGTGTTGTCTTGACCCAGCAGGGCAGAGGAACAGACACTCAGTTATGGCAGAGTTCCAGCAAAACCAGCCGTTGTTACCGTCCGACATAAATCATTAGCTACTGTCTTGTTCCAGGTGTACACAGGTGCCATTTAAAACAAAAAAAGGTGATAAATTTTATGTTTGTAAACATAACTCTGTCAAAACTAATCCTGTTTCTGGCAGATGAAGATGTTATCCATACCTCTTGCTAAGGCAATATCCATTTTCAGGAAATAAAGCTCCTAGTGTATAATTAGCTGGAATTGGCCGACGTTAGGGCAGTGGGGATACGTGGTGGGTTTAACCGGATAGCTGGGGAAGAAGCTGCCCTCTGCCAGGGCTGCACAGAGCCGTGGGGACAGTGACAGGCTGGCTGCTGGTGGCCTGGTGAGGCTCTGGGGCTCCAGGACCTGCTGCCCGCTCCGGGCTGCCGTCACACGGCGGTGGCTTTTTAAGGATGCTCTTTGGACTCTTCCCAGATTACATTCCATACGTGTGGAAGACAGAGATTGCAATTTGTAGCCATGACAACGATGCTGGTGACCGCTGCTGTTCTCTGCTTGCTGTACCTGTGATACAAGGTCCTTTTAAAAATTACCTCTTGTGTCGTGCTCATCCCCTAAAGTTGAGAGTGAGCTTTGGCCCCCGAAAAGATGAGCCTTGGGGTGCACTGGGTGGGTGTGCTGAGCTCTGAGCTTGGCCTCAAGCCGCACCAAGCCTCCAAGAACAGCACCCAGTCCCAAATGCTTGCTCCAAATAGATCTGAGACCGACTGAAAGCCGAGTTTAGGATGGCACATAAACGTCTGCTGGTGTTCCTGGGTAAAGCTGTGTGATCCAACATATTAAAAAGCTTCAAGCAACCCACCAGTCTCCTGTTACACCTCTGTTTCCCTGTTCCTTGCTGCCTTGAGTGCTTGTAGCAGCAGCTACAATAAAGCAAAAAAACCCCACTAAAAATGCCAGAAAACCCCTGAACCACTCCTCACCTGCACTCCCTTGAAAATTATTGGAATATGATTCAACAAATGCTACTTCAGCATTAACACTGGTGTGTGTGACATCCCTTTAATTCCCATGGACTGGAGATCACCAGCTCCAGGAAGGATCTCTGGGTGAAGCAAGCTCAGGGCCAAGGAGGAAAACCAGACTGCTGGTAGCTGGACACGGTGGTGGTGAGCAGCAAAATGTAGCTGAATTCTTCATTTAACAACGTGGCTTTGCAGTTATAACATGAAACTGGGGCAGACAGGACCCAGGAAACCACTGTGGGGAGGGGACTCCAACACTTGTTCAGAATGTAGCAGAAGTGGCTACTGGCAATTTTTCACATATATTCTCCAGTAATAAGTAGCTTAACAAATCTTGAGCTTGGTTATGTAAGGAGATCATTAGATCAGCATTTGGGACCTATTGACTGTGACAGGAAAACAATACACCTCTGATCTATTGTGGGCTGGGTTGAGATTTCCAACTGCAACGGTAAATACGGTTGATGAATTAAATTAACACGATAGCCCTGACATAGTCCTAGTAGCTTGTGTATCACAGCTCCAAACAGGTGTTGAATTTTGTTCTCAAAAAATTAACCTGAACTTCAGCCCCGCTCAGGTCTTCAGTCTCTTCATAAAGCCTATAAATACCACAGACAAGGCTTATGTCATTAGCCTCTTAATGTTATAAACATTTAATGAAGTTAAATTTGAAGTACAACACATTGTAAAATCGATCTGATCTTGTTGGGGAGACAAAGAGAAGAAAATTGTTGGAGTCATTTGGAAAACAAATTAAGAATTACATTCACTTAACTTTGAAGTGGATGAAAAATTACGGCCAAGACGGATAGAGCCATTGTGTTTGGAAGGCACAGGGCTGGGAGCAGGGAGCCTCTCTCAGTGGAGGATGCTGCCTGACACAGATCACCAGCACCCTCGGTGGCAGGCAGCCCCCCATCAATCACCTGGGGCGTGACAGGCAGCGCTTTCCTAGAAACTGGAGGAATTTCACTCCAAATACTGCAGCTCAGACGCCTCTCCCTCAGAGCAGCCACTTCAGCAGCTGGAGATTTCTGTGCTTTCGAGCACAGGTCTCCCCTGTTCCCCCCCAGGGATGCTCACCTTGCCAGGGATGCTCACCTCTCCTGGCGTGGCTCCTGTGCCCCTCAAACACGGGGCTGCCTTATCTGGCTGCAGGACAAAGCCTTTCCTCCTGCAGATCCTTCCCTGTAATTGGCTTTCTAAGGAAAAGTTGGAGGGTGAGGTTCTCTCACCCTGTACTGAAGTGGGCGCGAGGGGCTTTGCTGGCAGCCAGCGCAGTGTCCTGGCAGGGATTACCAGCACCCGGTCTCTCCTCCGAGTGCTAAGCGGGCAGAAAAGAAATAAATAAAAATAAATAAACCCCTATTAGTGAAGGTTTACTGTGTAAAAACCTAAGACAATGAACAGGAAAAAGTGAAGGGCAACGGACGTGTTAAAATGCTGCAGACAACAACCTGCCCAGAGGAAAGTGTGTTTGTTCTTTCTTTTTAAAACTCATTATTTATTTTCTCTATTCTTCAGACCCAGTGTCTCGCTAATGAATTCCAGGGGGATTTTTGAATCACGGTGATATCATGGGTTAAACCCCTTCTCTACTTTTTGAATGTAAATTCTTTTTGACATTCTTAGTTATTGCAGAGCATTGACTTCTTTCCTACAACAAAACCAAACGCTCTTTGGTTTTGCATAGTTAACATTTTGCTAATGGGTAGCCAAGATTCTCTCAGCAGCTCAACAACATTTTCTAAAGCACACTGGCGTCGTTGTAGCAACTGGTGGCTGATCTGTGAATAAAGCAGATGTCATTGTGGCAGGATAAAGGGAGAATAATCTATCACCCGGCCGCTGCCACTCCTGCCCAAACAAGTCATCAAAATGACAACTTTGGTGTGCAGCCATTAATTCAGGCCTGTGTATCCCCTCATCTCATCTCGTTATTATATCAACCAAGGGTATGGTACAAGCACCAGGAGTTTCCCAGCCCCTCTCCAACGTCTTTCTGAGGAAGTGCAGCCTGGATGTGCCGAGGCACTGACGGTTTGCCAGCTTCCTTTTAGGCCCTGATTGATTCTGCACTGCCGTCCAAGCTGCTCTGGCCTAAATAAACACAATATATATTCTGGGGTGCTTTTTTTCTTTACTGTTTAATCTGAATTCAGCTCATGTGGCTGGCAACTGAAGATGGGCAAGCGTCAAAATATTCTGACAGGTGCCCGAGCTGAGCACAAAAGGAGAGACAGAAGCAGATAAATTGCCTTTCTAACTTCCCAGAAAGGCTTTAATCCATTTATTTTTTGTTTTAGCTTCTGTTCTAATTCTCACAATTTGTACTTAGTTGGTACAACTCATTGACCCCGGTGAGTCACCTCACATCCCCCTCTTTCTGTGGCAGCAAACACCATGTGCTTTAACACTGTCCTATTAAACGCTTTCCATTAGAATATCCCCTAAGTTTTTTCTATGCTTCCAGTGCTGAGGCATCAGAGCAATGTGCCCCTGCTTTGTGGAGACTTTGAGCTGAGCTCCAGCTTGCCAGAGGCTGTTTGTTCCCTCTGGGGAGCTGCTGCCCACATCCTCTCGCTCAAAAAGCCTGCTCTGCTATCTCCTTTGCCTCCCAGCTCTGCTGATCACTTGACTTGAGGAGACAAAACACGAGACCAGGTTTCTTCCATTTCCCTGGTGCATGACTCATACTTAATGTGGAGGTTATATTAATTACTGTGTGCTCAGCATTTAATGAGCCTGGGAAGGAGTCTCCTCTCCTCAGCTACCCAGGACACGCAGGGAAATCACTGCATGCAGTGAATACATTTCCCAGACACTCAAATCTGGATATGTATTTCACACAAGGAGGCAAATCAGTCACTGCTCGAGTTCCTTGAAACAGGATGGCAGAAGCTGAGAAATCTGGGCCCTAGTCCTAATTGTCTCACAGGCTGCCTTTGTGCCCACTGGCCAACCCTCTTGGGCTCTGTCTCCTGATTTCCTGTCCGTTTGCAGGGATAATAGTGGCTGGCTGAGACCAGGCTCAGTGAAGAACATTTGTACAACTTGACATCACAGCATTAGAGAAAGCCAAGAGGAACTATCCTGGTTTTTGCATTTTTATTTATTTTTTTTTAAATACATGGAAAATACGGGGTTTTTTAAATAAATGACACATCTTCCAGTCCTGTGTGATGGCATTATGGTCTAACACAACTGCCTGTACTGGATCTTCTCCATCCTTCTTTGATCTTCTCCATCCTTCTTTGTTAACTTCTCTCTCAAGGTGATGGGTATTTAACGTCCTCTGTAGGATTTAAATAGTTTCAAAAATACACTCTATCAGATATCCATAGTGCATATTTCCACGGGCCCATGTGCAAAAGAAAAGTTGCTAGGTAAAAAATTTAGTGTGAGAAACAACTCACAGAACAGGTTTCTTGCTGATCCGAGGGAACGGATACTTGGATTTGGCTTGATCCGAATGAAATCGCACTACGGGCTGTGCGGCACCGGGGCAGGCTCAGCTGTGGCTGCAAGCTGCCCGTTCTGCCCAGCCCCTTCTGTTCCCTGCCGGACTCGGTGGTGTGCCTTCCCTGCATTGACTTGTTCAGGGGTTTTCCTTCTCGGGAAACCTTTTTCCTTTTTCTTTTTCCCTCTGTATTCCAAAGCATCTCTGGGGTGCACCCTGCCTGTTACAGGCCTTTCGTTTCTTTATCCTGCAAATGTCTTTTTCTGTCTCCTAGTTAGAATCGTGGAACACCCTAAATCGGAAGGGGCCCTCAGGGGTCATGGAGTCCAAGCCCTGCCCTGCACAGCCACCCCAACAATCCCACTCTGGGCATCCCTGGGAGCGGGATCTTTCTCTGTTTAACAAATTGATTTTAAAGTGTGGTCAGTTAAAAACAGTTTTGTAATCCCCAGGAGAGTTCGTTAAGAGCCTTGTGCAATACGGTATGTAGCCATTATTTGCCTGTGCTATGTTACTGTGTCCCCTTACAATAACTTTACCAAATGAGCCACTTAAGAGTACATTTTAAGGATGTTTTCACTTTAATTATCACCGTTGAAAGACATATCTCCGTTAGCTTTGTGCATATGTGGCCAAGAAAACTTAATCATTGACTGATTCATGTTTTATGTAAGTGCTTCTGGTATCAAGCTGAGTGAACTCGGGTTAGTTGTCCTTTTAGGAAGGCCGAGAGGTAAAATCCTTAAAACTTATTTAGGAGTCCTGAGGCAGAACAGAGTCATTTCCACAAACTGGGGCTCCACTGTGGGATGGGGAAGGGAGATCCCAGAATGAACAGCTTCCCAGCTCGCAGCCAGGCTTTTTCCCTCCCGCTCCCCACTGCTCTCCCTGCCCCTGCTCCCGGGCTGTGCTTCCTTTGCCCCGTCCAGGTTGTCCCTGTGCCCAGCGCTGCCCTGGCAGCACACATGAAAAGATGGATTTTCCTTTGAGGGCTGCATTGTCCTGTCCTGTGTGCATTTCAGTGCCATTGTGAGCCTCTTCCCCACGTAAAAACAGAGCTCCTCTATCCCCGAGCACAAAGACCGAGCTGTTGTGGGGGGAGGAATATCCACAAACCCGTAAATCTTCTCCCTTCTCCCGTTTATTCCTCGTGCCATTGAAGCCCAATTAACTCCACACTCATGGCACATTCTGACGGGCCAGATTTCTCCTATCTGAGATGACACAGCCAAATTTCCAAATACTTTCTAGTTGAATGCAGCATTTGGTTTTCCTTGCTCTTTAATTCAGAGTTCCCAAACTGTTATTCCAGTTATTAAACAAATCAATATTTTTTTCCTTTTTTCTCTCCATTTTCTCATCAGCAATATTGTAAAATACAGGGAAAATGTGTACCAAATGGAATTCCTTGTGCATCCAGTTTTTTATTATTGTGAGTAAAACTGTTTAAAGATATTTGTCCTTCAATAATTATTCTGCTAGCTGTACATGGCACATCACTGCATACGGAAATTCACAGGAAGCAGGAGTATTAATTACATTAATTTTCCATGGTAAAAACATGCTGCAAAAGTAATAATTCGTAAAGTAACTCTAATCAGTGAGGAAAACACAGTTTTAACTATGATATGGTATTCACTAAACCAAAACCCAGTACAAACTGGGGAGGAGATTCCAATATTAAACGTTAGATCTGAATTATTTAACCGTAATACAGAGTTGTAATGAACATCCCCACTGTATGTGGTTGCATTTCATATCTTGTTGTGTGCAATTTAGAAGGACTAAGAGCAGTGGCTCAAAGACCAATAAAAATTTGCTTTTATATTGACAACTCATAAGTTTGAAAGTAAATTACAGCAATAACTTTATTTCGATACCCCATTCTGGTGTCTGAATTGAATAAAAATTCTATTTTGTGCTAAGTGGCAGGTCTGCAAAGAAACTGTGTCTTAACCCTGATACGCATTGCTAGGATTGGGCACTGCGTGGGCTTGTGTTCTTAAATAATACATATCCAAGGAGGGAGTTAAAACCCGAGTCCTACCAGGTAGGTTGGCAAACCTTGCAGCATCTTTTGTGATGCTTGTTTCCCTTCTCAGGAATCCTGTTTGGGCAGTGCTGGGGGGGAGTTCTGCCTGAGAAGGATCAGGGTTCTGCCTGAGAAGGATCAGGGTTCTGCCTGAGAAGGATCAGTGCACACAGGACAGACCCGTCTCACCTACCCCCGGCAGCACTTGCTGCTGTGCAGGGAGTCAGTGACACGTTCCTGTCACTGGTGCTTCATTAACTGGGGAAATCCTGCAGTCTGGAAGGAGGAGAGAACATGATCTGTCCCAGACTATGTGCAATATCATCTGTAATGCTGGGCCACGTTTCTTACCCAGTGAGAAACAGCATTAAAATTAGATTTTTTTTTTTAACCAGTCACAAATGAGTCAAGTAGGAGGAACAGAACGATTCTAAATGCAGAGAAATATTTACCACTCGAATGTCTGAAGAAATCAGCAGTGATAAAAAGGAAATACCACAAAGGGAATGCAAAACAGCTTAGCTGGGCTCTGAAAAACAAGTGAGTAGTCTTTAAATTTGCCTCTTTAAACTTGTCCGAATGTTTTTCTGGATTTTCGGGCTCTGGCCTTTCGGAGGGGAAAGAATAATGTAAATGCCAAAAGGAGCGGGACAAAAAGTAAGCTTTGTATCCTATCTATGAGAATCAGACGATGTGTGTCATGCAAGTTATTACAGTCCCAGTCTACAGTCCTGGCCTGATGGAAATCAGATTTGACAGCAGCACAAAGCAGAGGTTTAACTGACAGCACACACAGCACATTTGCGAGTCATAACGCCACAGTTTAATGACTGACGCATGTGGGAAGCTAATTCGGATTTTTTTTCTTGAATGGGATAAATGAGCATCCAGTTAATACCGATCATGAATTCAAGCCATGTGACAAAATTGATGCTACATACCCTGTTCTTGTTTTGCATATTCTGCAAACTGAGCTGCAGGAAAAGAGCCAGTTTGTACACACATCCGGGGAGAAAGTTCATCCTGCTTTCCGACACATCCACCAACTGCAGCTGAATGCATCCAGCTTGCTGCTGTTGTGTTCACAAACTAATTACCCTTTCTCTGATAAATAGCCTAAGAATTACAAATTGTATGCCTGTTTTGAGAAAAAGTACAGGTTGAACAAGCAGACGTAGTATAAATAAAATATTTATATAAAAATAGTCTCTTACAAAATATACTCTCTTATCCTATGGTTGATTTTTCCAAAAGATGGAATTTTGTCTGGATTTTCTTAATTTTAGACATATTCCAAACAGGATTTTATTAATGCTTCTTTCTTTAATCGAAGAAAAAAAAAAATAACCACAAAAACTGGTAAAGATTTGTAACCCCTACCACTCCACTTTTGTTCCAGACAACTAGCAGCAAACAGGAGGAACAAACAAACAAAAACCCCAAAATACAGTGTGTTTGTGTATGTACATATATATAAAGACGCCAGCTTTTGTCCTTAAACATCCAGTACTGTAGAACATATCCTGCAAGTCCAACTAATAGAAATATCCTAGTCAAGAATAATATATACAGCTCCAGTGTTTCCTTGCTGATCCTACAAAATTATTCCACAAAGAAAGCCAGCTATCTACTTTAATTGCAGAATAGTTCCAAAAAGGTCGGTAAAGTTCTTTCTTTTTAATTAAATAAATTAATATTAGTTTTATCTGAATAAATTGTTAAATATTGCTATTATTATGCCCAAGTGTCCCAAATCCCTGTGCTAAAATCTGCAGCTCACACACACACGAGAAAGGCAGATACAGCAGTGTCTACAGAACCCTTCCACAGTTCTTCTTGCTGCAGCAAGTGCTGTGAGGTGGAAAGATGGGCAAGACCAGTAGAAGCTCTTCACGAGTGTAGAATCCTAAATCTGTGCCATCCGCACACTCCCACGGGCAATTCACGGGGAGGCTCTGTCCATCCCACCCTGTGCAAAGCCCTCTTGTAGGGATTTCTCCCCTACCCCTCCCTGCTCCTCGTACACAGGAGTGTTTGACCATCTCTTGCCCAAACCACGAGTCAGTTGCCACACGCAGAGATGTCTCCCTGGCTGGTGTCTCTCCACAAGGCAGTCAGCTCTTCTTCCTTTCGAGGTGCAGGCTCACCGAGATGATCCTTTTCTCTCTCTTTTGTGTGTCTGGTGGCCCGGGGTGGGGCTTGTTTGCTTTTGTTTCTTGGCTGACTTTTATAACAGAGTCTGAAATGTGTATCCACATAAGCAACAAAACGTGAGGAGAGAACAGAGGGCTCCATTCACCAGCATTTCTTCGGGGAGAGCAGCTCTTCCCCGCAGTTCCGTTCAGGTCCGTCGAGTGCATGTGCAAATGTATCCCAGGCCGGGCGGCAGCCCCGGGCAGGTGCTCACTTACAGGTGTACACCTCTGTCCTCTCGCTGCACGTGTTGCATTTCACGTAGCAGCACCAGTGGAACTTGCAGTTGCACTGCCACACCCTGGAGTACTGGTGGGTGTTGTAGCCGCGGCCGCAGCACATCAGGTCGCAGCCGTTGGACTGCTGCGCCGTCTTGTTGCACATCCTGCCCTGCGTCCCCACGCTGCCCGTCACGGGGTCCTCCTCGCAGTAGTTGGGGGATTTCTCTATGTACACCAAGTCTGTATCCATGGGTTTGCGGTAGGAAAGGGGCTTCTTGATCTTGAGGAAGGTGGGGCGCTTGTTGCGGCTCGCCCTGACGGGCTCCACCTGCACGGCCTCGTTGTACTTGTCCTTGAGGATGTAGCCCAGCTCCCGGAACTTGGGCAGCGTTGTCCAGCAGGTTTTAGTGGTGCAGGACCCCGAGACCCCGTGGCACTTGCACTCCAGCTTCATGTTTTCCTCCAGGATCTGTAGTTAGAAGAACAAAGAAGGATGCATTAATACAAGGGAGACTCTCCTCAGGGCTGTTGGACGGACACTGGTGGCACTCAGGGACAGGTTTGTTCTGCAGTGGGAGCTGCCACCAGACACAGGTCACGCTGCTGTCCCAGGTAGCAAATGCTCATCAGTATGATCCAGTGCTGCCTGCAGAGCTGAGTCCCCTTCTGCACTGCGAGTTCAGCAGGAAGATTACTCTGCCTAACTTCACATCTGAGGGACCAAAGCTAAAAGGAGACCCTCCTCAGCCACAGCTTTCCTTCAACATGATTGCCCAGTGCCTGATACTTTCCTTTTGAAGACAACAAGCTTCATCTTCCCTTCCGCCTTCACATCCCTTGAAACTCTGCCCCCGTACCTTCTCCTGCCCGGTTTACCAGCCCAGTCTTTGCCAAATAAAACTGGAGACCAGCTTAGTCCCTGTGTCCTCTGTGTCCCAGGCCCTACAGCTGACCCCAAGCAGCAGTGACATCGGGATAACACAAGCAAACACACCTAATTCCAGCAATCCATTTCCCACTGGCCTTTACTTGAAAGAGGCCATCATAATTTCAATGATGAAATTCTGCCTAACCTGGCAGAGACCAGCACTGGAAAGCCCAGCCAGAGGGATTATCAGGGTTCAGGGAGTGGCCACATAATTTTTCTCCTGAGAAAACCCAGCTGATCCGTGCAGCTCCAAACCTGGGCAGCCGGGAAGGCTGGAGGGAGGTCAGTGATACGGAAATTGGAATTAACCCTTTGTTACAGCCTCTCGCTTCAGTTCCGGGTGTTTGGAAACAGCAGACACTGTCACTGGCCATTTTCAGCAGAAAACAGCAGCCTGCACTGAAGGAGCCAAGTCCAGCTCCAAGGCTGGACATGTGTGTGGGGACCTTGAGCCCAAAACCTCAGCGTGAGCTGGGGGAGGCAAGGAGAGAGCACTGATCTAGAGGAAGGTGTCCCTGCCCACGGAACCAGGGTTAGAACTAGACGAACTTTAGGATCTCTTCCTACGCAAATCATTCTGGGGTTCTATGGTTTTTGATTCCATGAAATAGCTTTGTTTTTATTTTGGTCTGTGAGCAGATTGTGAGCATATGTGGTCTGAAGACAGGATCACAACCCCGGAAAGCACAGGTCCAAGCCTTTGACACAACCGAACTCAGCACATGCTAGGTCACATTTTGTGCCACTGGCTTTGAATCAGCTTCTCACGCAAACTATCTCATGACTGTCCTAAAACTCAGATGGGAGAAACTTCCATATTCAGATCTACATCTTAAGTTCCGCTCAAGCTTTGGCTTTATCTTGTTATCTTAAGTTCCTCTCTCAGCCACTGCATACTTCTTTTATTGCTCACTCATTCATAAGGCAGGACACTTGGAAGATAGATGAGGAGATGGAAAAGGAGTTATAGCACAGAAACCGGAAAAATAACATAAATTCCTTTAGCCTCATTTGTACCTTTTTAAAAGCTCTCTTTTTTACAACTGAAACTAGCCAGGGATACATTTCTCAGCCCTAATTCAATCACTGCTCTTGTAGAAGGGGCTGGCCTTACATCCTGGTACCAAGTTCAAACTTGCAACAAAATATTTCCAACCCGCCTGCCGTGGGGATCCGCCAAATTGGCTGGAAACATTAACCCAAAACACATCATGTGCCACCTATCCAGGCAGGGTTTTTTCCTGAAGTGTAGTTAAGTAGCCTAAATTGCCTTGTGGTTTATTTCACTACCATCCCATGTACAGCCAGCAGTGTCTGAGGGATGAGAGCTCCTCGGGAAGGAGCTGGGCCAGCGGCTGGGGCGGCCTCGTGTCCAGGGCTGGGCTCCTGCTCCGGTCACACCACGTCAAACACAGCCAGCCCCTGCTCTGCAGGGCTCAGCTAGGCCTGGGCACGGGCACTCGGGATTAAAAGGTCTGGTTTTGCCTGAACAGGAAAGTTTGAGCAATACCAGCTGAGCCCCAGTGCCAGGGGTCCTTCCTAGAGGTCCAGAAAAGTTTGGAGGGGGACAGGAAGGAGCAGAGGGACGAGAAAGTGCTACTTTATTGTTCTCTTTTCCATTTATTGTCCCTGTATTTTCCTAAGGTTTACTGGCTACCTCTCCCTTTCTCTCTGCGCTTGTCAGAGGTGCCAGGGGTTCCAGTTCTTTGTGCTGGACTCTCTCTGGCACGTCTGCTTCATTTCGGTGCCCTGCGCTCCGCAGCTGAGCTTTCCCCTCCAGGTCTGCCTCCTCCAGCCTCTCCACCTGTGCCTCACAGCCTCTTTGGTTGCTCCCGTTGTCACACACGGATCCACCCTCCTCTCTGGGCGTTCAGGGCCCTGTTCTGCAAATTCAGCAAGCGATGAACGGACTGCACAGCCTTTAGAAAACAGGCTACGTGGAACTTGAACCGTCTGGCCTCAGCAAAAGCAAAGCCTGCAATGGTGATTTGATAATTTTATTGTGCTCTGATAGCAGGTGCTTGGACTATTTGTTTTACACTAAAATATGTGGATAGTGGTATTTTAATACTATTAAATTATTCCAGTAGCCTCTGATGAATCAGTGCCTGGAATATGGGATTCTTTGGGTAGGGACAGCAGGCCATAGTCTTTTCCTTGGTTTTTGTGAGCCAAAAGCAGCGTCCTCCCCTTAAAAACTTGGTCTGTGTTAAAACCAGCAAGCATTCTTCACCTTTTATTTCAGGATTTGTATCTTTGAAGGAATTATCCAGCAGCTCATACTTTTTACATTAGATTAAAACTTTAGGTATGTTGCAGACTGGCTTTTCGTAACATGTAAGAGTTTGCAGGGCACAAAATTTAAATCTCAGGTCCCCTGTTTCTTACCAAGGGACCATATCCAGCTCCATCAGCCATGGGAAGTAAATCTGTATGCACCAGTGGATGCTCTGAACTGGATTAAATGCAGACAAAGAGCTGGAGTTCTTTTAGCTTTGTCCACTTTTTCTCTGAGCTCCTACAGCAAACTGTCAGTACTTGTTTCTCCCTCTCTCTCCCTCTGCCATTTGCCTCTGGGAAATAGTTTGTGTGGGGAGAGCTGGCGCTGGCTGTCTGCACTGATGTTATCTCCAGATGCAGC
Organism: Cnemophilus loriae; assembly: GCA_013397755.1. Taxonomy (NCBI): domain Eukaryota; kingdom Metazoa; phylum Chordata; class Aves; order Passeriformes; family Corvidae; genus Cnemophilus; species Cnemophilus loriae. The sequence goes on along the minus strand of VZTF01003553.1, from coordinate 56,457 downwards.
ACCTTTGGGCCCTGCCACTGGGAACACAACGCGTTCGCTCTCCCCTTCAGTTCTGGGGGGAATGTGTGGGGTTGGCCACGGGAGGGTGGCAGCTGCAGCCCAGGAGCTGCAGGGGCCGTTCCAGCTCCGTGGGGCTGGGGCCCCGTGGGGCTGGGCCCCGTGGGGCTGGGGCCCTGTGGGGCAGGCTCAGCCGGGGTGCCGGGGTGTCCCACCCTGCCGGGGGGCACGTGGAGAGCCGGTTCTGTGCCTGGCGTGCTCGGAAACGCCGCTCACACCCACACAGGCGTTTCTCAGCTCCGTCTGTCCCCGAGTCACCCCCAGTGGCGTGTCCTGGGCTCCCGGCACCCAAACCAGCTGAGCTCCCAAAGGACCGCACACATCCACGCCCGCGGGGCCAGGGACTGCCCAGCCCTGCCTCAGACACCAGAGCTCCGCAGCCCTCGATGCCGAAGCTGTGCTGAGGGACCCACATCTCAAATCTGGAGATCATCCCCCCTCCAGCAGGATTCCCGTGGAAATGGGATCGGTGCAGGGCCCGCACCGCAGGGCCCGAGGCCAAGGAGCCTCCCCTGCTGCAGGCCGCGTGACCCCGGCCCCAGCGTGCGTGTGCAGCCCAGGTGACCGGTGAGACACTGCCTCCTGGCCCACCGAGGCCACAACCTTGCCTAATTTTGTCCGACATCAGATCGCCCGCGCCAGGAAATCCCCGTCTCCTGCAAATGTCTGCACACGCACCTTCACTAAAGGTCAAGGAAAGCTCAAGTATTGGTAAAAATGAGTGAGGTTTTCACTCCACAGAAGAGCATGGCAGGGCTTGGAGAGAGGCCACAGCATTTCTGTGGGCTGGGGAGGGCCAGGGACAGATGCCCCTTTCAGCTGGTGGAAGGTGAGGATTGGTGATTTTTATTATTACAGAGGCAATATTAGCTCCTTAAATAAGACAAAGCTCCTCAAACTTCAGGCGTAATGTTGAGATACATTTGTTTTTCAATCGAAAAGGATTCATTGAATAAAAATAATGTTTTAAACTAATAGAATAGAGCCGTGTCTTATTTAGTCTTTCAACAAAATAATTTGAGAACCAAATCATTTGTAGAGCAACTGGCAGTGAGGTGAAGAGTGAGACCAGGCATTGAAAAGGGCACTGGGTGGATGTGTAGCACTGACTGGACAGACAGCAAAAGTCTCTTAAAGTTACTAGGAAATGTCTCTGCCACGTGTTTTACCCAAGTGTGAGATTAATCTCAAAAGGATGCTGCTGTTTCAGTAACCTGCAGGACTGTTCTAGCACCAAAGCTCTGAAATCTGAGGGCAGTACAAGCAATACTTGGTGCTTTCTGATTGGAAAAGAGAGAACAGGAGAGAGCACAAAAAAGGAAACCCTGCTGTCAGAGACAAATCCTATGGAATCTTTTAGAAATGTCAGAAACTGCATAAAAAACACTCGAATGGAAGTTTAAAATTAGCAAAGGCGGAACAGAAAAGATGGAAAATATCCCCATCAGTGGATGGCCACTAATTATACACACAGAGCTGCTGTCAAATGTGTTCTGTAGGAGCACATTTTGCACTGATATCCTCTGGCAAACTGACTGGGATGAGCTTGGAAACGATTGTCCCACACTGAGTGACTCATTCCAGACAGGCTTTGATACCTCACTTGAACATCTTATGAAGATCTTATTAAGCGCAGCCAAAAGATTTTTTTTTCCTCATGTTTTTGGTACGTAAATCTGTGCAAAAGAGTATCTGAAGTCAGTATCAAACAACTTTGCTCCTGAACACCAGGAGCTGTGACTATCCCAGAAATCCTGCTACCTCAGGCAGGCTGAACCATTTTTCTCATGACAAGAACTTTTGTGTTTTAAATAAAAAATGAGTGGGGAATAACCACAGCACGTGACCTACAACAATCAAACCACGTCTGCACTTTCCTTGGAATAGGTGTCTCAGGAAAATCAGGCAACATGCTGGTCTGAGGGCTGATTATGAAGAGAGCCAAGAGCATTCTGATAAATGACACAGCTGGGTGGGATTTCTCAACACCACCATCTACCTTCACTAAGGGATATCCTGTTCTAAAGAGCAGAAAAACTTCTTCCACATTGGAAGCCATGATACCCTCGAAAATGAAGACTTCAGAAATGTTATACTCTCATAAGTTCAATTTTTTGTGTCCTATTTCTGACCTTTCTCTATGCCACCCAAAGCAGGATGTTCCTTTCATTTCCTGTATGCCTTTTATGGAGTTTCATATTTATTTCTGTACTTTCTGCCTGGAATATTAGTTGCCCTTTACTTCATCTTTATAAAAAATTGATCATATCAGCAATCATTTTTGAAATGCGGCTTCTGTTTCCACAGTGTGTCAAACAAGTAAAGAACAAGTATTAGTTAGACTTTCTGCATGGTTGCAGTGCTCAGGCACTGCTGCCAGCACGTGCAGACAGGGTGAGATGTTCTCCTCTCTCCCTGGGCGAGTCGTGTTGTTTAAATCCCAGAGCTGGTGCCCCTCAGTCACTAACACTGTGCAGAATAGCAAATGAATGAGAGCAGGGCTAGTAAAAGCTGAGAGGAATGCAGCAAAAAATATTTTCTCCTGCATATTTTTCTTATAGTTCTGATAACCTCCGTGACTTGCCGTATACTAAATCAATTTATCACCGCTTCTGCTCCTCACCCCCCCCTTTCAAAGGAAGTCCTTTTAGAAAAGCTTTTCCCAACTACAAATTTCCAAAGTAATTCTTAGGTAAGCTTTACATCAGGAAAGAGGCTGAGAGCAGCATTGCCCACCATCTGTTGGAAGTAGGTGGGAACTGGGGGGTCCTGGTGTGGCATTTTGTGCTTTCTGGGTTGCTGATGACAAAGGCTCACTGTTTGAAAGGTGGCTTGGCAGTTTATCCAGGGGTTGCTGCTGTTCTGGCTCCCGGGGACAGCTGCCTGCAACACCCTTCTGGTTCTGTGGGGTTTTCTATTTAAAAGCAAGGCAAATATTTTAACAGAAAAAATGGAAATAATTTGAAAACACAACTGTCAATGGGTTTGATAAACTACTTGTTTTTGAAAAATAACTTTTGTGAGACACATTATCACCTAGATTAGACTGGATCAATGCAGTGCCAAGTAAGTGTCATCATGTAGGAAGTTTAAAGATCTGTCATAAAAAGGAACTTGGAAAAAACAGTTCTGAAAAAAAATCTGGTTTCTCTTAATGTGCTTTCACTTCTTATTATTAGAATATAGCTGAATTGTCTTAAAGACATTCAACACGCGATTTGATATTCTATATTTAAATGAAAATGTGATTTCCTAGCCCCTTACTGAAATGGGATTGTGAGATTAAGGGAAAATTTATCTCGGATTGTTATTTACTGCTGTCCAAGCAAAACTGACACTGTGGACATGATGGATTTTAGCTTGTGAAATACCGAACAGTCTCGTTGTCTGGCCTACCTGGGCACTTTGTGGGATGAAGCTGAAGTAGGCTGGGAAGGGGGGTGGTGGCACAGAATTACAGATAGAGTTGTTGGTTATATTATCTCGCTTTCCTTCCTATCACTACATAAGTTTTCCACAGTACATATCTTCCTTTCCAGAAAGATACTTGAGAGAGTGCTCGTGCCAGAAGTGAATAAAAGATGATGATGATCGAGGAGTTTTGGAAATGAAGAAACAGCGTGGTGCTCACTGACACTAAGACAGTTTAGAAAGAAAATGAGACAGCAATTTTTCTGCCTTTTGACATGCTACCCACATAACATTTCTTCTCAGGTCGTCTCTACCTTCCTTACATTCTGGTCACCAATTAAAAGTCACTCTAAAATACTGATACTTCCAATCAGGACTCTAAAATATTGATCTGCTTGGTATTTTGCTACGTATTAAAAATGTCGTGAATGTCCGTTGTTAAAAACATCATTTTCCTTAATCCCCGCTTCACCCTACAAGCTCATCTCTGCAGTCAGTGCATGGATCAGGATAGTGAAGTCAATGAAATCTAAACTGAGCGATGTCTGCTGACCTTGACCTCTTCAAAGTCAATACAATCCTTGAAGCATCCCATGTCCAGAGTGTCTGGTTTAAGTTTTGATCTTGAGAGAGTGATCTTCACCCATTCTCTGGGCTTCTGAGTGAAGATGCCATTGAGAACGTAATTGTGCTTATAGTTAATATTTTAGCGTGATATTTCTGAAGAGATGGGAAACACTCCCAGGTAAGAGGAACTGAATTTAATTATGCTCCTCAGTTTGGGAACACAAGGAGTTAAAGTCTTGGGGTTACTCAGACAAGGACATCACTGCTGCCCCTCGCTTTGGGCTTCGTCATGGAGCCTGAGTCATTCTGCACATAAAAATGATGCAGGGAAAACAAGAAATGACACAGCTGGAGTTTGTCCTCGTCACAGCGGATGCACACGGAGAGGAATGAGCCAGGCCTGACTCACTCCCACTGAACTGCACCTTGTGGGACTGTCCCCACTGGAGGGGAAGCTCTCCAGCGAAGTGGTGCTGGCAGTAAAGAGCTGTGCGTAAGGAACCGGGAGCCACCAGGCAGAGCATTTTGACAAATGCTTCAGCTGGCGAGAGAAAAGTTTCCGAAGAGTGATGGAAACCAAGAGAGCAGCCTCGCTGGTTCCAGACAACTAATCAGGAAACACCTCCTGTGCTAAACTAACAAAGCCAGGTACTGGCAGGAGCATGAGCTGCAAAACATTATCACTTCATATTGCTTCCAAACATCTCCAACCAATAGCCACACACAGTTAATTCTAGGTTCCTTTGGTTGCATACCAAACTGTGAGGGTTAACCCTTAGGTACCCAGCAGATGATAGGACACAGGACATAATTCATCATGCTGAAAAATCTCTATAAATTTTAGTTCTCCAAGACAGTAGTTTTAGTTGAAAAGGGATGTTTTTCCTTTTTATCAACCTTTTTAGGTAATGTCAAAGTAATTCTACAGCAACAGCAGCTCAGGGAAGCGAGAGCCATTCTTGCCAGTTTAAGAGAAATTTCTCATTACTCCTCCAGTTAATCACTGTGCAATTACGTTAGTTATTGTAAGGCAGAGGCTGGATCACAATGACAGAGCGTGTATTGTGAACAGACTTCCACACATTTTGTGTTTACAGTTCAAAATAGTCATGTTATCCCGAAGTAACATGATTTTGGTGTTAATTGTAATATTCTTGTGAGAATAATAATTCAACGGAGATGACTTTCCGATTAAGTTTAATCCATAAGTGCTTTCCCTCTCCTGCTGCGGTTGGGACAATAGGGCCACGCTTCCACGTTTTCAAAGAGCTCCCACTTATCAGAGATAAGATCCTACCAGCAGAGCCTCTCTCTGCAGCCCCGCAGCTGCCAAGAGCAGCACGCCCAGACCCAGGCCAAGAATTTTAACAAGGATCTTCTGGCCTGTTCTCAACGAAAATTTGCTCCCATGCAGAAGAAAGTGGAATTTCCTAAATTTATGTGTAATGCCAGTTTAAGCACAGGGTGCCCAGAGAAGCGGTGGCTGCCCCTGGATCCCTGGAAACGTTCAAGGCCAGGTTGGATAGAGCTTGGAGCAACCTGGGATGGTGGAAGGTGTCCCTGCCCATGGCAAGGGAGAAACCATGCATGTCAGTAGTGCACCTTTAGTGTATTAATCTGATATCAGTTTTATAAATCTCTCATTAAGGGGTACCTTAATATAAAGCAGGAGTCTGCTGGATCAAATTAAACAAATATCTTAATGCAAAGGTATTCCTTAGCATAGTTATTTAAATCTCCAATTTTCTAGAAAATATTTTAGGGCTTTGACTACCCCTTTCAGTCTACCTTTGCTCTAAGTATAGCAAGGCAGACTTCTCAGGTTGATTCCCTGGGTAGCAGAGCAAAGCCTAAGCGCTCACTTGGTGTCTGGCTCCCTTCCGCCTTCTCATTTCCCATTGGAAAAAATTTCAAAGTAATTTCAACTAAATACGACAAAGTGTAGACATTTCGAAGAAACTTCTGTCTTCTTAATCCAAGTGTTTTGGACACATAGCCTTGACTCGTTTATTTACAGGCTATTGTGCCCTGTCAGTAGTTAATTGTTCCACGCCTGCAGGATTTATACCCCAGAGATAACAGCGTGTGCTGTGGCTCAGTTACATCTCCAGTGGGAGCAGCTCTGTCAGAGGGCGAGCGGCTGTCCCCCCAGCTGTGTGTGGGCTCATGTTTGGGACAGGACCTGGAATGCTGCGGGCAAGGCTGGTTCCCTCAGAGCAGGCCACCAGCCCGCTCCCACGGGAGCCTGGCTGGAGCACCAGGATGGAGGCTGGCTCACATCTGGGTCAGAATCCGTGCCATGACATTCCTGCTGCTTGGCCCTTTAGGTATAGCCCACTTTCAAGAAGGCTCGGGCTGATTTCAACAACCAGCACTAATTCAAATTAATCCCAGGGCCTTCTGGCACTAACTGGGCATGAGAGCCAAGCATCCTCCCTGCAGTTCCCTGAAACCTCTCTATCCTTCCATAGCTCAGTTCTGCATCCTTCCAGTACCAACAGGCCTCGCCTGTGTCCTTGGACTAAAAGCTTCTTCTTCATCCATTGATTTTTTAATTGTTTACTTCAAAATACCTGGAAACTCTTTCCATTAAAGCAAAAGTCTGTTCCGTTTGTACAGCACATGCCAGCAATTATTGCTCTTGGTGAGCATTAAGGGCTGCATGATTTCAGAGTTTTCTGCCACCAGGTGTTAATGACAAAGTTTGAAACAAACCTTGGTTTAACTTTCAGTTTTACCAAAAGCTCTGCTGAGTTACAGGCTTAGCTCAGGTAACTCAGTTCACGTTCCTGACTCATCATTGAGGCTCTTGGAAACGTTCCTGGAGATACTTTCAGCTCAGGCTGGAGAGCTCTGCGCTGTAACTGCAGAGGATTCCCGTTTCTGCCCCTGTTGACACAGCACGGAGCAGAGATCCTGCCCCACACCGCAGACTTGAGTTTAATTTGTCAGAGATGCAGTGAATGAGGCTGCACGGTGCGAGATCTCCACCAGAACTGGGGGTACACCTCACGTACAACCACGGCCTGTTTCTGCATTGGAAGTGCTCTCAGTGAACTGGCCTAACCACTGCTTACTGCTGACTTGGTCAATACCAGTGTTCTTTGAGTTCTGCTAAGGTGTGGATATGGAAGATCCTAATAATAGGCGAGGAAATCAGTCTTGGGTTTGGAAACCTAAATTCGTACTGTGACAAATGTCAACTGGAAGAGACAGAACAGTTCTCAACAGCTATTTCTGAAAATTTTTCAACAACTTAGGCCGAAATTTAGGTATGAAGCTCAAGAATCTTGGATACTGGTTAAATTTCTCAACAACACATCAAAGAGCACAGGTTAGCAAAACCAATACAAGGCAAAACAGCCAAGCTCATAGGTCACAGTTAAGGTTAACAGGTGCTGTTTTCTTTCTTGCAACTTTTCATAGAGTCACAGACTGGTTGGAAGAGACCTTAAAGCTCATCTTGTTCCAACCCCTCAGATTTTTGTTCCATGACCAGGATAAGTTTTACAACACCCAAAACCAGCAGGAGTCTGCTGTGGGGTGATGGTGCTCTGTGAAAGGTGCATTTGCTTCGAATCAGGAACGTTTCTTTTGTTCTGCAACAGGAGAGACACCAAAGGCTCTACCAAGGCTCCAAAGGGGCTGAAAACCCTGGGAGAAGTGAACAATCTACACAGCACCTATTTTTGCCTAGCTGATGTTCCCCTCTGAGCACTGAATGACAAGTGTGGTCCTATGGGAAGTGTTACTAACTGTCCGAAGAGAAAGGCCAAATTAAATCTGAAATGGTCCAGAAACCTGTGACCCAGCCAGTGGCTTTGCTGAGCAAATTAATCATCAAAGCAAGCATCTGATTATTTCAGTTATAAAAGGTGCACGATATTAAATTTGGAATTTGAGATCTTTGTTATTTATGAAGAGAGCCTGGCCCTCAGTCCCAGCTCTCTCTTGTCAGCAGCATGACAGACTGTCAGCTCCAGTAATCACACACATGAAATGCATGTTTTGCTCATAATGCCAGAATCCTCTAAAACTGCGACTGCAGGCAAGTGATAGCATTTATCATTCCCTAATCTCCAGCGTAAATCAGGAATTCAGTTTTCAACCACATGAGATATAGGAGGGGGTTGAAAGCCAAAATACAAGTAGGACCATGCATCACCATTTCTGATTAGCTGAAAGTGGAGGACAAGTGGAATGAAAATTCATTCTTGTGGATTACAGTTCTTGTGCAGTCCAATTCCCTCTCATAATTTAGACCAACATTAATGCTCCCTTTATCTTTCCTCTGGGCTGTTGAGAAGATGCAGAGCTTGTCTGTCAAGCTTGGACTTGCTTTAAGACCATTATCTAAAAAAGTAGGAAAGCCATAAATAGTGCTTTGATCCTTTCAAACGCAAACAAAATGCTGTAGGGGCGCAAGCGATGTGTATTTATTTTCACACCTAGGAGACTGCCCAGCAGAGCCTTGGGACGGAGCTGGATGGGATTTTTGGAAGCACTCAGCTGTGCCCTGTGGTCCCACCAGCCTCAGTGGGAGCTTTCCCATTCAGTGAACTGGATTTACTCCAAACTCAGGGCTCGGCCTTTCTGGGAATCCTGCTGCCCCCAGTGTGGTGACGAAGCTGCCAGGAAAGACTTTGTGGCATTTAAGGCTCCTTTTCTAAGGGCACTGAAGTGCAGCTGGGTGCCAGGCCTTGGGGCTGGAGAGCCTGGAGACCAGGCAGGGACTCAGCACCGGGTTTACCTTGGATCAGTGTAACCGGATCCAGTCTTTGCATGGATGCTGCTCTTTGCCTGTACAGCCACATCCGAGATTTGCCAGAAGATGCTTTTACAGATTCTGTCTGGACACAGTGAGGCAAAAGCCCAGTATGTAAACCTTGTCCTAAACCTTCTCTGTCTGCCTGGTTTTAATCTAGGCAAAATACTGTACCAGGACAGCTCCTGGGACACCCTACACAGGCATATCTGCTGCACCTAGCACCAGATTTCCTGGGTTTTGTGTGACATTTTAGCAGTGGAGCCACATTTTTTATCTATTAATACTCTTGCTCTGCGAGTGGAAGTGCTGTGTGCTGTCCTGGCTGAGGATGGTTTGCAGGATGCTTTGGGTATGGTTGTGTCCAGCACAGTGGTGCCACTGCCAGGCTGCAGGTCAGGATCTGCCAACCTCAGCTGTCACAGCTCTGACAGTGACAGTGGGGCCTGGCAGAATTGTCACTGCCACTGTCAACACGGGGCACCCACCTGCCCACAGACTGGGCTCCCCACTCCCACAGGAATGGACACAGAGGGGGCCTTTTCCTGGTCCCTGACCAGAGGAAAATGAGGAACATTTCTGTGCCCATGCCAGCTAAGCCAAACCAAACCAAACCAAACCAAACCAAACCAAACCAAACCAAATTAAAAAACAAAACAGAACAAAAAACCTCACAACAACAACAAAAACACACTGGAAAATGTGAAGTGCAATTGCAAAGGCACTGCTAAATCCTGAAGTCCAGGAAACGTGGCTGTGCTGCTGGTACTTTAATATCCCTTGATTGCTGGTGCCAGGAGTGTCAGGGCAGCCTCTCCCAGTCCTGCTTGGCTCGAAGCCGCTCTCCGAGACTCTCTGGAGTCTTCGGCAATTGTGAGCACTCCAGACACTGGAGCTTTATTCTGGTGTGTGCCATTAGAGCCGTTGCTGCTGATGGAGCTGGGAGCAGCAGGGCACGGTGTGGCTCTCTCAGCCAGCTGGGCTGTGTGCAGGCACTGCTCAGGGCCAGCTCACAGCAGCTACGTCCGTGTGGGAAGGAATCTCCTGGCTCCACTGCGCCTCTGTGTCCCTCTGGCACCCAGCTGTGCCCAGCCAGCACCGTGCCTGCCACGCAGACCAGCATCCCTGGTCGTCCTTTGGGAGCAGAGCTCCTACCAGGAGCTGCTGGAATGCTGAGGTGCCTCTGGAAGACTGGTCCACCCAAAAGGGGCCGCAAGCCCACAAGCTGCACTCCCCTTTCACTGCGTATTTTCATGTGCTTTAAGATTTAGCTCAGGCAGAGCTATTAAATCTCCAGAATTTCAGGCCTATATTCAGAAAAATAGAAATGTTATGTTGTTTGGCAGCCTCTTTTGTCAGCCCTGTCTCTTTTCTAACATGATGCTCACAACTTTTTAAGTGGTTCATCTGCAGGAGGTTGTGTTCTGTGCTGCTGCTGGTAGTCAGCTGAAAGAGGAGTTAAAGAAAAAGCCATTTTGAGAGAGGTGGAAAGAGCTGTCCCCTCTAGAGACAGTTAACTGCAGTGGTGATTGCACACCACACAAGAAGAGGAAGATGTTCAGGAAAGTCTCATGGCAGCAGTGTCCTCCTGAGGTCAGAGAAGCAGCAAGTCAAGAGTGCCACAAGTGAGGGCTTTGCAGACAGCGTGGGAGAACCCCTGAGCTCCATGCTTTCTGAATGCCACCGTGTCATCTCAGCTCTGCTGCAGCTTTTTACGGGGTAGAACATTAAACGTGGCAGTCTGGTATGGTCCCTGCATGATCCATTTCAGGAACACCTCCTGGGTGCTCACAGCTTTGCTTGCTGTTTGCAGCAGCTCTGTCAGGCACGTCCTGCACATCCCCCGGGAGCCTCGGAGCTGAAGGGGAAATCTGAAATGCTCCTGATTCAGAGGATGGAGAGACATTGCAAAGTTAGTGCACCTACACATGCCTCCGAAGAGAAATGCTGAACAAAAATCCACCTTGATGTGCTCTTGAATTGCAAAAGCCTTCTAATGCAGCCTGTGCCCATGATTTATAACAATGACTCATAATATTGCATTATACTTAATATGATGTAACGCTGATGCAAGATGCCATTCGTGGAATTTCAATGTCACAGGGAAGAAGAGAGGAGAGAGCAGTCTGGTCATGTACCTTGCCACGCTGTCAGGATGAAATGTTTACAGCCAAAATGCATAGAGCCTTTCAGCATCTACTTCGCTATTTTTTAGCAGGATAACCTGGAGAATAACATTTTTATTTCCTGGAGCATAAATATCTCTCAGACATACATTATTGTGTTACTTACAGTAATTTAATCAACTTTATATTTGAGAAGACAAATTTGCTAACAGACAATTCAGTCTTGCAATTATACCCCCTCACATGGAAGTTTGCAGGGCAAATAAGGATTATGCCTTTAAATTAATTGAAGCTTTATCTCCCTTTTCTGACCCAGCTCTTATGAATTCTCCTCCTGTTCTCACTGTACTGCTTGCTCCTTCCTGCAGTGAATCAGCATTTCAGGAAACACTAATTCAAAGAGGAAAGACACCCTAAACTCTGCTTCTGAAGGTCAGAAATCACTGCTTTCCAGCGGGTTTGACAAATGAGGTGAGGCTCTGGGACTGCTCGGGGCCGGTTTCGTGGGGTGTTTGTGACCCTGCTCGGAACTCTGCCCCTGCCCTTCAAGCAGCCCGCGGACTTGGGACTTGTGCTACAAACGTGAGTCCTGCTGGTTTGTCACCCAGACAGAGAGAGGAACGGAGTCAGAGCCCTGTCCTTCAGCATGAGGAGAGCTGCTCTGGCTGCAGGCCCCACAGGCACCCCGGCTGTGTTTGTGGTGGGTCGTGTCCCCCACGCTGCTCCCAGGGGCTGCTCCTCGCTGCATCCTGGACGTGCACCGGGGGCTTTCCAAGCTCTGCACTACCCAAGCTGCCGAGCAAAGGAACATGGATGTCCTCCACCTACGACCTTTGAAATCCTCCACATCTGACGCCCTCAGCTGTCTCATTTCTAGCAAGAGCTGACAGTTTCTAGAATCACAGAATATCCTGGGCTGGAAGGGACCCTCAGGGATCATCCAGTCCCACCCCTGGCCCTGCACAGACACCCCAACAATCCCACCCCCTGCATCCCTGAGAGCCTTGTGCCAAGGCTCCTGGAGCTGTGGCAGCCCTGAGGCTGTGCCCATTCCCTGGATAACTGTAGCCCTGCTCTGACAGAGCCGTGTGTTCAGGATGTTCCGAGGCTGCTGCTGGCACCGCAGGGAGCAGAGAGACATTGCCTGGGTAAAACAAGGCTGCGAGAGGGTGCAAAGTCTTGACCTGAGGTCTCCAGAAATCCTGGATCAGGCTTTTCCTGGTGGTTCTCTGTTGGTCTGTACCCTGCAGTCCCCTCCATGCCCAGTCCTCCCAGTAAGCCCAGCAGACCATTCTCACCCACCAAGGTGGAATGGATGATTTTATCAGTGGTTCTCAAGAAGACAATTCGATATTGACAGATCTGTGCCTTCCTGGAGTGCATCCTGAACCACCTGCAGCAGCTGTCACCCTGAGGAAGGACCTTGTCACAGGTGAGCACCAGGTGAATGGGCACAGCACAGTTTCACATTGCAAGACCAAAGAAGTAGAGGGTACTGACATTTGAACAGCACAGCAGTGCCTACAGGTGAGGGTAAGAAATCAATAAGAATTGATTTATTTTTGGAAGCCTGGTAGGTGCCAGTCTGTCTCCTAAGTGCATAAATATCATCAAAACCTAGCCATGGGCGAGCAAAACAAGACAGGAATTTGTAGCCCAGAGGAAAGCCACCATGAATAGATTGTGCGGAGGCTGATAAGATCCGTACTGCTCCAAAACGGAGAGTTCCACCTTACAACAAGGCTGTCTTTGTTGTGGAAGAGTCAGGCTGTGAGAGACCTGGTGTGCCAAATACCTGTAATGGCCTCTCCTGCCAATTGTCTTTAAATACTGTGATCTTTCACACAGGAGCAAAGCCTGAAAGAAACCTCTCTAGCAAAAACATCATTTATCCATTCTCTACAGGGCAGTGGAGCAACAAGCCTCTCCTCAGTCCTGTTACTCTTTCTCTGCCCTGGAGATTTCAAACAGAGATTTGTTCGAACAAGGGTCGGTAATTTTGCTCCGTGAGGGATGCAGGAAGAAGCGCAGAAATATCTCTAGATCAGAGCAGTTCCTGAGCCTGCTGGAGAAATGGCAGATGGCCAGAGATAGCACAAACCGCTGCTCTCCCAGATAACAATGTGGAGAGCTGAACCTTCCAGGCACGAGCTTTCAGGACAGCAAGTCGTGCACAGAAAGGTGAGAAACACAAGGAGCCTCACGGGGAGGCTGGGGAGGCTCCTGGAGCTGCCTTCCCACAGCCACCTCCAGGACCAATGGCCCTCCTCTGCCCAAGGTCCACACCTGGGGCATAACCGAGGCAAAAAAATGCAATTTTTCCATTTGTCTGTATTATCGAGCTTTGCACTGGGGAAAGATTTCTAGCCAGTAGGCAGTTCCAGCTATGTCTGCAGTCTGGTGTAGGCTGGTGTGTCATTTCCTGGGAATCTTTTACTGCCAGCACCCATCAAATACAAGCAGACCTTTCAAGGAAGTGGCTTTCCCACAAAGGTGAAACTCCTCTGCTATTTTTTGTTTTGCTGGATCTGTGCTTGTACAGCAGAGCAGGCTTTGGGCGTTGGTGTTTTACCAAGCTTTTCAGGACGTGCCTTCATGCTACCAGAAGCTAAGTCATAAAGATCTCAGATCATTTGTTTAGCAAATATTAATGCTCAATCCGTGAGTTATTCTCGGAATTCAGGGTTCATTTTGCCAGTGTTGAAGTAGAAGTTTTCACACCAGAGAGCCAGACACAGGCAATTGGGGCATTACACAGGGAAAACCCAGAATCTCGCCCATAAAACTCCTACAGTAGCATTAAATTAAAGAAGGGTTAGGCTTTTGTTTGGGGTGGAAATGGCTTTTCTTCAATACAATCTGCCTGGCTCCAGCATAACTGGAGATGTCTCAGAGCCTACAGGTAATTACCACAACAAAAATAGCATCCACAAATTAACTGCTGCTCCCAACTTCCTTCTCCCATTTGCCTCTAAGTCACACTCACATAATGCTACAATCAGGAGTATTGCACAGGAGGGCAGGAGGTAAAAGGAGAGCTGAGGAAGCAGAGGACTGACATCCCTGTGAGATGGGATCAGCAGAACTCCCGCAGGGAGAGCCCTGCTGGGCTGTGCTGGCTGTGTGGGGAGCACACAGACACCCCTGGCCATTCCAGCTGATGGAAATCAGAGCCACAGCACCGCTGGCACTGCCTGGGACTGCCTGGGACTGCCTGGGAATGCCTGGGAATGCCTGACCCACAGGGACCTGAGGAGCACAGCTCAGACCAGGCTGGGTCCTGTGCCTGCCCCAGCTGCCACTGGAGATCAGAAACACGGCCAAGGCAGCAAACCCGGGGCGTTCAGTGCCCGGGATCCCCAGGAACCCGTGTGTGGAAGCTGCTGGATTCCTGCCTTCCCCAGTGCTGCTTCTGCAGCAGCTGCTCTCAGTCCCAAAGGATGGGATAGGGCGGGAATATTGCTATGCTGAACCCAAATCCGTGTCACGGTGTGGCCACGCTGTGACGGGGACTCAGCCTGGGGTCTTTCTGCTGAAGCCTTTTCCTCCTTGCAGGGGTGGCTCTCACACAAAGAGCGAGGTTTGAACAGTGGGGTTGAAAATGATCCCTTTTCAACTGAGTGAGACATTCATGTCTGAACCTGAGACTCCTGCTCACCCACACAGTAGCAGGCAGCTTTTTACCAGAAGCACCGTTTGACTTCCCAGATAAAATGTTTGTTTGATATTTTTTTCTTTTTTACAGCTGCAGAGAGTAACATTTAGACAAATACTTGATGAGCAGATGGCCCAGCAACCTGCAGAGGTGCTTGCTTGTCTGCTGTGAATAATGCCAGCATGGCAGCCCCCTGGTTCTCCTGCACTGAGGGCAAACCCCATCCCTGCGCACCAGACCCCATCCCCGGGAGCCAAACCCCATCCCCAGCCCCAGGATGGACACGGGGACAGCAGGGACACTCACCTTCCGCCCGGCCTCGTTGTTGTGCAGGTTCATGAGCGTCCTGGCGTTCTGCTTGATCTCCCGGGCGTCCACGAAGACCTTGGCGAAGCCGATGCCGTAGCGGATGTCGGCGGAGCAGCCGCCCCATTTCCAGCCCTCCTCCTTGTGGTACTGGCCCTGCTTCTCCTTGTCGCAGCCGCAGTCGCTGAGGTTGCCCTGCGTGCAGGCGGCCGTGATGGCGTGGGCCACGCCGGCCGCGATGATGGCGTAGGTGAACGCGGCCTCCCTGCTCCCTGGAAGGCGGAACGGGATGAACACGGGTCACAACCACAACGGGGCACAGCGGAGAGGAACGGGCAATCCCTGCGGGCAAACTGCACCCGCTGTTCTGAGGCCTTTTTCGGCCTTAAAATTAAGAGCCGGACACGGTTAAGGGATAAAGGGTTTTTATCTCGGTGTTTACTAAGGACCCTTGTGGTGCAGCGCTCGGCCAAGGCGGAATGCGCCGAAATGCACGCACGCGACAGATCGCGTGCACAACTTTACAGACCTTGCAAATCAGCATATCTGACAAAGCTGCCCCAGTGAGAGGCTTGGATGAGTAGCGTGATATTTCTCTATCCCAAGGTATTCTCCTCTGGAGGGGTCTAATTTCAAACTACAGGATGAACAAGGTTCTAGAAGGAACCTTGGTTTCCCAAGACAGTGTAGGGCTTTCCAGCCTCCAACTGCAAGGCCTCCAGGATGTTTGGTCTTCTGGCCTAACAGAATACCAGGATTATGCTAAATTATCACGCTTAAGGAATTACAAATATGTATGTTAACAGCACTGAGAATACATGAAAGGTATGTAAAAGAAAAGGCGAAAAATCATCATGGCATCAGTTCTTGGAAGTGCTGCAGATCTGCAGCCACAAGCAGGTCTCTTCTGAGTATTGATCTGGTGGATGCTCGTCTCCAAAGCAATAGCTCTCCGTGAGGCAGGGGGGGATCAGGTGCTGTTCAGGCAGCTTCATCTCTGTGTTTCCAGATGGTATTAGAAGAAGTCAAACTAAACTTACAGCAAAAGGGTGGGGTGGCAAATGCTCGAGCCCAAAAATAAAGAAAGAAAGGAAAACAAAATAGGTGGGCCTGGGGGTTAATTTGTTAAAACACCCATATTCAACTTTTTTAGAATTCAGCTCAGAAATAGGATTTTATTTGGAAATTTAATTCTACACTAAAAGGTATTTTTACAGGACGACCACTTCTGTTGGACTCTTATTCTGAAAACATTTTAACTCAACTGGGACGTTTTTTTCACACTGTAGGTGTCAAAAAGTTTTCAACACTGACATGTGTGCTGACTCAATGAAATAAGTCTTGGGTTTAATTTCAAAATTTCTCATAAAATGAAGAAAAAATCCTGACCTGTTGTAGGCACCGTGACCAGAGCCAGGTGAAGTAACAGCCTCACCAGAGGGCTGTGAGACAGAGGTTGGGCCAATATTTGTGCAATAAGGCCATAATGACAGGTTTCTGTTTCTTGAAGGGGGGTTTGTCACTTTAAATCTAAGATTTAATTTCTCTTTTTGAAGTTTTGTTGCATTCTGGTGTGTGGATTTCCCACACGTGGACTCTACGGGATCTGTGAGACTTTTGGAACCAATTCAGCTGGGAGAGGGCCCTTCAGAGCCTGAGGAGGTTTGCAGAGGTTGCCCATGTGTGTCAAACAGCCCTTTAAAAATTGTAGGATCTCCCAAACCAAGAGCTTGCCCCTACTCTCATTCCTCCAATGACCAAATGCACCCTTGCATCAGTAGGATCACAATCAGGCTCTTAATTAGGGGAGTGCAGATGGGAAGCTCCGCTTCCCTTCTCCAACTGCCCGCCAGTTGAATCCTGGCAGACCTCAGCTGCTGGCAAGAGTTTGTTAGCCATGAAATGAGCCCATTTCTGCTGTTCACTGCATTTCACAAAAAAATAATCACTTGGGAAAGAAACCTTACAAGCACTTCAGCCTTGGCTGCATCCCTTTCGTGTAATATGATCTGGATTTCTCTGCTTGTCGCTTCTAATGATAAATGTTCACTTCCTTATGTCGAGGAAGTAAAATGGAAAACAAGATGACATTATCACAATCTGTTAATAGTCAACTTCGTGCCCTCTGTCAGCATGGGCAATGTTCCCTAATGCTGCTATGTGCTGCATTTATTAAGGAACTTATAGTCAATTATCAGACTTCCTCAAAGGATTCCTTGTTTCTCCTTACTTAAAAAAAAGAAAAAAAATCATACAACGTTGAATCACTCTGACTGTGGAAGTTGCAGATGAAGCTTTTTATGAAAATCCAAATGTGGAAGAGAAATCCCAGGCTTTAGGTGCATCTGGAGTTGAGCTCCTCCTCCAGTTTACACTCACCAGCACCCTCACCGTTTTAAGCACAACACTGTGGAAAAGGCACTGATAAACAGTGTACAATAAGAAGTCCCACTTTATCTCTCAGAGGGGAGCAAGGCATCACACCAGGTTTCTGTTCCATGAAGCAGCAAATGGGACATGGTCAAAAAAACATTTTTGAGTTGAATTTACGTGTGGTTCTTTTTTCCCTTCGATTTTTTTTGGATTATTTTTGTTCCAGCACAAGTCTTTCAAGGACTAGAATAAAAACCACTGGGAGATCACTTCAATCTGACACACTCAGCATCGTAAAGGCTGAGCAGTTCTTTTGCTTTTTAGAGGGGAGAAAAATGCAATGTAGAAAATATAAAATTAATTAGTGCAAGCAGAGTCAGAACCAGTGTCAAGCTTGACCATAAATTACATTACATAAATTATTTTATAATTTCTCTTATTTGGGGGAAAATCTTAGCAGCTTTTGAAAACTCAAATGGAGGAGATTACAAGGTAAACAAAGCAAGTGCCTGGAAGAATTGAGCCAGGTAGGAAGTGCCTTGGCACTTGTGCAGCAGTGATAAAGTGATGTGGGTTTGTCACGTCTGCATCAAACTGTTCCTGTTTCCCATAAATGATTGACTTTTTAAAGTCTCGTTACCCTGGTCTGGCTCACAGAAACGTCAGCAGGGGAGGGAAGCTCAGAGCAGCCTGAGTCTCTTCTGTGACAGTGCTTGAGGTGCCAGGGGTTTGTGCCCAAACAGGGTAACCTGAGCGCAGGGGTGCTCCTGCCACTGTTGAGTAAAAATTCTACTCCTCTGCTTTGGGTTTCAGCAGAGAGCTGAAGTTCCTGGAGGATCTCAGGGGGAAACGTGGCTTCACCAAGGTACGGCCGGGCAGCTGCTCCTACAGGAGCTACACAAAGGTGGAGTCAGCTGCCACGGAATCATGGAACCCCAAATGGTTTGGGCTGGAGGAGACCTTAAAGCTCCTCTCATCCCACCCCTGCCAGGGGCAGGGACATTTCCACTGCTCCAGGGTGCTCCAAGGCCCGTCCAGCCTGCCCTGGACCTGTACAAGAGTTACAAGCCATCCTTTCAGCTCCCAAAGCACACATTCTTCTCCTTATCTCAGACAAACAATGGTAAACACTCCAGAGCTCAACTCCGAGTCCTGGGAACTCCAGAGAAGGGTCCAGCAGCAGTCAGGGGCTGCTCTGGCCATTCACAAGGCGGGGGACCTGACGGGTTTCCAGCCATGGCCCTGCTCCCTCACCCTCACCTGGGGCTCTCCCCAGCCCCAGCCAGTGCCTCAGTGCCGTGTGACCACGGGGGCTCCTCTTCAGGTGTTGGACAGAAACATCCTCCTGCTTTTCCTGTGTTTTTCTGGCCTTCAGTGAAGTGTGCAGCGCGTTGCAGCTCCCTTGGCTCTGATGGCAGACAGCTTGGCATTGCTGGCTTCCAAAGTTTCTGCAGCTCCATCTGCTGATGCAGATCCCCCTCCAAGGCACTGGAGTCCTGTCTGCAGACCCTGCCCTGGGCTGTGCATCCTCCCAGGCTGGCTGTCCCTTTGTCTCTGAGCTCTGCGCTGCCAGCCGCCACCCTGGGGTGCCGGATGTCACAGGGGGAAGCACGGAGAGGATCGCAGGTGGGTGCAGACACAGATATTGCCAGGTCAGCTGCTCTGCCAACACTGAGCACAGTTATACACAACCCATGCACACCTTGGAGCCTTAATTCTGCAAACACTCACGTGCATGCCTCTGATTTTGGATATGAATGTTTGCTAGGCTGGGTTTTGGCTGATCAGCCTATCAGCTGCACAGACTGGTCTGCATTCTGGTTTTAATTTAGCTACCTTCATTTGCTTTTAAGTTTAATCTTTAAATTTGAAAACTTTGTAAAAACTCCATTCACACAGATTAGAAATGGGAACTTAGTTTTTAAAAGATGTGCAATACCTCGATGTTTCTTGGGAAGCAAAGCCTAACAAAGCCTAAGCCTGCAAAATACAGAGTGGATTTACTTGCAGGAAGTCAGTAGGTGCTCAGCAGTTTGGGATCCAAGGGTGTTTCTAACCGGCCCATCCCACCCTATCAGTTCCCCTCATAAATTGACTAAGCTGTGAAATAAAAAAGAGACAAATTTCTGTTTATCTCACTGGAAAACACAGGTTGTGTTTTCTGCTATTTAAAGCCAAAGGGTCAGAGAGGGAGTTATCTGCAGTGACATGAGCTGAAATATGATTGGGAAAATAGAAAGATGGAAAACACAGCGTGCCTTGCCAATTATGTGCCACAGCAATCGTTACTCCTCATCTCCCTATAGAGGCCGTAACTCACAGCCTGGAAAAACGCAGAGCAGAACCCATCCCCTGCCTGCTTTGGGCTTTGCCTCCTCCTTCTTTGGTAGACTGTGTATGGTCTACCAGGTTTTTTTATTTTCATCTTCCTTTAACCTAGCATGAGTGATTAATAAGAATGGTAGCTTGAAAAAAAATCATTGAAGGATCCTCTTCCTAATTTTTTCTTCCCCTTCTGTTCAAAGTTTGGGGGGGTTGGTGCCTTAAAATACTGTATTCAGTTGAAATTAAAAGGATGGTTCCCTGTAAATCAGCAGCATGGCTTTACAAAGATTAGTACCAATAAATAAAATACAGAGTGGCTTTCAGAGGCATTCAGGACTCTGGGGGGTTTCGTCCCTGCCCACTTTCACAAGCTGAAGTTCCTTCCATCGACACATGAAACTCTTGCAGAGGAAACACTCCAGCTAAAGTGATTATTTTTGAAAACACTCTCCTTAAATTTATAAAGTTGCTACTCAAGGCACGTGCACTGCAAAAACCAGAGCCATTATTTTGGAGTCCCAATAAGTGCCCCCTTTTGGGAGGGCTCTGAGCCCCCGCGCCCCAGCCCTGCCTGGGAACGCCCTGCACTGCCCCTGCCCTGCGAGATCTCCCACCTTCCCCACCAGATGCAATCTTTCTGTTTCCCTGGAACAAGTACTCACAAGACACATCCGAAGGCAGGTATGAAAACCTTGTGATGGGAATTCCGACTGCAGTGACCTTGGGGCAATGTTTTATCTTACAGTGACAGTCCCTGCCGAGAAAGATTGACTTTTTGGCATAAAGCAGCTTTGGATGATCGGGCCGTATTTCAGCCTGGCCGCTGTTTTGCCTGCAAATAACTGTTCTCCTGCAAGACACTGACAGCAAAAACTGGTTGTAAGGGCTGGAAACCTAGCACAGAAATTCAGACTCTGACCTTACTTGACTAGATAGCAAGACTCCCATTAATGACATTTCATTTCTGTGCATCTTGGGGCGTTCAAAACAGCAGTGGTTCAGAAAACAGAGTATTTATCAAACTTTCCTCTAGATATTGACCAAACCAAATAGTGCAGCAGCACTCAGAACTTAGTTTCCCACAGACCCGTGCAGGTAATCTTCCATGCAATGTAAAAACAACAAGGATTTTCCTGCCAGAGCTCCAGGAGGGTTTGGACACTGCTCCCAGGGATGCACAGGGTGGGATTGTTGGGGTGTCTGTGCAGGGCCAGGGTTGGACTCCGTGATCCCTGAGGGTCTCTTCCAGCTCAGGCGATTCTGTGATTCCACCAGTGATTGTTCACCTGGTCTGTTATTCTGGAATTCAATCAATCAGACTTTAAAACCTGACACAAGAGACTACAGCAGTGTTTAAAATCAAAATGCTCCCTTGAAATGACTGAAGATTAAATCTGTTCTTCAATACACCTGTACTAGGATGTTTTCAAAAGTGTCTGTAACACAATGACAATATGAAGATTTACTCATAACTTTCCTGTTCATTTTTCTGTTCAATCTACCCAACCAAAGAGGAAAATGTCCAAGAAGTTCTTCTCTTTTCCACGCCAGCAGGACAGCTATTCCTGACAGCTGCTGAACAGGTGACTGAAGGGTTTGCCTTGTAGGACAGTTGCCACTGGTTTCACTAGGCAGGAGTGGGAATGTCCCTCTGCCCTTACGTTGTTTGAAGCCACAGAAGAAAAGTTGATTTTAATATCTGGAAAACAAATCACTGCTAAATTCAGTCCGGTGTAGAATGAAGGAAAGCCAACAGGCTCTCCTGGTTTAGTACGTGCATCAGGGTACCCCTGGGGTGGTCCCTGAGCCAGAGGCATCGGGCACAGCGTGCAGAGGGCCGGGCTGGGCTGCTGTGCTCATCAGCTTTGGGACCTGCCTGTCCGTGGCGAGTCTTGTTTTGATTTTGGCTTTCCTCATTCCCAAGGGTGAGGTCAGGTGGGTGAAGCATCGATGTGACTGTACTGAACCATGTTCCAGGGTACAGGAGAGCAAAGGATTGATGCATTTTAGTAAGGCCAGGTTGAAGACCTGGCTGAAATGTTTTGCTGTAATGTTCTTTGCAGACCAGCACTCGCAGCCCTCGGGACTCCCTCTGTCCTCCCCTACGCAGGGTCCTTGCAGCCTCTGCAGGGCTCTTGTGCCTCTCTGCTCTCAGATCTGTCCTGAGGAGTCTCCACTTTGCTGTGTCCCTCTGTAGAAGTGCAGTCACACAGTTTGTACCGTTTCACTTTCTCGTTTCACACTGGCAGTGCTGCTCACTTGTGGCAAAAGGAGACGTTTGGGTTTTTTTTCCCTATGATGCCAATGTTGTGTTGTCCTCTGGATCCCATGAAATGTGGGCGTATCCCAAGGCAGTCCTTTGAGACAACAGCAAAGTTTCTGCTGGCCACCTGCTCACGAGGCTGCAGCCTGCAAAAGGGGCCACTGAGGCACCTGATGGAAAGCCTTTGCCACAGCTCTCGCTCTTCCTGTGCTCCAGCAGAGCCCAAATCTGATATTCAGACTCTATCAAAGGCACCTCTGGCTGTTCACATCCTTCGGCTTGAACCACATTTCACCTGGAGACAGACGGGCAGGAGGGTTTTGGCCTATCCTGCTTTAAAAACCCTGGTTTTGATTGTGGCCGTCCTCAGGAACAGAACTGCTGACCACCGGAGCAAACATATTTGGTTTTAAGTGTGTCCGTAATTGCAGCGTTGCGTCATCTCCATGGTTATTTTAAAAATTCTCTCTGCGACTCTACATTATTAATAAGGTGTCTGTGGAATTGTCTAGAAAAAACATCCCAGTGTCGATCTGGGCTGTGCCTCCGTCGTTCCTGCCCTGACCAGAGCAGGGCAAACCGATGGCACTTTGTGACTTCTCTTCGTGCCCTTGGCGCTGCTGTCACCAGCTGGCGCGGTGACACATCCACAGGGCGTCAGGAGGGGAGAAGCTCTTTGGAAGGGCAAACCAGACAAAATGACCCAGGAAATGCAGAGTGTGTGCTGGGCACTGGTTGGAAGCTCACCGTGACGGGCAGGAAACTCAAGCCCGTGATCACAAACATGCTCTAGGGTGAATTTAAATGGGTGCTTACTGTACCTCTGCAAATAAACTCTACAAATAAACTCTACAAATAAACTATCACTTCACTGGAAGACGGATTATATGTGAATTTTAACAAATACTCACACGCTACAGGTTAGAACAGGGAAATATTGTCTGATGCTTTCCTTCTAGAGAATTCCAAGTGTTTCAATAAGGTTCATGTCCCTGCTGCCATTTTAAAGATAGGAAAAGAGAAACACAGAAGAGAGTGCCATGATCCCTCAGCTACACAACAGCAGGGCCAGGAGGAGAATCACCCTGAGCGGCAATAAGAGAATTTAAATAATTACAGTACGTTTGCATAACATTCATAAAATAGATTACCCACCAAGGGTAAAAGGAAAGAAGCCTGGATTTGAAGAGATTTGGCTTGGTGTGCCATCAAAACTGTGGGCTGGGGAATAGATCACAAGAATCTCTGGTGCCTAAGGGAACTCACGGATATGGACTGACACAAACCCTATTTCCACAGGAGTTACTCAGGCACATCCTCCCAGACTGCTGCGAGCCTCTGCTGGCTGCACACGCCTGGCAGGGCCGTGGCCAGGACAGCCACATCACTGTCACCCTGAAGTCATCTCCTAATCACGGAGCAGCCCAGCAGGGCCACTCCAGAGGCACAGACAGGGGGATGAGCTCACGCGTGGCTCACTGGCTTTATTGCGAGTGGCCAGACAAAGGTGCCCTCGCCCTCCCAGGCAGTAACTTCAGGACGCAATTGCCTGAAGGATGCAGTCACTCGTTAAATGCCAGGGAAGGGACTGGGGTATTCGGGGCTATTGGAACAGCATTTTGGAACACACCGTGTCAAAGGCTAATTAAAAAAGCAACGAGGGTGCATTATCTTCACCTAATGGTAACCTGGATCGCTCCGGTGCTCTGTCAGCTTTTGCTTCCTAGAGGGGTACGTGGTCCCCCATGTCACACGTCTCTCTCTTTCCCGTTCAGGGTAAGGCCCTCAGGCCTGTTGTGGGCACCCGCACCTCCTGTTTGTGGGCACCAAATTTGACTTATGGCTTTATGGCACGTGGCTTGTACCCTTTTTAACCAGAGCAAAATATTCTTTCTCTGGATGGTAGCCTGGAGCACACCCTGGCAGAGACCCTCGGGAAAGAGCAAGAGATGCCTTTTCCTGATAGCCATAGACAGATGGGCTGTGTCAGATATCCAGGGTTTCTACCCCTGCTGACAGGGAAGAGGCAGAAGAACAAGGAACCACCTGAGCAGGAACAGTTACAGTAAAATATTTTGTGGTGTTTGAGAGGCTGAGTAGTTTTATCCTTGAGACCGCAGGAATGTCTGTGCGAAAGAAAAATTCACCACTGGATTTCGACCCTCTGGGATTTTTACCAAAGTTTACTTTAAAATTAACATACATAACCTGTTTAAATTTGAAGGTTTTGTTATTCTTTAAATGAATTTTATGGAGTTTTTTCATTTGGATGCCATTCAACTCTTGACTGTGTTCTGAAACCAAGGAAGAATTTGCCCTATCCATCTTAGCCTCGTAATGGATAGATAGAACATATTAAGAGTTATCACCTCAAAGACAGATCAAAGTCTACTTCCCTTAATATTGACTTTCTTTAAAAGGACCTAAATATAACCCACTAGCTAAATAATTCAATTTTCGGAGGGAGGGAAGGAACTGAGAGCATGTTTACACAACAGACCACAACAACTCCGCAATTTTCTAATTTCTGGGAGAAGAAAGAGTCCTTCTCACATTTTCTGTTTAAGGAAATGCTGCTCTTGGACTAAATGAGCCCAAACCTGTCAGCCATCCAAATGGCCTCTTCTCTGACAGAAGTGGCAAACACTTGTCTGCATCGCTGACAGGAAGAGCCGAGCTCAAGGAACAGAAACAATGAGCTAATCTGAATAAATGCTCCATTTTCAGATGTTTCCCAGTGTTGCGCAGGGGGCTTTTTACCTTCTCTACTTGAGCCACTCTGATTATCAAAGGCGTTGAAAGGCGGGGCTTCCAAACCGAGTCGTGTTGTTCTCTTCCTGTTCTTTCCTTAAATATCTAAGCTTTGGAGAACACCTCTCGGTGTGCACCGGTGTGATCAAACACACTCGGGGTGTTCTCAGGAGTTCCAGAGCAGGGTGGCAAGGCTGCGCCTCTGCGTTCCACGGGAATGCCAGGAACGGGGGACTGGGGACAGATCCTGCCGTGGGACCGAGCAGTGCCCGGGGCCGGCCCGTGCAGAGCGTTCCCCCACAGCTGCCCAGGGCTCTCCTGCTCTGTGTGCTGCCTGCTGTCCTCATGAAACAGCCGTGTTTTCCACCACACTAAGCATTGCTTGATGGGGTTTCTGGTTTTTTGCCACTTCATTTTACACAGGGAAGAGACTGGAAACCACAGATCCCAGCTTCTGCATGTGGAACGTGGTGCTGCAAGTGATTAATTATCAATGGTGGCTCTAAAAAAGACTCGCCTGTATTTGGAAAACACATTCCTCGGTCTTTGCATTTTAAGTGCTGTGGAATCAAAAAAAAAAAAAACACCGAGCAAATTTCACTACTGTCTATTGCAGAATGGGGGTTATGAGAGTTTTAACCTCAGCCCCACTTCTTCAAGTATTTACATTTGTTATTATTAATGCTGCTTTGGTTCGGAATTTGGATATATTTTGTACTGCTGCAATAACCGAAAACATGGAAAATGGAAGTGGGATCTTCTGTCAGGTGGCTGGAAGAGCGTTTGGAAATGCCCTGACATCCCAAAGCAGAACACACCCACTCCTCGCGGCACAGAGGGCAGTGGGCACTGCTGCTGTAGGAGGATGATTTTGGGTGGTGGGAATCTCTCACAGCGAGACTGATTGCTGTGCCTGAGCCCCAGCAGGCACAAACATCAGGCCAGGATCCTGTGGGGATGCCTGCACCCCAGAAGTGCAATTCCAGCTCTGCTCAGCATTCTGTCTCTGACCGCTGCCTTCAACAAGCACCAACCCCCTTTTTTCGCACCCCTAAGCGCATGAGCAAGGCTGCTGTCCCGTGCACACAAACGGGAAGCGTTTTGGAGAGGATTTCTGAGAGCAGGACGGTGAAATCCTGCGGTGGGAGCTGGCACACGTGGAAGTGAAGCACCGGCAGGTGCCCTGCCAGGAGGGAGCACGCTGGCAGTGACAGCAGCAGCGTCCAGGTGCGCACACCCACGGTGCCCGTCCTGTCCCGGCTGGCACGGGCTGGGGGCTGCTCCCCCCGACCCCAGCGGCCGTGCTCGTGCCACCCCCGTGTGCCACCCCCGTGTGCCACCCCCGTGTGCCACCCCGTGTGCCACCCCCGTGTGCCACCCCCGTGTGCCACCCCCGTGTGCCGCCCCCGTGTGCCACCCCCGTGTGCCCCCGGTGCCCTGCGGGCGGGGCCGGGCAGCAGAGCGAGAGCAACGTACCCACTTTGAGCTCCTTGCCGAAGACCGTGCGCTCGCCCAGGGCCGAGCAGTTCCAGCGCCCGTTGCGGAACTGGAACTGGCACTCGTTGATGCCCATCTGGGACCCTTCCCCGATGACAATGATCGCGTCGGGCCTGCTCTGGCAGATCGCCCGCTGCCGGGGGGCGAGCCCCGGGATCTTGTTGCAGATGATGCTGGCTCCCAGGGCCACCACAGAGGAGAAGCCCCTGCAACGACAAGACACCGGCGGTGCTGAGGGAGGCTCGTCCGGAGGCAGAGCAGCACCCGCTGCCTCCCCGTGCTGGCAGGTGCCCCCGGAAAGCGCCTGCCTTTCCCCTGTCCCTTCCCCGTCCCTCTCCGTCTCTCCGAGCCGAGGCAGAGATAAGCGGCGCGGGGGCTCCTGCCAAAACAGGACCAAACTTCCTCCTTCGTGAATTAAAGCGCGTGCAGCGGCCCTACCTGCCCGGGCCCCGCACAGGCAACGGGCTGGGAGGGTTTTCCCAAACCTGCCGAACAGTTACAGGAGGGAGGGAGGGAGCGAGGGAAGGGGGACAACCCCCGCTCCCTGCCCCGGGGCCGCGCCGCCTCCTCCCGCACCCAGCGCACCTGGCCGGGGATGCTGCGGGACCGGAGCGCCGCCGCCCTCCCTGCGCCCCTCTCGGGGCGGGCGGCGTTGTCTCCCCGGGCGGCGGCGGCCCAGGGATGTCCCTGCGGGAGGTGCGGGCAGGTACCGGGCAGGGAGCGGCCGGGGCACCCGCACGCCGGGCTGGGGAAGGGCCGGCTGCCCGGGGATCCCCCGGGTGTCCCTTCCCGGCAGGAACCGCCGCCCAGCCCCTCGCAGCCCCGCACATCGCCGGGGCCGCCAGCTCGCCCCGCTGGAGGGTCGCTCCGACGTGCGGGCCCTTTACCTGTCTTTTGAGAAATAACCGTGATCTCCACCATCATCACTTTTTTCTCTTTTTTTTTTCCTTTTTTTTTTTTTTTTGTT